>OY735198.1:75465440-75482940 GCA_963457665.1 Thysanoteuthis rhombus
GAGATCATATGCAAAACTATGGCTGACTGGAAATAGGATGGCGTGACGATTTAGACAGGTTCAGGAGATATTGGCACTACGATGCCCACAATACAGAGATCTGGTAAATCTTAAGTTAGGTCTGTGTTCAGCATTATGTCAAAAAGCTTCTGCTGCTGATTATTATGATGATGATGATCATCATCATCATCACCACCACCACCACTACAAGTTATATCTTAAGGCATTTTGAAGCTATCATCACTACCACTAGCATCCTGTTATATTTTAAAGCACAACTGCATTTGAATCCACTGTGTATAAGCAAAGCTTTGTCTTCTCTTATAGATGCCAACTGACTTTACCATTACTTCAGTACTCACTTGCTTAGCTTTAATCATTTTCTGCGTGAGCAAATTCAATATTTCTGACATTAGCAAAAGAAAATTTGGTAATTAGATACTGAAGTTTTGCTAGTTTTTTAACCTAAAATTTCTTAAAAATGAGTTTAGGTTCTCAATCTATGTTGTGTGTTAAAAATGAGAAAAAAAGAGATAATCTGCGGTTACGTTAGGAAATGATAAAATCATTACTGACTGAATACTTTCATTAATTTCTGACAGAATGGGGCTAGTATATATACAAATTAAAAAGATTGCTAATAGTTTTACTATACAAAATTTCAAATAATTTCTTTGTAGAAATGCATTATAAATGATTTTACAATATAAATATTTGGAAAATCAGAAAGAAAGTGATTGTCAGGAATTACCAACTGATGAGTTATTGTATTTGTATCATGTAAATGCATAACTAATGATTTTACTGTTGAGAAACATTTCAAATAATCTTCGAATAGAAATGCAGCTTTAAAATCAAGAAGCTAGCCAGGAATCAATGTAAACTTGCCATCGCAGTAAATACATGAACAACCATAGTGTTGAGATTTGGAGTCATAGAAAAGAATAAAACTATCAAAGAATAACTATGGCCAAAATAATTCTATTTATGACATCACTGGCATTTTTTCACTGGAAAACATCTAAATGATGAGTAAAAATAAACATCTAGATTCTAGAGATTCTAGATCTTATTAGTGAACCGAACCCATTTTCAAAAATTAAAAAAAATTAAAAAATTTGTAGAAAGGATCAAGTGGAGTGCTGATGACAATTTTCAAGTCTTTAGACAAAACAGTATGGCCAGGAATGCTGAAACTCAAACATGCATATATAAAAAAAAGGATAGATCCCTTGCCATGATAGATTGTGTAGGGATGTTTGAACAGTTACCCAATGTTACTGACAGAATAGAGTTGTATAATATAAAAAACATTGCAAATGATTTTGTTATAGAAATGCACTAAAAATCATCAAGGAAAGGATGATCGCCAGTCAAGTATTGATGCAAGCATTACCAACAGAATAGGGTTATGAAATTTATAATGATTTTTTTGGAAATATTCTTCTCACTATTCTCCTCCCCATCAATAGGAATTATGGAAATAGTTTTTCATTTCAGCTTGAAAACAACATGATGTTTTCAGACTGATTCTAATGTAGACAAATAACATTGTTTACAACATGTTTTATATGTAGACGTTCACTCAGTCTAATGATTAGCACATCTGCCTCACACGCAGAAGGTCTTGGTTTCAATTCCCTGTATGAGTGTGGAACACTCTTCATTAGGAAAAATTTTCCCTGTGCCCTCAACAGTTAATTGAGTACACTCTAAGCTGTGTGATTAGGGTGATGATGTCTCTTTGGTAGACTGCAAAGGGGATGGTCATAAAATCTTGTATGTATTATGTCCTGGTCTTGACCAGACTTGAGACTTGCAAAAATCACTAAGCTGATGCATGCAACAGAAACCAGGACTTTTTCACCAGCCATCATACTCCTGTCAGGATTGTCTCTTGGGGGTCGGAACACTTTACCTTGAATTTTGACATTTTTATTCAAAGTCCCATCAAGAGTGTGTACTTTTACAGTGAAAATTCTTTTTGAAAAAAATTTTTTACTCATTCTTGCCTGGAAAAAAAACTTTCCTGAAATATTAACATTTTAATCTTATGGAAATAATTTTGATTTATAAAAAAAGGGTGTAAGTAAAATACTTTAAAAAAAATTATAGTCACTTACAGATAGCCATCATTATTCTTCTAATCAAAATACTAGCTCTGAAATGCTTATGATTGGTCAGGCAATTCTTGGGGGAGGTCCGAGTCCAACAACAAACGCTAGAAGGCTGATGATAGTTCTTTTACTTATTGAGAAATTAGCTGTTTATTCAAACTGTGAATTTATGAGTATGCTCTGTTAAATATGTCAAAACTCTTATTCTCTCTAATGATTATTACATAATTATGTAGCAAATGCTGATGAAACAATAATTGCTGTAGTATTACATCATTGACGGCATTTAAACCTGATATACATTAACAAGCTTTCAGCTTTTTTTGCAGCTTCCCATTGACTTTGCAACTACTCCACTATTTTGCCTTAATCTTTTTCTGTACAAAGAAAACTATGTATTTGCGACAGTAAGGGAAATTGAATTCTCTGCTAATATAAGCTGACAAAAAGCCATTGACCTAAAGAAGAGATGGGGATGGGGGATGTTGGGGAATCAAGGGGATATAGTACAGTTGTTTATAGCATTTATCCGGATCCTGATTTTGCAACATGGATGCAAGCTGCTGCTTGATCCTGAAAATTGGAAACAGTCAACCAAAACTGTCAACATAGGTTTCTTTAGTTTTCAAGTTGGTCCAGATGGCTGGTTAACAATGTATGTATGATGCGTACCGGCTGCACTACCGGAGCTAGAGGACAGACATTTTCAGCATTTACACTTTATTATATCTAGAAAAATGTTTTTTTTCTGTTCTTTTAAATCACCCATGTAAGTTTTTAGGGCAGGTAGGTTCACTCTGCAAAATAAGTTTGTGTCCAACAACATTCATGTTTTTTTTTTTGAAATTCGGATTTTTTTAGTGATCACTACCCCACAAAAGGGGAGAGAAGTAACTTATACTTTGATCATCTCTTTTCATCTATTTTTTAATTGATCATTCCAAACACAGCATGCTGTCAAAGGACGTTGGTTATGTGATGGTCTCAACTGAGTGACTAACCAGACCTATTTAGTATTTAGCTAAGTAAATTCCTATTCAATTTGATGTCATTCATTCCCCAAAAACAATTATTTATATTGGGGAATTTAATAAAACCATACTACTAGCATATTTAGTGCATTTTTTCCTCTCTCACTTTCATCTGGGAAGGTAGGGCTGAGAAGAAAAGTTACAAGGGTCAGTCTTTGGAGAATTTGGCGGCGGGGATCCAGACCAACTCATACACCTCCATTACAAATCTACAGTCGATGCTACTAACTTCTCACCTATTTTTACCTACCATTAGGAAATGACACCTGGCATTCTTTATGCAGCAAAGAGGAAAACTTCAATCAAGGTTTGTAAAATGGAAAACTCTTTACAACATGGACACACTCATTATGTAGTGGAAAATTATGGAGCCCAACTTCCAGGTCATAACAGATCTCTTGTGAATCTTCTTCATTCACCCAGCTTTGCTCAATCTAGAGCAAGCTGCTTCCATCAACAAAATATATCCTCATTTTAGTTTTTACTAACTTTTATGTCTGTGGATCTTATATTTTGGTTATTAATGACACTGTCTGCACATCATTCACAAATTCATTTTTCAAGTATCATTTCACAATCAATTTCTGTTACTCAAATTGAAGCCAGTTATTATCTATATCCAAAGCCAATTTTTACCTGAAAAAAAAGTAAATGTCTTATTCAGTGCATTTATATGTCCATTTAAAATTTTTTTCTGACAAGTATACCAATCTGAAAATTATATAATGAAATATATCATGAGGGAATGGATATATATATATATATATATATATATATATATATATATATATATATGAGTGTGTGTGTGTATTAGGTATAAAATGTTCACGTACACCAAATGCTGATAAAACAATAATTACTGTTGTATTTCTGCATTGGCTGCATTTAAACCTGATATATAGGCTAGGTTATCCTAGTAATTCTTGATTTTATGTCTGTTCTATGTCTTTCTTTTTGTATTCTCAAAAGTCAGAAATACATTATGGACGAAATATATATCATTAGGAAATGCATATGTAATCCGGCAGAATAATTATGAATGTGTATATTATTTGAAACTCTATTTGAACTGACCTCCTGTTATTATCTGGAGAATGTGTCAATTAGCTTATACCACATGGATAGCAAAAACAATGAAGAAATTGGCTGGAATCAAATGGGTGACCAATAGCCACTTTAACTCAATGGTAAGAGTGACACTTAGTTCAACAGTGTAGAGCTTCAAATAATATAAATAAAAATGAAAATAATAGGAAACAAAATAGAGAGAAAGAAAGAGGAGGAAAAACTCTAAAGGAAAGACAACCTCCCCTGCTAGATAGGCCATAAAAACATAAAAACAAATAATTAGATCCCAAGACAGGCCGGTCCCCAATGATGAATTCTTGCTATTCCAAGCCAGGTTCGAGTGTCATACTTTTTAGCAAGGTAAAAAGAGAAGGAAATGTGTTTTTTTACTGCTAAAAGTAACCTGTGGGTCTCACCATAGCAAGAGATCAAGACTGGATATGGATAAGTAAACCAAAATTCCATTCACTTGTCCACTAATCCAGCTTTGATTGTTGACATGCAATATCTAACGTCTATTAATTTCTTTCAAAAATGTATTCAAATGTAGGGCTCCAAATTATACCATTAAACACCCAAATATAACACATTCATAATTATGAAGAAATATGAATGGCTTGGTTTTGCCAACGAAGATTGTTGGGAGAGATTACCGCAGCAGTAGGACCATTCAGCCTGAGTAATGGATTTTAAGGTGAGGCCAGCTTGCCCAGGGCCAATCCCACCCTTTAATAGAGCATATAACCCTCTATTCATTGCAACTGATACGCTCTACTGACTTTCTCTCCGCCTTTCCATAAGTTGAATACGTGAGATTAGAAAGATATTCCAAAAATACTTTAGACGAATAGTGAATAAAATTGTAATTGGTAAGATGTCATAAGCTGGTTTTTATCAACTCCTTAACAGTATTAACCATTATGTATATATATATATATATATATATATATATATATATACATACATATATGTATATATATGTATATATATGTATATATATATATATATATATATATACATACATATATGTATATATATATATATATACATACATATATGTATATATATATATATATACATACATATATGTATATATATATATATATACATACATATATGTATATATATATATATATACATACATATATGTATATATATATATATATATACATACATATATGTATATATATATATATATATACATACATATATGTATATATATATATATATATATACGTACATATATGTATATATATATATATATATATATATATACACATACATATATGTATATATATATATAGATACATACATATATATATATATATACATATATATACATACATATGTATATATATATATATATATATATATATATATATATAGTACTTGTCACAAGTATTTAAATAAATCAATATTTTGCTTCTGATAGATAAAACAGTTTGTTTTTATAAGCACTGTATTCTATAAGGTGATACTTATAAGTATTTGAACAAGTACATAATCTGTTTTCTAGTGCTTAAGTTTGTAAGAGTCATTATGAATTTTGAGAGGAGGATACAAATTAAGTTAATAATTTGTTAAATCTTCCTTATAGCAATATGAGTTTATTTATTCAATTTAATCCAAAAAAAAGATTTCAAGAAGATTTCACATTCAGAACCATAAAACATGACTAAATGCTTACCTTGTTATATTGCTTATAAAACATTTGATTCTTTTTGCATTAATTTCTTGTTTTAACACTTAAAACCAAGAGATTAGAAGTAAAATATGTTCAAATACCTAAGACAAGCACTGTATATATATTTATATATATATGGTCAAATAATAGATTCGCTACACATGTACAATTAAGTGTCTACCCTTCAGGCTTCTTCAGGGGAATGATTTGATTGATTTATTCATTAATTATATTTAACTATTAATTTTTGTTTCATCACAAAGTATATATATATATATATATATATATATATATATATATATATATATATATATAAAAGGGAAATTACCTGCTGATTGTCAACATTTCATACCTTATGCACTCTCCAGCAACTGGCTATGTTTTGTTATAGTAATTTTCCTCTTAAATTTTGTTTTAATGTATCAATAAATCTATTTACTTTGATGAATATTGAGCTCTGTGATTAAATATGATCAACAATGGAAAAAAATCCATTTTTTTTTTTTGTAATCTTTGAAATTGTTAAAAACATTATGAACGATACATGTATATATTCAGTCACCAAAAGAGATGGATCCAGTCTTTGTCAGTGTGAGAGATCATTGTTTTGACTGGAACCAAGGAAATGGGAAAACATTTAGTTTGGTCCATTTGTCTGACTGATAAGTACTTGGACGGGGTTTGAGATCGAACATGAAATGCCAAGAAATTGTCTAAGTATATCAATGAAATAGCCCAGTGAGGTGTTACTACCTGTTAGAAAATGGTTTTGTTCCATTTCAACCATGTATATAAGGATTCATCATTTGATGATTTAAAGGAAAAACAAATTGATGGCATATGACGTGGGAAAATTAATTTTAAGGTTAATGGAAAAAAATTATCAGATTCTTTGTTTGAATATGTTGGTAGAGAATCAATTCAAAGTTTTTCTGCGTAATTAGTATTGTGAAAGATGATATCATAGGTTGGTTTGTACGCTGACTGAGATTAAACTGAAACGACAGATTTAATAATGACATGGGTTGACACTCAATGGAAGTAACATAAACAGCAAGTTATGTCTGTTGTTATACATACTGATCCCTCATTGTCAAATACATTTTTTGGGTAACCTATATAAGAAAGCCCTGTTTCAAAATATTGGATGATATGTAGTATGAAATAACATCCATATACAATATATTATGATAACACCTTATGTAAAATAACAAACTACATGTAGTATGACATTAGCTATGCATAAAAATCATTGCTGAAAGGGAGGTGGTGTTGGATCAGCACTGCCGGGGTACCATATTAGTATAACCATTTTGTTTTTAAAATCCCTGAAACAGTTACATGGTAAACAACTGATAATACCCCCAAAAGAAAATCTACAAATTTAGTACCATAATAACAAAGTACATGTAAAACAGAAAGAAAAAAAAAAATACCGAAGAAAATTACATTTACAGATATTGGGGAATGAGTGACTGACGTGACACAAGATTATTTTTTAATGTTTTGTGTTTAAAACTGTTAAGCTTTCTAGAATATATATATATATATGTATATATATATATATATATATATATATATATATATATATATATATATATATAAAACTATTGCATTCATTATATGCCTATCAAGCCTGCACCCTATCTTTATATTGTTCCAATACTTCTGAATACATTGTCATATTTCTCAACTGTATACTCAGTGCATTCCACGCTTTCTGTAATTTATAAGAAAGCTATATTTAGATCATAGGATATGACCTTTCCAGCTTTCAAGTATTTCAAAAGGCAATTTTTTTTTCTTAGTGAGGAAAATTATCAGGGCGTGAACACTTGTTGTGTATGTTTTCCTCTGATTCATTCTGAATATTTCTAACCAATACATATAATTATCTAGGCTTATGTTAGTAACTAAAAAAAAAAAAGACAAAATGAGAAATCTTTCTTTCACTGGTTCTGGTTAAGCAGACACTTCTTCACCAGATGTAACTTAATAGATCCAGATGGAATTAATGTGAATATCAAACCATAGAGATTTGCTGCTACAACAGGGTGAAGCATTTTAATGCACAGTGAGTTTTCATGTGAAACATATGTTGTTTTCTTTCTTGTTTTAAATGTAGTATTGTTTTACAACTGAGGGCAGTTTATAACTTCTAACCCGTAAATTAGTTTTAATATCTTTATATGCTTTGTGATATATATCAAATTTTTGTAGCTTCACAAATGGTCTGCCCAACCAACCAGCTGAATGAGCTACAGATTCTTCTCTCTTTGCACATTTGTGTGTGTGTGAGGGCATTTCTGGTCACATTTTTCAGGCCAAAATCTTGAAAAGTTGCATGAGTACACCAGTTTTCTGAAAAAATTTTAAAATAGACACATGTAAAATACACCAGATCTTCATTTTTTCTTCCTTAAGTTATTTTTTCTTTTGTTTTTCCCTCAGTATGAAAATCCTGTTTCATGGGGAATAACTTTTTTCATTACAGGTTATTTTTGATTTTTTGAAAGAAAAGCTCAATAATTATAGTAAATAATCCCATTCATGATAACAATGAAATAAGCAAGAGGCACTATATTGTTGCATGCAAACTTTTTTTTAGTTGATAGAAAGACTTTGAGGATAATTCATAAAATAACAATATATTGACCCCAATTGCCCCACAAATCAGCTGCCTGACCAACCAGTAAAGTGGGCTACAGTTTCTTTTTCCCTTTGCTTGTCTATAGATCTGTCCATGTCTATCTCCAGGTACACCTGGTCACATTTTGGGGGACCACAACCTTGAATATCTGTAAGGCTACACTGCTAATCACCATTTGAAATTTTTTTTTTTTTTTTCCCCAAAAAGTGCTTTTGGGGGTTTTTATGGTCATAATGCTACATCATCATCAGTCTTTTATCATCCGTCTTTGGACATAGACCTTCCCCACAATCCACTATAATTGGCATCACAGAGCCTTTATTTTCTGAATTTGTTGAGTTCATCTCACCATCTTGTATTTTGTTGGCCTCAGTTTTGTGTGTAATCTGTGGAGATTCATATTGTGAGTCGTGATGTCCATCGGTTATCTGCTATTCTTGCAACTTGGCCTGCCCATTGCCATTTAAGTTTTTTAATATTCTATGTTGTCTCGGACTCCCATTGTTTCCCTGATATACATATGAGGTTGAGCATGATTCACTTATGTGCACATTGCATACTCCTAAGTTTGCGGGTCTGTCTCTTGGTTAGGTTCCGTGTTTCAGCTCCATAAGTGACTATCTGAAGAATACATTGGTTGTATATTCTACTTTTTAGGATTATTGGGATCGTCTGGTTTTTGAAGGTTGAGCTTGCTCTGCGAGGGCTTGCCACCCTAGGGTGATTCTTTGATTGATTTCCTCTTCTTTTGAGGATCTCATGGAGATTTGTTGTCCGAGGTAGATGTAGTGGTCTGCTTTCCCCAGTTCTGCATCTTTTGACAGTTATGTCCTTATTCTCTATTATGTTGTACATGACTTTCGTTTTACTGAAATTCATGTGTAGGCTGACTTTTTTGCTTCCTTTGTTTAGTTCATCTAGCATTAGTTGGAGGTTGTGGAGGTTCTCTGCAAAAAAGATGATGTTGTCTACAAATCTGAGGTTGCTCAAATATCTTCCGCCTATTTTGATTCCTCTATACTTCCAGTCCAGGATTCGGAAGACTGTATCACTTTGCCTTAATCCTTTTTGGAGCTAGAAGGGTTCAGAGTCTTTATGTAGCCTGATGAAGTAGTCACTGTGATTGTATATATGTTGCAGAACTTTGACCTATACAGGATCTACACCTTTTAGGGTTATGGCCTTCTTAAGAATGGGAATTTCTACAGAGTCAAATGCCTTCTTGAAGTTTATGAATGGTACAGCAAGTGGCATTTTGTATTCTGCTGCTTTCTCTTTCAGCTGATTAATTGAATAGAGATGGTCCATGGTTGAGTAATTTCTTCTAAATCCAGCCTGTTCTTGTGGTTGATTTTCATCTTGTGTGTTAGTAATCCGGTTGGTGATGATTTTTATGAAAAGTTTGTAAATGCAGTTGAGTAGGCTTATAGGCTTGTAGTTGTTGAGGTCTATGGGTTTCTCTCTTTATGTAGAAGTATTATGATTGATGGGTTCCAGTCATTTGGGACTTTACTCTGTTTTAGACACATGTTGCTAGCTTTTTGTTGAGAATCTTACTAGCTTTTTTGAGTAGATCGATGGTGATGTTATCTGATCCAGGGGCTTTTCTTTTTTTTGTTTGTTCGATGGCTTGCTTTACCTCCGATGGTGTAACTTCTGGAAAGTCCTCAAACTGATTGTCAGAGACTTGTGTATCCTGTTCTTGGTAGAATTCTTGGGCACGTTTGACAATTCTGTCTCAGTCCATTTTTATGTCTCCATTTTTTTCAAGTATGATAGTTATCTGTTTCTGTCCTATTCTAAAAGCTTTGTTTATTGCTTTGAAGCCTCAACATTTTTCAAGAGTGGCTTTGATGATGGCTGCTGTATACCTTCTTTTGTCTTCTCTTAGTTTCTTTTTATTGTCTTGTTTAGTTCAGTCTCTCCTACTTTTTCCCTTGTGATTGTTGATGGTTTGAGGTTTCTGTGCTGTTCAATAAGTTTCCTTGTTTCATCTGAGATTTTGCTAATAGTGGCTGTGTTTCTTGGTTTGAACATAGTGGCAGCTTCTATTAGAGAATTGTTATTTGGCTGTGAAGTTTGTTGGTGTTGTTTTTGTCGGTAGGGATTTTATATCTGTTTTTTAATTCTAGCTTTGGAGAGATGGGTGAGTTCATTTGGTACGTTCACTGGTTGCAGTCTGGTGTGGAATATTTTCCAGCATTCTTTATTGGTGTTTACTTGCATCTCACATCTTACCATTCTATGGTCACTTCCTATGTTTACTTGGTTTAGAATTTGAGTGTCTTTGATGTTGTGGCTTTTGTCCGTCAGGTTGTAGTCTATTTTGTTTTTGGTTCCATGGTTGGGGCTCTTCGAAGTCTATTTTCTATTGGGTTTCTTTTTGAAGAGAGGTATGCTCAAGCTTGAACTACCCATTTGGCTGAACAAAAATGATATAAATCCATCAGGCATGTTGGTAATCCACAGCACAAAGTTCTGCCTCGTGATAAAAGCAAATAGGCTAAGATAAGATGTAAGCTGGGCTGATTTATCCAGATAGACTACGGGAATAACATTGAAAAAAAAATCGTATATACACTGCATACACCCAGGCCTGTCTGCTTACCCGCCAAGATCAGATAGAATGGGTGCTAAGAGCTGGTGGAGCTCAAAGGCCACTCCCAACGACACCAGCAGTGACCAATCCACCAGACCCCCTCTCAACACATCATGGGCCAGTGCGGCAGGTTATGGCCCAACACTCCCCATGGTTTGTACAATGAAAGTTATACTGACCGTTCTTGCTGGGTCCTCGATCTCAAAAGGCCCAGCTGCTTTGGTGGGGGGGGGTGATGTGCTCCAAAAGCGACTGCCCAAACACTACACCATCATAGACCAACACTTCCCAAATCTTGCGCTGGTATTCTTTAGATGAAAGATTTCATTTTTTTTTTAAATTTTTAGATAACTTTAGATAATTAGTTCTGGTACTTGTACAGGCTACGGTAATTCATGTATGGAAGTTACGAATATGACTGATTATTTGGATTTTTTGAAAGTGTAGTAATAAATTGAAAATAACAATAAATAAGCAATAAATGGATACAATATTTCAAAGTTGCCCACAAATTTCTTTTAGTTGGCAGAAAGACATTAAAAATAGTTCATAAAATAACAATGTATATTGAGTTATTTCCAAGTTGCAAAGTTATGGATAAATTTTTCTTGGTTATTTCCAAGACAATCAAAAGTTGTTTTAAAAATCAATATTCATCATCAATGAAAAGAAAGCTTAAAAACCATTGTATTATTAGTGATAATCATTAAAAGCATTGCAAGATCGGTGCGTAAAAGCAATACATTTTGGTAAAATTGACTACATTTCCTGTTAATTAAGAATTGGCTACATGCGGTCATGTGTTTTTTTCGACTTATTTTAATAATCTTTACTCCAAAATTGTCTGATGAACACAGTAATATTGATGAATATTATTCCATGCTACCATATTTTTAGAGAAACGCCTGGTAAATATTTCTGCATGTGACTACCATGTTGATCACCATCGGTCCATACATTTGGCCGTTGAATTTGTCTGGGGACCCTTCTATCTTGGCCATTGGCTGCTGTCACAGTTTTTCTGCCAAATTGTACAATTATAAGCACTACAAATAAATGAAAAAAATACAAACAAACAAACAAGGGAAGTTATGAATCACCATCATCCATGTAAGCTCCGTAGGGGTGGTCCATCAGAAATTTGAAAAGAAAGGAACAATCAATGAATCAGTTACTTCTCTTGCCTTTTGTTGAGCTGTGATCACTTGAAAAGTTTGAATTTTCAAAATACAAGAGAGCACTACTGACCCTCTTAGCATAAACATATATTGCATATTGAACCGCTTACTAAAAACCTATCTTGGAGGGGAATTTTCAAAAAAAAAATAAATAAATATTTTTAGCACTGATAGAGCGCACATGCAAAATTTCAAGTTTTGTACTTTGAACAATAAGAGCTTGGCCATCCAGATAGATACATGTATAGATTCGTATAAATGTCAGAACGCATGAATAACCTAAACCCAGCAACTGTGTCTGTTTTGGAGAGCGGTAATTAATAATTTTAGATTTTAGGGTCATAGACAAACACATTTTATAGGCTTACAGAATGGCATATTTTATCTGATGAATTTAGCATCATTTATGAGGATGAGGAGTTAGATGTGTAGTCATAATTTCTTGCTTTGCAGATAATAGATTTTGCATTTATATATATATATATAATATATATATATATATATACATATACATATATATATATATATATATATATACATATATATATATACATATATATATATATATATATATACATATATATATATACATATATATATATATATATATATATACATATATATATATATATATATATATATATATATATATATATACATATATATATATATATATATATATATATATATATATATATTCCAGTGTTTCTTTTATAGTCATTCTCTTTTTTTATCTTTTGTATGATGCAAAAAGAGCAAGTGAATGAAACATGACATCGTGTCTTGCTGTAAGGCATCATGAGAAAAAATTGACTTTGAGCAAAGGCTTCTAATGAATGAATATCATTGAAACACAAATGCATGCATGTACAAACGCAAATATGTTTCTCTTTTATGGCCTCCTCTACATGTTTACACCTTCCTATAGAATATACAAGTAGCAAGAGTATCTACTACACAAAAATCAGGTTTACAAGGTCTGTCCCCTCCATTTTTCGAAACAGTCATTTTTCAGAATTGCCATCTGCTGCCTTGTCACCTTCTCATTAATAACCTCAACTGTCTGTAATCTCCGCCCTTTCAACAGCCATTTAAGCTTTGGAGAAAGCCAGAAGTTGCTAGGAGCTAAATATGGACAATTGGACTGACCCGGATGATATAATTTTGGCCAATATACCCTACACAAAGTATAAAGAATGACCATCTTGCTCATTGTGAATGTGATGGTAACACAGTGCACCAGTTCACTCAATAATGACTTACTGCTGAGAGAGCAACCTCACGAAAGAATATCTGCTTGCACATGCTTAGTAAGATTTCCTTTGATTGATTGCCAAGTTACATCAAAGCTGTGCAACCTGTTCTCGAGATACTCAAAATGGTATAATAATTTCTGACCAACAGTGTGGGAAGAAAATAGAAAGTAATTTCTTGTTGATGTTCATATCACTTTTGCCTCAGGAGAGCTTGGTTATCCATACCAGCTGATATACAACTTCAGCTAAAAGCACTCCTATGGTTGGCTGAAGATAAAATTTAATCCTTAAAAATACCTTTGATCTGGAGAAAAATGAAAAGGTGGCTTTAAGGCTTGTATCTTATATTTTGCCAGTTACAAAAGTTCTTGTACTTAAGGCTGCAGTTCAGCTGGTACCAGTAACCAGGCTTTCGTGAGGCAGAAAAGATGAGTTCAGGTCTAAAGTCTAGAGGACTATCTTTTATATCTGATCCTTGCTATTTAACCACTGCCATGGACTAATGACACAAGAAGTTGCAATAAAAAGCAACTAAAATCAACATGAAAGCAAATACTAGTCAAGAATTAGAAATGGATGATCACTTATCATTTGTTATAACTGTTGTCACTGTCTCTAGTTGCAGAGCTTTCTGTGCAAATGCTTTCTTAAAGCTGGTTGAGTTTGCTGACTTGCACATGACTCTTCAAGTAACTCAAAAAATAAAAACCATAAGCAGTCGAGTTGGGCAAAAATGACGGTTTTTGGTAACCTTTGGTTGCTTTGTATTAGTTCACTTCTGTCAGTAGTCATAGTAAATTTATATAACAAGATGCAAATTATGATTCGCTGAAATTCTTATTGAATTTTTTTGGATACAAACAAATTTCAGCAATATATGTAATGCTTGAATTTTATTTTGAGATTGTATAATTATATTGAGGAATGGTATAAATATGAGATGATGTAATAATTAGATTCTGAGATGGTATATAATTAATATTATGGAATTTAATGACTATGATATTATGTGGAAATGTAATTGTATTGTATGATTATATAATTATTACGAGATGATATAGTTGAGACATGATTTTATCATGAGATGGTATGGTCATATTATGAGATCATTATTAGATTGTCTTACCATAACATGATTTTATTTCTCATACCATGAGATTATTATGAAATAGTATCATAATATAATGACATAATATTATGAGATCATTTTAATTACATCATGATTTACTGTTTTAGTGACATCCAGAATGGTGATGATAAGTATACATATTTGTTTTTCTTCTCCATGAATGTACTACTTTATTTTTTTTTTTTTTCTATTTTTAGGGGTGATCTTTTGGCCTTGCTGGTCAATGCCATTTTCAAACTGGATTAGTGTTATGGAAATTCTTGTTAAGAATCATTTCTATCATTAACAAGAAATTCTGTGCCACTTTTGTAATTCAATTTAAAAACAGCAGTGATCAGCAAAGCTGAGATATCACCAATCAATTAAATTAGGTAAATTAGTATGCTCACCAAAAAGAAAAACAATTTTGCATGC
Source organism: Thysanoteuthis rhombus (assembly GCA_963457665.1). Lineage (NCBI taxonomy): Eukaryota > Metazoa > Mollusca > Cephalopoda > Oegopsida > Thysanoteuthidae > Thysanoteuthis > Thysanoteuthis major. The sequence goes on from OY735198.1 coordinate 75,480,567, forward strand.
TTATTATGAGGTTATATATTTTAGGATATAATCATAATCATATAATGAGATTACCATGCTATAATATAATTATATTATACTCCTTGATGAATATTAGTTTAACTGAGCTGACTACATCTTTTCCTGTAATATTTTTGATAGTTTATTAGACATTTAATCAAAATTATTATCATCATCATCATCATTGGACGTAAATCTTCCCCAAGATTTGCTAGATCTCTTTATCATGGATGTCGTGGAGCCCATACTTTCTGAACTTGTCTAGTTTGACTCTCCATTTTGTATTCTGCCAACTTTGGTTACGCCTGTGATCTCGGGGGATCCATGTTGTGAGTAATGATGTCCATCAGTTATCTGCCATTCATGCAATGTGACCAGCCCATTGCTAGTTTAGTTTTCCAATGGATTCTATGATGTTTCAAACTACTGTATTTCCTCTAATATATTCTACCATCTTATGATCTCTCCAGTTGAGGTTGAGCCTGATTGTCTCATGTGCATGTTGCATGGTGCTCAGTTTGTCCTTTTATACTCCTAATAAATACCTGTTTGACTGAGTTGACTCTAGATCTTTTCCAGTTATATTTCTGATAGTTCTTTTAGATATTTAATCAAAATTATCATTGAACTTGATAAATATACATTTATGTGTACATATTTGTATGTATGTGTGTATGTATTTGCCTGAAACCACTCTATTGATATGTTTCAACAAGGTAGCTTTGTTGTAATTTATCCATTAAGGACTGAAGTCATAAACAATGACTTGAAAAATAAACGCTCAGACTATCACTCAACAGGCTCCAGATATGACAATATCATCCTCTCTCTTGTCAAAATTGTGTATTGACATATGAACTTCAGGGGCAACAATTTTAACCCTTGGACAGTCAAATGCAATAGCTTCAGGGAATTCATATAGAAGAGACTACATCTCTCTATTTTGCCTTTTATTGATAATGTACATCAAAGGAACCATTTTATTTGCAATAGATTCATTGAAACAATCAGTCAGAAGATAGTTACGGTTATTCACTCAATAGGAAATCATCGTGTGACCAACGACTTTTGGCAGTGTGCCTTGTTGGAGGTGATCAACTAGAAAATTGGAAAAATGGGTGATCAATGAATAAGTTACTTCTCTTTGCTTTTGTTTGGGCAGTGATCAATAAGAAAAAATGTCTGAATTTTCAAAAAACAAGTGGGCAAAAAGTGATTTAGCATAAACATTTGTTGTAAATTGAAGCCACCCTCCCCACCAAAGCTATTTAGGCAGGGAATTCTCGGGAAACAAAAAAAGGTTTTCTGGTCTCTAGTTCCATTGGCGAGGCCTGAATGTGTTAAACATTGCCAGCTAAGCTAAATTCTGAAGAAATCTATGGTGACAATTTTGGTTGAGGGATTCCAATGTTTGGCAATAAATGAAAAATATGTTTTGATTGTCAGATGCATAATAATCTCTGGAAACTAGATGAAGTGCTTCACTAAACTGATAGTGATATGGTGTCAGGTGCGATATAACCCATGAAGATATCCATGTTCTATTTGTCATTATTGAACAATTTGAGCACCTGTTGTGACTTGGCATTCTCCTTACATAATTATCACTCTGCTGAAGTAGTTCTAGAGAGCTATCAGCCTTCCTCTCATTTCTGCGTCTGCTGAGTTCTGTAAACTTCACGGCACCAAAATTGATTGTTCCAAGAATGAGATATGATAATTTGGCATTTTTCCTACAAGTATTTATATCTTGGCACTCTGTCAACAAAGTTCGATTTCAAGAACTTTGTTCCTTCTGTTCATTTTCTTCACCAATGAACAAAATATAAGAATTCAGCTTCAATAATGATTCTTTAGTTTTCTCCGTTCTTGTCCCTGTTTCTCAATATATCAAACGAAATAAAACTGAGTTTAAAAGAAATATGAGTGAGATTGCAGCCTTTATATACATATCAATGTATCAATACTATGTGTATGTATACATATATGTGTATTATAGGTTGCGTTATATCATATAGAAACTTATTTGAAATTATCTCCTGTCATCACAGGATTAATGTATCACTCGATTTAGACAACGTAAATAGAATTTACTGTTAAAGAAAATGGGGCTGCTGCAGGAATCAAACTTGCCATCAATAGGGTAGCCCCTTCAATGTAGTGATGCTCTTACCATTGAGCAAAACAGAATAAACAAGATGAGAATTCGGGTTGAGAGTATTAATTTGGTCTTTGCATTTCCTTTCTTTGCATGTTTAGCACAATGGTAAGTGTATCACTACATCGAAGCAGCTACCTATCGGTGGCAGGTTTGATTCTTGCAACAGTCCCATTTTTTTCTAACTGTCTATTCTATTTACGTTGTTTAAATTGA
>OY735198.1:76180440-76495440 GCA_963457665.1 Thysanoteuthis rhombus
TAAGGGATAAAACAACCCATCGAGTGCCATGGGCCTATCAAATTTTGAAACTCCTCTCTCCTCAAATAAGTTTTAGAGAAGGATTCAATTTACATTGTAACTATAGTACTAAACTTGACCCTTATTTTGTGTCTGCTGGCAGTGTTGATTTAATAGAACATGGTGACTACATGAGAAAACATTTTTTACTGAACACGCTTTTTTTTCAAGTTGGTTTTTACATGACCTCATTTTCTGATAACTCTTTTGGGGTATTTTTTTTTATTTCACCTGATCTCATATTCTGATCATGCTTTTTTGTGTGTGTCTGCTGTAATCGTTTCAAGATAATTTGGGATTTGGGAATGAAAGAGAGAGATTTGGACCTCATTCTCCCTGCCACACTTTTTTCCTACTTGGACCTCAACCTCAAAGATTGAATTGGGGTGAAATTGAGAAGCAAAATAAAATGTTGTGGTTGTGCCCTTGGAATGAATTGGAACAGTATGGAATCGTGTGCTCTCAACCATTCCTAACGGATCCTTATTCTTTACTCTCTGCTTTTTTTCTACCCATGTAACTTCGCTACTTCTTGATGATAGTTATCATTATTTTGAACAAGGACATAATTTTTTATTGCAGTTTGTAAGATATTGAAAATGCCATTAGTGAATTAATTTCAGTTTGTATTGTTTCAAGGATATTTTTTCCCTATTTGAGAAACTTCTTGAGGTCATATTCTCAGTTTATTTGTATCATATATTTATCTCCATGTTGTACAATATACGAGGTTATTGTCAATTTTATAAAATCCACAATATCTATATGGTATGAAGCTCCTATTCAAATATTAAAAGAAAAATTCTTCAATTGAGGCTTTGTCTTAGGTTGTTACATATTGTTAATTATTAAATTCTTGTCTCTCTTTCAACTGTACTTTCCTACATTCTTCTTTCCCCTCTGTAATCCCCAACCTGTATAACTTCTTACCCCTTATGACCTAATTCTCTTTTTTTTGATTTTGTAGCCTACATTTTTTTTTTATTCTCAAAATAAGTTGTTCCTGTTTTCTACATATCTCTGATGACTAAACACAACTAACTCTCATGGTTTTGCCAGGATGCCTTCCCCAGGTGTGCTGGTTGTAAGACTGTTTAAATTCTAATATCATCTGTAATGCTCTACTATAGCTGAGTACATCCTAACTTCCCCACCTCTGCCTCCTATCTGTTTTACATTTCATATGATAACCAAGTGCTGTCAGAAGAGCATTAAGACTTCAGACATCTTGTGATATTATGTCATTTTTGGATTCCTATGGCTGAAAAGATAGATTTGTCTCATTTTCTTCCACTCTCATAAGGGATATTGGGTGCAATGTTCTATAAAGTGGTGGGGTATAGGCGGCAAGTTAGGCCACATAAAATGTTACCTTCAGTCAAATGCATGTACCATAGTGTGACACCCACTTTGTTAGTGCACTCTACAAGTATTGTCGTTTTCAGTTTCTTGTGATGTAGATTGTATTTATGAATCAAATAAAACTTGAAAAAATACATTTCAATACATTTTTCTTGAATGAAAAAATTCAAAATTTTATACTACAATTGACCAATGGTTAAAATATGGGTTGTTAAAAGAAAATGGAGTTGATTGTAATGCAGAAACCAGTGAAACCACAGTATCTCTAGAAGACACAGAAATTTTAAACTTGTACAAATATCAAGTTCTAGTTTGATTAATTCACAAAGTAAAATCTGCATCCTCCGATTCTGCACAGCTATCTATGAAAAAATATAGATATGATACTAATTATTTGTCGTTTGGTTTTACTGATATTGGTGACAATGAAGCTCCAGATGTCCTTTGTTTGCTCTGTAACAATATTACAGAGGATTGGAAGCAAATCATCTGACTTATTAAGATGAAGTGTGTTATCGCATCGATGGTGAGGCACATATTATTGATGAATCACTTATTGAACTTTTTGGCTTGTATATGTTTGCAGACTCTGTTAAAAAAGTTGAAGCAATGTCTCTTTCCGCATTGCTGTATCAAGGTGTATCAACAATATTACTAAAGATATTTGAGCAGAACTTATTTAATGATTACATGTAGGTGACACTTATGCATTACCACTAGATGAGTCCATGGACATTACTAGACTGGCAATTGAACAACCATAGTGTTCAAATATTGAAGTTATGTTGAAAAAGATTCCATCGAAGAATGAATATGGTCAGAATAAATTCTATTTATTATGACATCACTGGTGTTTTCTATCTTGAACACCTGAAATAAAATTTTAAAAACATCTAGAAATATCTAGATTCTGGTGAATCTAGATGTTATTAATAAACCTGTCGAAATAAGGCCTCCAAAAGTCAAAGCCTTTTTCCTTAAATTAAAAAGAAAAATTTACAGAAAGGGTCTAGTGGAGTACTGATGTTAATCTTCAAGCCTGTAGACAAAATGGTATGGTCAGGTATGCTGGAACACATTAATGCCAGCATATATAGAAAGGGATAGAATCCTTCACCATGTGTGATGGCTACAGTTGTTCTATTGGAGGAGATTTGCTTTTATGTGAATGTTATGCAACTATATGCCATGGGAAATAACATAAATAGCATTGATAATTTTATGAAAACACAAATGCACTTACTTGAAAAAATCTGGATTTAGAGGTTGAGATCCTCAATGGTATTAATTATCTCTACTGCTAATTAGAATCTTAAGTTATTTTCCAAATTTGAAGGACTAAGATAATAATTGGGTTCAAAGTTCAAGAAAATCCAATGGGATTTCTGGCAGTGGATAATGAAAATTTGATTGAAATTAGTTCAGATACTTAGCTAAAGGCTCAGTTTGAATGAGTTCTTGGAGCAATTTTCTGGTCTGATATATCTAATGAATGTCCAGATTTATCAAAACGTGTTATTTGTGTTCTATTACCTTTTTTAACAACATATTTGGATGAATTTGGCTATTTTAAGTAGCACAAAATCTAGATGCTGCACCAGATATGTAAATTCAATTATCTATTATTAAACCAAATTTTCATACTGGGATCAAGAAACAGTTATATTGTTTGTATCAATTTGCTTTTAGTATTCTTTTTTCACAACAATTACAACAATTAGAAACAGAATTGTTTTTTATTTTAATGTACCATTTAACATATGTTTTTTTTCATATGAATGACTTATCTTTCTAAAACGATTTCTGATTCATCTAAGGTCGTATTGAAATTAAGGTGGCTAAGTATTGTCTGTAAAATATAGGTATGGGTCCTGCGATTTAGGTATGGGTCCTACAATTTTTTTTTTGAAATTGTATAAAGTTTCTGTTTGTCTCAGAAAATAAGTTTGGGAACCTCTGGTGTAAGCATATCAGTTTTAATTTCTATCTGCAGTACCCACTCACTCCATCTATTTTATTTTGAGGGTTCTTCTGAATAAAAAAAGCTTTTTGAAACAAGAAAAGACCCACATGATTTGCTCTAGACCTTTGTTCACTCAACACTATTTGGCTCTATAGGCTAGAAAAATTGACTTGTGGTTGGTCTTTTCTAACAACATTTACTGTCTCATGGGCACCAATCGGTTAACCTTTTGATCCATCTGTTGCCCCCTTTTCTTGCTTTGTGCCTTGCCTATCTCCACTTTTATTGCTTAATTACTTGTACGATATCCTTCGCCCTGGTTCTATCCTGGATTTATGCTGATCTTTTTCTATCACTTAGAATTATTCCCAACATTGCTCTCTCCATTTCCCCTTCTGCAGCTCTGAGTTCGTTTTAGAGCGGTCTTGTGAATTTCCAGGTTTTGCACCCATACATCATTGCTGATATTATGCTTTGGTTATATACTTTACGTTTAAAGCATGCTGGTAGGTTGCTCTTCAGTGTATCTCTATTTGTACCAAATGCTTTTTATTATGCACTGTCTAATTCCATTTCCATGGTCTTTTACTAGCTTTATTGCCTCACCTAGGATGAATGTATTCCACAATTTCTTTTAAGACTTCATCTATTCTTATGGTCTTTTTTCTGGACTTAATCATTGATCATTACTTTTATCTTTGTTTTGTTCACACATATATATATATATATATATATATATATATATATATATATATATGTGTGTGTGTATGTATGTATATATATATATATATATATATATGTGTGTATATATATGTATATATATATATATGTTCATACATACAAACATATAAACCATGTTGTGATGTGGTAGGTGGAAAGCTAAACCTAAAACCATTCATAGAGTATTTAATCTTCAGCAAGTCACAATACAGTTTGAATGCTCCAATTCATTCTCGTTTAAGGTAAATCTAATCATAGGTTGAATCTAACTTTGTATTAAAACATATTAGAAGTAGCCATACTGCCCATTCCTGCCTTGATCAAAATAGTTTGAAAAGTGAGTGAGATAAGCCTTCATTTTTTTTAAAGTAAGAAAAAGAATTTTAGGTGATATTTTACACTTTTAAAAAAATTGGGTCATGCTGCCTATCCTGTATCTGCCCCTAACATCAAATGCCAATTTAAAGGTGATATATTTATCCATATCTTTAGAGGTAACTGTTTATTTGACTTGGAATTTTGTTTGTTATAACTTTGATAGATTTATTGTTCAAATGAAAGTTATTTTTCTTTTGGTTTCACTTTGGTATGACAATCTACCGGATGATACAGAAAAAAGGATTTTTTTTATTGTGAATGCAATATTCAACAATCCTGTGAGTGAATGTAACCTTAAACAGGGAAATTCAGTAGATACCATCATCTTAAGGTCAACTGAAACAAAAAAAATTACTTGCATCCAAATGTTATGCATTTGATGACCAAAAGGTGTTGAAAATCATTCAAGTTCTCAATATATCCTCACATAGAGTTAATTGATCAATCAAAGTTTTCTTCTGTACAAAAAAAAGAGGGTAAATAAACATGACTTACATCCCTTTACAGGAATCCCTTATGATGTCATGACTGACAATTTCTGGTCCTTGCTGAAGCAAATAATCTGTGTTTGTTTGTATAAGAAATCATATAGTAAGCCCATGGTGTTGTGCATTGCTTTAAATTGTAAATTGAAGGGAGGAATGGGTGTTAGATTGTACTATTTACCTGTGGATCGCAAATTGTGCTAAGCTTGGGTAGAAAAGTTGAAAAGTGAACTTTTGGCATTTCAAATACTCTAAGTTATACCAGCCTCGTTCTTCACCAAAGACAGTTTCACAATGATTCCAAAAGCTGCCAAATCAGTTCGATTTTGCAGAATTGCATCGAAGAAAGATAAAATTCTTTCAATATTTGATTATACTCTGTTGAAATCTCCCATGGAACGGAAGCAAACTTTGAAAAAAAATGGGTGACCTGAACCCAGGCCTCCAGTGAAAACACCTTGACAATACAAAGCAGCTTTGAAAATATGTGCATTCCAGGTAGACATAAATAAAATGTTTCACCCGAAAATCGATACATGATTTTAGAAATATTATGAACAAATGTCCTCAATTCCTAAAAGATAAAAGATTGAAAAAAATATGCTGTTAATTTTCTATGACTAATCTCTGTAGAACCAGAGATTTTTCATAAAATTAACAGTAGGAAAAGTTTTTAAAAATTGGCTGTCATATTTGCATTCAGGAAATTTTCCAAAATTTGATGACACGAAACTTCAATTTCAAAAACATGGCAAAAATCAGTGTATTATTTGATTTTTGAAAAATTTTTTGTATTTGTTCAAAGAAAATTATTTTAAGAGCACTTTCCATTCCAAATTTTTTCTCCATGTGATTCTTTCCCCACCTTTGATTTGATGATTTCTTCGTTTAAACACAGTTTTCCTTGATTTTTACTCATTCTTAGATAAATTGATCTTAGAAATGTTGCCATACAAATCATTTTTGAAAAAAACTGCCATATTGTGATCCCTTGTGATATCATACTCAGGAACGTTACAAGTCCTACCACAGAGATCAGTTGGTGATGAAATAATGAGGGGTTCAAGATAATTTTTCAAGGTAATAGGAAATAGAATGTAGAATTACGTACTGGTAAATCCATAGAGAAATACTAAATGTAAAGGACATGTATTGTCATTGAAAAAAATTTTTTACTAGTTGGAAATTTTAGTGCTAGGAATTAGCTGTGAAAAAATTGAAGATATTCTCTTATCATCCATTTAATTTTCTTCAAGTTTTACAAGAGAACCTGGTAAAGTTCTTTTATTTTGAAACAGCAGCAAAAACTTGGTTTCTTAGGTGTTTAGATATTTCTATATTTTAACTCCGATATTTAGCTTATATATATTTATATTTGGATTACGTAATTTATGTTCAATATTACTATTTTAACACAACAATACATTTGTTATGCATAGTCATAGTAAAAAACTTTTATAAAGACCAACATCTACGCTTTCTACAATGCTTATTCAAGCAAAGGTCTAGCTATTCAGTTTGAGACGATGTCGTCTCAGGGATCTAATTCATTCATTAGGATTTGTAGAATATTTCAGCTATTAAATTTAGATTTGACTGCCATTAGTCATATGTAATTTTAGTTGAATCTTTAAAATTGACTACTACCTATTTTCTTTTCTGACATATTCATTATCTCTTATCATCAAAGATATTTGTAGATCTGTGAACAAACTTAGCAAATTGTTGTTGTATGATATAGTAAGAGATCAAAAGATAATTTGGATGCCTTTGAACTGCATATTTCCAAGTAGAATTCCTGATACTGTTTCTGTCTTCACCTGTTATCATTAATTTCTAGCAGTCATTTGCTTGTCATCCTTCAGATGTTGCCGTGTAATGTAAATGATATTCCAAGATAAACGTTGCCTTTTCATTTTATATTTTTAGTTATAATACTGGTTTTGAAACAGTTAACCAGAACTATCAATACAGATTTCTTCAGTTTTCAAGTTGGTCGGTTACGTATGGATCGCACGTACAGGTCACATCAATGGAGCTAGAGGGCTGAAAATTTTAACGTTCACTCTTTTGTCTAAAAAAAAAAAGCTTTTTGTTTTTGTTTTTTTTTTCAAATTCTCCCTCCTTATAGGTTTTAGTGGGGGGTTCAATTTGCAATGTAGGTTCATGGTAAATTGGTCACTTAGTTTGTGTTTGAAAGCATTCACGCTTGTTTTTTGAAATTCGAACTTTACTGATCACGGCCGTACAGAAGGCGAGAGAAGTAACTTAGTCATTGATCACCCTTTTTTTTCTCTAATTTTTTAATTGATCACCCCAACACAGCATACTTTCGAAAGAAAGTGGTCACATAACGGTTTCTATTGAGTGACTGACCAGACCTGTTCATTCTAAAATCATAGTATTTTATCTATTGTTTGAATTTAAATTTCAATCTCTAAATGCTGAAATAAAATGCTCACTTGTTTCTTTATCTAAATTGAATTCTGTAACTCACTTCTGAGACAGAAACAAACTGATTCGTTTGTTGTTGTTTCCCCCCCCCCCATTACAATTATTTGCTCTGCCATATTCTGTGGGGGTTGCGACAGAACTTCATAATCATAATTTGTTACCTAAAATCTTGTCTGTGGAGTGCAATCGTTTGTAGTTTGTGGTTCTGAGGAGATTACCTGCCTATGTCTACCCTTTCATTCATCTTTTCTTGAATGGTGTTTGTAAAAAAAACTTTTTCTTCTTGATCTGTCACTGTGGTCTGCCTCTTTTGTTTAGTTATGTAATCATTTCTGACATTGCAATAGCATCAGTTGTTAATTGAATGTTGATCCTTCCCCTACTCACTTCTCCGGATGTTTTCCTTGAGGTGAGAGTGGGCGGTAGAACAGGTAGTCGCTTCTGCTTCAAGTGCTACTGACATGTTTTAGCTTAAACTAAGACGAGAGGCATGATTAAATTTGTTTTCATCTCAAAATGAATTGTACCGTTTCAACTGTTTGAAACTTTTTATTTATTTTTTTATCATACTATGCAGAGTGACTTGGTTAAAACTATGAATGGAGAAGTGAGTGAGCAAAATGTATGAAATAACTTGAGTAAACAATAATACAAAAAGCTGGTTATAATTTCTCATCAAGAGGATTTATTCACATGAATCTATTGAATATAGTGAATACTAGTTTAGTTGATACCTGCGAAAAAAATCATGACTATATCTCAATTTCTATGAAACGATTTTCCAAGGAAAAATAACGGAAAATTTATTTCAGTCCATAGTTTAGAATGTTGGGAGGAGGTACTTTTATCAGCAAAAATTGTTAAAATTTTGCTGATAAAAGTACCTCCTCCCAACATTCTAAACTATGGACTGATCTGGATAGTCTAGCGTTAAGGACTGCAAACCAAGAAAATCACTCTGTTCATTTTATAAGTATAGTAACTTGGCATGATTTAGTATCAGACCATCTATACTGGAAGATCCTATGTGGATCAAACCAACTAACAACGGCCAGCAAGATCAACTCGCTAATCATTTCTATATGACGTCTTTCCTGATCTGTGTTTTTACTTAATCGTTTACTTGATCGTTTACCTGGAATAGTGCATAATTTGAAAATTTGAAACGGTGGACGAGAAGTATTTTTTCAGCAAAATTTACTCTCTCTGTGGGAGAGTCCAGTGTTACGTCCAACGAACAAAGAAAATCACACTATTCATTATTAGAGTAGATATTAATTTAGCATGAATTGGTATCAGATCATCTATACTTGGAGTTCTGATGAAGGTTGAACCCACTAACAATGGCCTGGTGGTTAATCTCGGCATAAAAAAATTGCAGATATATTTGGATTGAATTTGAAAAAAAATTTTTTATCCTAACTGAAAGAAAAAAAAATTAATTTGTTTACCAGGAATAGTGTATAGTTTGGAACAGTGGGCAAGAAGTAATTTTTTTGTCAGCAAAATGTTACCCCCACCTGATACTATGGAAGAAGAGCCCAGTGTTGCAAGCAGGAGAACAAGAAAACCACACTTTCGTTATCAGAGAAGATATTAACTCAAAATGAATTGGTATCTGAACCATTTGTCCTGGGAAATCCAATCAGGATTGTGCAACCACTTACAACAGCCAGCAAGATAAGCTTGCTGATCATTGCTATTTGACATCTATCCTGATCTGTTTTTTTTTTTAGTTAATCTCTTTATGGTTACTTACATAAATTTGAAGAGAACTTGACCTTTTTAAGAGCTTTTGATTTTCATAAAATATTTCTCTTTATCATTACAAAATTATATTTGACTCCAAAAGTTCAGCTTGTAATTTGAGCTATTTTAAAAAAATTAACAGTTGAAATGTGCTGGAGCAATTTGTCTGTGAATTTGGATCATTGGTGGAAAGAAAATTCATAATTGATTTGAATAACTAATTAAGATAATTATTTAAAGCATTAACAAATATCTGGATGAGTGGGATTCTTTTTCATTGTATTCATGTTTTTCTTTTTTTTTCTTCTTCCTCTTAGTGAAAATCATGTTTGTTCTTTGCATTAAAGATACAGTTGATCAGTTTTTGAGACAAATTTTTAGTCATGCCCTATCTCCATGGTTTTTCTCAAGTGCATTCCTGCCATATATATCTGACCTTTTCAATTGAAAATGATTCGTTGTAAGATCAAAGTGTTTTTTTTGTTTTTGTTTTTTTTTTTTTTGTTTGGTTTTCTTTCTCACTAGCAAATTGTTGGTTTAATTTTGTTTCAATTTCATCCTATTGGTCATGGCTTATTAGGGGAAGTATTTGGATTTTTCATGATGATTCATTTGATCTGAATATGATGAGGTCTCATTGAAATCTTATCTAGGATCAAAGGACCATTTCCAAAATGAATTACTTTTAGTAATTTGAGTATTTTAGTCTGTAATACTTTTAAGGTTGTTTGATGATCTTGAAAAAAACCCAATAAACTTCCTGAACCTCATATCTAAATTCTAATATGAATCTTGCAATTTGAAGAGATAGCCTATTTACTCTGGTCCTAGATGTAACTAACTAAGCCATACACTCAATGAGGCGGTAAAGATGAATGTGAATGTTTCTTATTCATCATTTATATTTGCTTTCTTGTTGTCATAATTATTTTCTTGTTTTATTGCCTCAGCTTGGAAGTATTGGCTTTGTGTAATTTGATTAATGACTTAATGATGAAAGTATTTTAAGCAAACTGCAGTTCAGTTGACTTGCAACAGCTTTTGGTCCTTTGCTTGCCTGATAGCAATGGTTGAGATATTTATTTGTTCAACAGATATTTTGGAATATCTCGGAATTTTTGAGATGAGGTGTTATTATTATTTCTATTGAAATGGATACCATATGGGAACCTCTAATGATAAAAGACAGAAAACAATAACATCAAAAAAAAAAAAAAAAATCATATCTGTTAGCACCTGTTGTCCACATGGACACATAGCGCAGTGGTTACAGCATCAGACAAATTACTGTAAAGTAATCTGATGGTTTTAGGTTCGATCCTAGTGCGAGACAGTATAACAATACTACTAACGCTAAAAGGGGAGTACGGTCAATATACCCCCGTCGGATAAATAAAGGGTTCGGTTCATTACTTCCCAAATCTACCAGATGATACCTGACGAAGGCCGTAGAGTGCAACGGCCGAAACGTTGTATGAAAAACAACAAAGATGAGGATGGTCCGAATATCAATAGATATAAAATAGATATTTTGGAGCCAGAATTATTAGTTGAAATCTGTATTGTAACTTTGTTCTCTTCCCTTAGATACATTTTCTTTAACTGAGATGAGTTTCTGATTGTTTAGTATTGAGTAGCCCAAAGTTTGTTCTTTTTTTGTCATAATTTGTCATTGGGAACATTTAGTTTTAACTATCTTCATTTAAAATTTAACTTTTGATTGTATTTTATGACAGCTATCAAGTTGCACCTCTTTCAACATTGTCAAAATTTGCATATTTTGTTCATTGATTTTAACTTCATAGATAGGAGATGAGTAACATTTTTGACATTTTATGTAATTTTATTTAATTCTTACTTTAAGAAAAGTAAAAATGTGACTCAGACCAAAAAAGATTTTTGAAGTTTATGGAGAAGGTTCTGTAAATAATCAAACTTGTCCAAAGTGGTTTGCAAAGTTTTGTACTGGAGATTTCCTGCTAAACAATATTCCATGATCAGGCTGACCAGTTGAGGTTGGTAGTGATTAAATGAAGACATTACTTGAGAGTGATCAACATTATAAAGTTCTTTCTGGAAGACTGCAAAAGGCCCCCTAGAGCATTTCTCTTTGCTGAGAAAGATAAAAAAATTCTGGGAGAATGGCCAAAGATGGCTGAACAAAAGGATAAATATGTTGTTCAATAAAGTCAATGTTGAAAATAAGAAAATTGATTTCATGACCTGCTTGATATCAATCCCAATTGACTGTGGAACTCTTATGTAATGGAGACAGAATTTTTTCATATAAAACTTCCTAACAGAAAGAAAATTTGTGTGTAACCCAGGATCTATTTTTTAGAAATCACCCTTACATAAAGATTCTATTGCAAAACTCTACATCAACTTTCATCCAATCATTCATTAGTTCTTGGCAAATAATTTGTAAAATGGCTGCCAGATGTCACAAAAAGTTGAGAAGTGTTTCATACATTAAGAAGGTGTTTTATGCTATTCTTCATGTTATAAGTGTTCCAGTACCACCAAACTTGATGGTCATCTATGAAACACTGCCAGTTTGTACGCTTGCCACTGATTTTCAGTGGGGTTAGATTCTTGGTCTTGATTTGGCTTGACCAGAACATTGATTTTCTTTGATCTGAACCATTACAGAGTAGCCTTGACTGTATGTTTTGTGTAACTGTCTCATTGGAAAGATAAATTACTAGCCAAGTGAAATTTCCTGGTTGACTTTGAGAGATTCTCCTCATGAATTTAGTGGTACTTGGCACTGTCCTTTGTTCTGATTATGGTAACAAGCTTTTCTGGCTCAGATACAGAGATTCCTTTATAAAGCATCACTGATCCACTTATTTGACATTTGGAATGGTTAGTTTCAATTTACTGTCAAACATAGCATTTTGAATTTGAGCCTAATTATTCTACTTAATTTTCAACTGACCACAGTACTTTCTTTTACATGTCTTCTTGTGTACATTTCAAAAAATCTTTTTGAGCTTTTGCTTATTTTGAGCCAGCCTGCCTTCCATGTCAATTTCCTGCCCTGTTTTTGAAATTTTGTTGTAGTATGTACTTCAACTCCAGCTTTAACCACTTACATCTACAGTTCTCTCTGTTAGAGATGGATTGGCAACAGCATCTCAAAAAAGTTTTGCCTTGGTCATGCTGGAACACCCAGACTTGGGGAAAAGATTTTGTTTTATGGTACTTATTCCCATTTCCAGAAGTTGTTTTTTACTATGCTCAAAGACAAATACAAAGCTTTGGCAATTTTCTTATGAACACTTCCTTGTATATACTTTTCAATAGTGCTCTAACTTGCATGAAAGTATATGACAGGTGGAATGAATGGTCAGAGTTGTTAAAGCACAAAAGAAAGTGAATTTACTTGGATGATTTTGCACTTGAAAAGCTAGAATACGTTTATATAATCAGTGGAAGTGGTTACTAAATTTGCTATCTGAAATGAAAGAGATGTAAACTTTTTCAGGGCCATTTTTGGGTAAATGTAATTTCTAAATGTAAACTCAATGATGCACTCCGGTCTTTCTCTGCCATTGTTGGAAAGTTTTAATTGCAAGGTGTATTGTTTGATGCCAAACTTTACCTTTTTGAGAAATTAGTGAACAGCAGGGAATTTTGCAAGTTTTCAGTTGGGAGGAGATGAGACTTTTACAACCAACTAATGATATTTTATGTATATGTACAGCACTTTTTGACAAAACCGTTTTTTTTCAAAGTTTTGGTAAACTGCTATAAAAATACATGAATATTTCTTTAGTACATTTTACATATAGAAATATATTACTGAGCAAGAGTATATTTGCTTAAAAAAAAGATAAAAGTAATTATTCTTAGATTCCCATTGTCAAATTATGGATGTTCCACTTCTTTATTTTCATACATTAGAAAAAGAAGAGATAAGTCAACCACAACTAATTGTAATGACTTATTTTGTTGATAGATAACTGGGACTTGGTTTTTGTTTTACCCAAATTTAAGGAATTTTTTCTCCTTTGCAAGAGAAGTACTATTTAGAGACTATGGCTCAAAGTTCTAATAATTTATTATTAACAGGTGTAAATAAATTGTTTGGCTACAAACTCTTACTGAACCATTTATGGCATGAAAAAAAAATGTATATCAGTGATTAATAACAAATCTTCTGATTTTAAAGTCTTGATTTGTACTGAACAATATCAGTGTAAAAGTGAATGACTGAAAATCAAGTAAACTAAGATAAGCTTGATTTATCTTGGACATATTGCTATTGTAGGATATTTTGCTTGTTAATACTTGTGTTGCTTGGGTAATGTGGATTTTACAAATTCAGAATCAATCACATGGATACAATCTTAGCTTTTTAAAATTTTTTTTAGATATATAGGTTACTTTGATCTTACATGTATGCACAGTGTATATGTTGAGCTGTCTTCTGCGTATACATGTAATGTTACAATTGGATATAAGAGTAAGATGAATTGCCAACAATTGGCTTGAAGTGTGAGAGATATGTCCAAATATTTCATATAAACCAGAGGTTCAAAGTACCATATTTATGTATGTGTCCCCTTGGTCTTGTGCGTATGTCTGTGTGTGTGTGCGTGTGTGTGCACATAGTCTGTCTTGTGTGTTTCTCAACATATTTTGGCTTCCAAACTCCCTTTGATGAAAAAAAAATACAGTATTTCTAAATCCAAGATTTTCACAAATTCATGTTCTGTCTTTTTCTTCTACTTGATTGGAAAGAGATCTCCCGGTTCGTTTTGTGCATGTGGCCCAAATGGACAATAGATTCTTCTGCAGACTCCAAATCCCCAACAGCTGCAGATGATCATCTGACCTTTTCCACTAACATTTACCAATGTCTGTCAAACCAGGCTGCATCCTGCACCTAGCCAGCCTAATTTTAGTGATCTTTTGTTGAATTTACCACTACCACCCGTCTGTTTCTCTCCTCTTACCAGTCACAAATCATTTTTGTTGTTTGTTATTGTTTTAGCATTTTTTGTTGTTGTTTTTGTTAAACACATTTGGCCTTTTTTATTTAGTTTTTTGTTTCTTTTCATGTGATTATCATTTTCTTCTCTTTTTTATTTCGGGTTTTGGTTATTGTGGCACTCACCTACTTGTAACGCAAAAATGCAATGCCTTTGCTTTATCCCTTTGTAAGCTTTTTCAGAAAATTGTATCGTTAGATATAGAGACCCTGGCAGACGTTCCCCGGGAACACATTTTGCAAAGGCTGATAGGTCTATTTTCATGCTTTTAGAAATTTGTTGGATTTTACTTGCATACAAATGATGACTAAATGAGAAAAAGTAGTAGATTTTGTTAATGTTTCTGTGATTATTTACATTTTCCTCAATATAATATGACTTATGGGGAATTTTATCGCTCTTTTTTAAAGAAAATATTTGGGGCAAATCATTTTTTTCTTACCACCTGAAATATTCAGTTTATTAGTGTAGAATATACTAAAGCTAAGTGTCAGGAAATGGTGGAGTTGCAGTAAAGTAAGTGGCAGCTGTAAAAGCCAAAACTTTGCCTATATATACTAGGTTCTAATGCTGTCAGTACTTCAAGTACAACCTTGATTATTGCTTCATTTTTTGTTCCTTTTACTATCAAAAAATACTGTCCTCACTGTACAAGGGTGGATCAATGAGTCTTTAGCTCAATGGTTATTAGCTGAATTTTCAACTGAAATCTTCACTGAATAATTGTGAATGTGCAATTGGCGTAGTTGGTAATGACTAGGACAATGTTATCAGCGACTTGTGTTCAAACCCTGATCAGGGCTGGTTATGTTCACTCTGCACTAATGCCATTGGGAAATCCATCTGTCAGGGTAAGGTAGCAAGACAGATTAGGCTCTCTAGCCTTGAGAAGGCAACCAGTCTAGGAGAAGAGCAAACTGATTCCAAACCAGGGAGTGGAGCCCCATTAAGATGGGCTTAATATCTAAGTAAACGTCCTTCTGGCAACTCCTGCTGCCAAGCTGATGCCAGATGTATTGCTCTCAGCTTTCCTCTGGACTGCATCATGGCTAAGAGGGAGGTTCTAACTGTTGAGCATCCCAGGATCTCCATACATTTTGCCCTGCCCTGCTGATGTTGGACGTTCCATTGTTAGTACAAACTGAATGGAGGCCATCATAATATCGATCTATATGATTAGTAGAGAAGCATTGGGTCAAGTGCATTGACCATGGAGGAGATTATATTGAGAAAAAATATTTGCTGTGTAAAATAAATGTTTGTTTTTCATTCAGTATTCTCACTATGGACTCCACTATTGTGGCCTTGTGCTAGATTGTGTTGTACCTATTTACTTGAATTTTTTCCACTTGAGTATCCCTTGCATGTATAATAATCATGTTGAGAATAAGAACGTAACTGTCAAGATAGAAGATGCAAAACTCAGCAAGGTAGACCACTACATCTACCTAGGACAACGTATCTCCATGAGACCCTCAAAAGAAGAGGAAATCAAACAAAAAATCACTTCGGGATGGCAAGCCTTTGGCAGAGCAAGCTCAACTTTCAAGAACCAGATGATCCCAATAATCCTAAATAGAAGAGTATACAACCAATGTATTCTCCCGATAGTCACTTATGGAGCTGAAACATGGAACCTAACCAAGAGACAAACCTGCAAGCTGAGAAGTATGCAACATGTGCATGAGAGAATCATGTTCAACCTTACATGGAGAGACCACAAGACAGTACAGTATATAAGGAAGAAAATATGTGTCCGTGACATCATAGAAACTATTAAAAAACTCAAATGGCAGTGGGCAGGCTATTTTGCAAGAATGAAAGACAACCGATGGACATCGCATCTCACAACATGGTTCCCCAGAGATCACATAAGAAACCGAGGCCGACAGAACACAAGATGGAGAGATGAACTTGACAGATTCAGGAAATACTGGCTCCACGACGCCCATTATAGAGAATTGTGGCGAATCCTGGGGAAGGTCTATGTCCAACAACGGACGTTAAAAGACTGATGATGATGATGTATTCATGAATTTACCTTTTAAAACTGTTTTGAAGACTTTTTCTAAACAAATCATTATCTAAACATGATGAGTATTTATATAAGTTTGTTCATTTTGTTTGCACTCATACATCTCATTGGCTAATCTACCTTTCAATTATGCTGTAACAATGACATCATAAAAACTCTCAAGACTTTATATCTGATCACACAGTGAAATGGCTTGAGTTGAGTTGAGACTTTACAAAATTAAAATGAGGAATGTTGAATTGTTAAAAATAATTTACCTAATAAAATAGCTTTATGCTCTTTTGTGCTGATCCATACATAAATAATCCTATCATTTTTTACGGGTACTTACCAGTATATTTTATAAACAACCAAACCCCCTTCATAATTTATTTGTTCAGCGAACATTACTTAAAACGGACCCCCGTTCAACTGGATATCGGATTAAAAGGACGAAATCTGAGTGAAGAGTGACTGTCATAAAATCTTTAAAATTTTAACGATTTGCTTTACTTCATTTGATAAAAATGAAAATAACAGTGCAACATGTATTTTTTGTTTGGAACTCCTCGTAATAGCAACTACCCTACAAGAAATTGTAACACCTTTATCTGAATAGATTTTCTCTTGTTATAAATTGCTCTTACTCATTTCCCTTTAAATGCAAATTGTGACATTGTTGATCATCCCTTTTGCTCAGATATCTGAGAAAAACCAAAGTCGATATAATCTCCCTCTCTTAGCAGAGTTTACACTTTCTCCACCACCTTATTCTTCTGTGAACAATGGAAAGATCATCAGCATCATAGTACCATTACTACTACAATTACCTCTCCGCATTAAGAAGTAAATAAACAACTTATAACAGTTGATATATATATATATATATATATATATATATATATATATATATATTTTGGAGGATTCAGATCTTAATTGATTAGACCTGAACTAATTAACCTTGTTATATGTTAAATAATTACATAATATGTATATGGATATATATATATGTGTGTGTATGTATATGTTTTGTATGTATGTATTTTTTATGTAGTTATGTTACGTATCATGTTCAGTGTAAATACTCAAGTATATATACAATCAGCTAAAACAGGCACCCTCCCCTCCCTTACTAGTCTAATTTAATGAGGGTTCACTGTCTATTTACTGTTGGATGGTTCATTAGGAAGGTATGATTTTTGTTTTTTATTTTCAATTAATGTTGTGATAATGCAAAATTTTGTTCAGACTATTGAACTCTTCTTTCATCTTCTTAATGTTGTTATAACCTTTCTGTTAATCCGTTCTTCAGCCTTCGTCAGGGGGGGTGTAATCCGTGAGAAAAGAGGAAAAACTGCAGGTATTGTGAATATTTTAAAAATAAATATTTTAATTAGTATAAACACAAATCCACAACAGATAATGGGTTGTTTCCCCATAGTTGTAACTTGATACCGAATAAAAATCCTAGCTCCAATTTCAACCTATTTTTTTCTTCTTTTTCTTAAGAAAAAAAAAAAATCTCAAGAATAAGGTTTGGCGGAAAGTTGTCTTTCCACAAATGAAAGAACATAGAACAATACAGCAGACTGAATCTTACACCAAAATTCTTTTTTTTTTTTTTTTTTTTCAGTGCCAATGGCCTTAAGTATCATCGAGGCAAGACCAAAGGTTGTGAGCTGCCAACCAGTAGCTTCCAACTCGAGAAGATTGACAAGTCAAGTAACAGTGAAGGAGACACTGAGGATTCAGCCCCAGAAGACTTTACATCACAGGAGATGTCAGCTGATGAGTCACACAACTACCACCAACACTTGCACGTGAATGACAAAACCATAGGTATGTTTATCTCTTATAAGCATGGTCATCTGGCATTCTGAAATCATTATCATCCTATTGGCAGGATTTATTTTGTACAAGGTAGCCATTTGACCCAATGAGTCGCCAATCAGTGTTGGCCTGAATGCAGTCTCAACAATATTATTTTTCCAGTTGCAAATCATCAAGACTTCTTTTTGCATTGTTCAACCTGTTTTAGGTATATCTAAATGTAATACCAAAACTCTATATTTTGAAAAAATTATTTCTAAATGAAGTTAACGGAAGTAACTGAAATGTTTCAAAGCCATAGATTCGTAAGTGAGATCCAGTTCAGCATTATAGTAACATAGTAAATTTCAGGTTTTGGGGAAATGATATCTCAATTAAGTAAAAGGAACTAACTCAAACACTTCAAAGTTGTAGTTTTATACGATGGACAAAAGAGAGGGTCGAGTTCAGCAGTATACTTACATAGTAAATAGACACCACCACCCCGCACAAAAGGATATTTTGTTTTCTGGGAAAAATGAAGTATAAATAGGTATCCAAAATACTGCATAGTTCCAAGCGATGGATGGAAAGTGGGGATTCAGTTCAGCAGTATAGTTGAATTGTAAATAGAATCCCTTCTGGCTATGATGCACCATTTTGACCGCTTAGAAGGCACAAACAAATAAACAGAATCAAAGTGCTAGTTTTGAATAAATGATCCATATTTAACTATTCATCAAACACAGAAAATAGTCTACAAGTGTAATGAAAAATAGAATAGATAGTGATGTTTGAGTCTACAGTCTCAGTGCAAAATATTTTTAACTTGCAAAACTGAAGTTTTTTGAGGTCAGTATATTTTAAAATTCAGTGCTATGTGTTATGTCAGTGGATGGTTCATTTTTAGCCAATCATTCCCACATTATTCAACAGTGAATCATCTGATTGTATTTGATTGTATTTTCCCAGAAAACTGTGATTCTGTGAGCCTCACTGAAACAAGAGATGATCTGTGTGCTGTTAAGAGCAAACCTGTACCTTTGCTGTTATCAACAGCCAGTGAAACTACAGTGGTAGCCACTCCTAGTACCACATCTTGGTCGTTGATGGATGAGAATTGCACCAGTGATGTCAATAAACTGCAGCAATTGGCAATTATTGCAACCGGACCAGAAAGTCCACTTCTCAAGCCTGAAACAAACCTGAACCTTAAGCGAGTTTGGTAAGTTGGGATTTTTAATTTTTGCTTATCTTTTCAAACTTGGAAGGTATTTTTAAGTACAATGCATAATTTTGAATTTTTTTTGCAAAATTGAATAATCCACCGATGATCTAAAATGATATGAAAACATTGGCTCTTTACAAACTGTATTAGATTGTTTTATAATATCACTATATTAACATTTCATGAACTTTGTTTTCTATGTTTTTAATGCTAGGAGTAACAAGTCATTTGTGTAAGATTATTGCAATATTTGACTATAAATTAGTCTACATTTCATTTTAGTAGATATCTTGAAATCCAGATTGAAATAGTTTTATTTTGGTTAATAAAGTATATCTCTGCCAACATGATACACAAACTAAATGGAAAAAAAAAATTCCTGAATCTGCTCCAAAATTTAATCTCTGTTTCCTTCCCTCATGACCCACACTTTATTGAAATTTATTGGGGACTTATGGAGATACTGTTTGGACAGATGGAAAGACTGTCGGAAATACAGACACAGAGTAAAATGTATATCTCTCTTGTTGGCTGAGGTAAAAGAAATGAGTGGCGCATTTGATAACTAAAATATCTGTTCTTACTTCTTGTGACCCACTGATATTCAATGAGAATGATTTGATGAGCATCTTTTTTGTGGTAAAGTTATTTAGCGGGATCCTCAACCACACTATACTTATGGAACTAGTGGTTGTTAGTAGAGAGTACCTCCTTACAGTCTTCAACAAAAGCTGTTCTTAGTAACATTACAAACTAGACAAAATGTTCAACTTTAGTGATCTGGTATTACCAACATGCTATGGACATCAGGTAAATAGAACCTTTGAAATTCTTAATAGTTGATCTTTTTTTATTTAAATAAGTGAGTTTTGGGCAATTTTCTAGAAATTATTCTTTTAGAAAATTTTCTCAGTGTTATTATTAAATAAAAAAAAATTGAATATTCAAAAAGAGCAAAATATAATTGAAAAATATATTGAAATATTGTATGGATTCTAAGAAAAATTGATGTCTGTTATGATGGGCAAAACAAGTCTCAGTTGTCTATTGAAATCTTAATTTGAGTTGGTATTTGATTTTTGTTTACTTTACTACTTCATAGTCTAAGACTGTTATTATCATTAATAGTTGTTGAATATAATATCTGAATACAGATCAAAATAGTAAAATTGCCTTAAAATAATTTTATTTACAAGCTTTTAATGTCACTGAGTTAAAAATCAAATTATATAGCATGAAGTAGTGGCATGATCTCCCTAAAATAAATAGTCTTTTAGACTTTCTCCCCTCACATACACGTAGCTAAATGGAGGCTAAATAAGTTGATCTTATCATAAAGATGTTAGGTGGTTATTAAAAGCAGTGCCTATAAAGGTTACTTGGTATCTATTCCTGCTCAGTATTGTCACTTTCTTCTTTCTTCAGTCTGGTCCTTTTTTTTTTTTTTTGCATGACATTGTTCTTTGGCATCAAGTATCTGATTTCCCTGTTCCTGGCACAAAGCCAATATTGTTCTCTGAAATACTATGTATGTATTTGAGATAACTATCAACAAACCAAGCCTTCTTTCTATGACACTGACATAAAAAAAATATTTGTATGTATTTACCAAAAGAGCTTCTCCTTTTTACCAAGCAAGTAGCTGACTCTTTACCCACATAATGCACGTCTATTTTCATCTAAATATACAGTTCAGTAGGCATGTATATAATTTACTAAAAACAAATAAAATACCCTCTCACCCATTTAGTAAAGTTTTTAGCATAAGGATATTCTATACACGTTTACATTATTATTTGTTTTTATGTGTATTCTACAAATTCATATACAAGAGTCAGTACATTGTTATAAACATACTGATCACATGACTATAGGTAGTGCAAAGTGGCCCAACTGTTAACGGCACGGAAAATTGAATCAGTATGTTGAGTTCAAATTCCGTTTGAGATAGTTTGTGATCATTTTGCATTGATGCCCTTAGAAAACATATGAATCCTTTTCCTGGCCCCCAGATATTGATAAACTAGCAGGGCAAATAGAGCCCTTTAGTTTTGTAAGCCAGTCCATCCAAGAGAAGGCTATTCTGTTAAAAATACCTACAGCTTGGTAGTCGCCTTTACCATCTCGATCTGTGGAGTTTGTGAGGAAGGGCATCAAGCATATTGGTTTGTGCTAACTAAGTATCATTACCCCTAGATGATTAACAATGAAGCTATTTGTGCCTTTGGATTGTATGAAACGTCCACATCATGTTCTACGAATTCGTTTATTCAGCATGTGTATAATCCCTTTACACGATAATAGCTCTAATACTTGTTTGTTTTGTGCAAAGATTGATATAAGATGGTATATTTTATGCATGGCATACAACCAAGGAAACATTTTATAGATGAATTTTCTTTGGCATGATTTAGCATGTGTTGACCTACTTCTATCATCTGTGACAATTCAACTACAATTGTATATGTTAGTTATCTTAGAGGAGAGCCTTTTGATGATGAAACACATAATGAATTATAGTAAAGATAAAGTATTTTAAGTGAAAACATTATTAAGTATTCTAGATGAATGTACATTATTGGAAACTAATATTCTTTCAGGAATGCAACATTTTATATTTATATTATATGTGATTACACTATTTTTGTATTACACGTCCATCCGAAAGTGAACTGAAAGATATTTATTTCCACGTTTGCTTCAGATAACCATAAAATCTTTACTGACAGATCCGAGATTCTTACATTTGTATCTGTGACATGACTACTCATTGCTTTACATTGTCATGGGCATTTGATACTTCTTTAAATTTATTTGATACTTCTTTAAATTCATATTCAGATTATGTAAGCTATGTTTAAGAGGATTTGGTCAACTGGTTACCAATCAATTAATCACCAAATCTAAGAAATGTTCAAAATGAAAAAAATAAAACTGAAGTTAAATATCAAAATCTTAAGATTCCACACTATATGCAATTGATTTTAAGAAATAGAAAAACTTAATTAAAATTAAATGAAAACTTGAACTAAAGTTTAATACATTAGACATCCAAATCTTAAAATTGAAGATTATGTGCTATTGCTTTTATGAAATTAACCTTTTGTCCAGAATCATATTTTTCTATTGCGTTTTTCATGTGCTGATTCATATCTTTGTATTTTCTCTTTTGAATGGTTTCTCTTCTCTTTCTTCAAATTTGAATACATCAATTAGGTTCAAAATATTTGGATGACTAGTTTTCACTGTACTATTCAGCACACTGGAACACTGAAAAACCATTTGTAGTACAAGAAGAATTGTTCAAACCAACAAACGTAAACAAATTATAGCGGACACTTATCTTGTCTTATCAACTAATTTACCCCATAAAAAATTGATCGGTGACAAACTGTTTTACCATTATATTTAAGAATCAATTAAATGAATCAGCTGAATGCTTATGGGTCTTTGCTACATTCTGTACATTTTATTTGAAATAGTCTGAAATTTACCAATTATAACCATGACTATCTCTAGGATGGGGGGCATATTATGAGAATGTTTTGAAGTGTCTAAATTATGTTGTGGGAATTTTTGCGCTTTCTGGTAAAGGTCAGAGATGGAGCATAGGTATATATATCCCCAGGTAACTGGCTCAGAAAAAAAAATCTTTCTTCAAATTCAAACACAAGATGTTTTCCTCTTATAGTCAATCTACCACTTGCAGAAGCCCGTAGCCTTCAGTGTTTATAACAATATAAAGCTGTAAGAATACAATGGCAGCTATTAGGTAGGTTTTATGTAGGAAGAGATACGTTGTTCAATGTTTCTATTTAGGGAATTTATTTCCTGAACACCTGCTATTCTGAAATGAACTTCAGTGACAGATTGGACTGAAGAATGATGTACGCACTTTGCTTGTTTACAATCACTCAAATGCAATTTGTGAATGAGGATGTCTTTAGATTGTACTTTTAATATTGATTGTGTATTAAGATTCTATATTTAATGTTAGTACTTTTTTCATTTTCTTTCCTTAATCTTTTATATCAGCTCGGATGGAAGTGACCCTCAAGTGACTTCTTCATCTCCTTGCCCAACATCCACGAAAGAACCATGTAAAGAAAGTGGTACATGGTCACATACTTGGCCGACAACTGTTTGGCAGTGTTTCATGAAAGGTCAGATCCTATTTTATGTTTTGGGATATAAATGTCTGTACTATAATTCTGCTTGTCACAGTCTATGACTGTTATGCTCTGATTAGTCAATTGGTCTGAAACTGACTAATAATGAGAGAGAGAATTTTAGACAATGGAAATTTGAATGGAATAGATGACAGAGGCTTTTGTGAAACAGATTTTCTTGTTTTTTTTTTTGGGGGGGGGTTGTCACATTACAGAATAACAAGTTTGTAAAAAGTTGGGGTTGAGATCTGGTTTAGCTAACCAGAATATTCAGAAGTTATCAAATTGTTTTTGAAAAAAGTCTTCAAGACATACAAAACACATATGAACTGAAACCATTGGGAAAAAAGTCCAGTTCGAATTACCATATGTAATGTCTTATAAGACCCCCCTCAAAAAAAAATGACCCAAATCGTAAATATAATCTTTATTGTCCAGCCCCACATTGGTCAGAACTTGAGTAGTTGAATAAAATGGGATATAAGTGAAAAGAATTCAGAGAAGTGTCTTTTTTTCTTAATATTCCCCTGTTGAAGGAAGGGGGACATCAATGTGTCATTTCACTGTATTTTTACAGCCATTTGCTTTACACCATTGAGCAAGTGTTGTTACTGACATGAGCAGTTCTTGTTATTATGACTGGACAAGTACATATATGGATACTTCATGATATCTTCTATGATATCAAAATGTCAAGTATCCCATAAAAAGCTTCCAGCAATAGTCAGGCAAAAATTGCAAATACTTAATATCTTAAGTTCTTATTGATGTATGAAATAGTTCTGTATACTGCTTAGCTAAAACACTATTAAGCTTTAAGATATTTTTCAAATATGGACAAAAGATTGGAATTGATAAGTGCACACTTTTTCCGATAATAAGAAGGTAAACCCCAGGTCTATAGCACTTTATAGTTTCACTTGGTCTTAACAGATATAATCAGAATAACAATTTGAATGCTCTACCAAGAAGTTATTCATTATGAGGTGTTCCACAGTTGTTTTTATAAGCTGAAGTAAACAAATCAATTCACAGAATGAGTGTTTGCATACAGAAAGAACACCAGTTACCTATGGTAGAAGAATATGATTATAAATGTCCTTAAAATGTACTCCTGGAATATTGCAGGGGCACCTTTTGTAGTACAGTGATCTCAAAAGCTGATCCATGTTAGGTGCTCCACTAATGTGATCTGGGGTCTGCCAAAGCTCAGCTTATCAATTATCTACTTCTTCAATACTACAGTTTTTATAAAATTATTCACAGTTCAAAAGATCAAAAGGTTTGTGCAAAATGTAGAGGTACCGGCTGTTTTATGGACAATGCCACTTTTAAATGGATCTGTAAACTCACCTCATTATGACATCTCATAGTTTCAATTTAGATATTCTTAGGAGTTTCTGCCATATTTTGTCTAGCTTTTATGGATCATCAGAGCAATTACCAAATTTTGATTGCTATGCATTCAAAACAGCTGTTTATCGTAGTGCAGTATTTTGTATGGCTGAAACATCTCTTTTATTCTGATCAACAGCTTTTTTTTGTACAACTGCTCAAGAGACTTTGGCTCCAAGGAAGATGAAGGTGGAATTTTGAAATTAAACTTGTTTCACTAATTTCATCATTGTTCAGCTAAACAATGCTCTCCGTACACTGAGTGACTAGGTTGCTGTGAGGATTGAACTTTTTATTTTGGGGTCAGCTGTCCAGTACTAATTGTGCACTTACTTGGATGGCTCTAGGAATTATCATTTACAAAATTGAAAAATAGTTAGAATGTTTACAAACATTTGCGTTGTAATGCTAAAACATTTTTATTTTGCTCTATCTTTATTGCTTATGTTTTATATCACAAGCAGAGAACTTTGAGTTGATTATTCATCTTTTGTAGGAGTGCAAATTCAGTTCCCTGAAAATGCTTGGCAAACTGCTGAAGAACTTGCCCGCATTGAACAACTCAGAAAGTCATCGAGTGGCAAGGAGAACAGCCAAGATGGGTAAGACAAGTAAACTATGTCTTCTTCTGTCGGAGTTTGAAAGGGAAATGAATCAAACTTTTTTTGTGTAAAGCACAAGATGTAACTGCTCTGTAAACCAGTTATAACGCAGAAATTGGGGTCCATAATCATAAATTTTCAATTTTTACGATCTCTAGTCCAGACCCTGCCTCAAAACTTTTTCAAGACTGACCCTTGTAATTTGTGCAGAAATGAAGAGAAAACAGTGGGGTTAGGGTGAGGCTAGTCCTGCTGGATGACAGAAATGAATTGAAAAAATTTGAAAATTGTGACACCTCACCTGAGGGTTACATTTTGACAAAACTTAGATACATATGTAGTGAGTGTTTTGAGTAGGAGTTTGACAATAGAGATGAAAGGGGAAGCAGTGATGAGTTTTGTTTATTGAATACTGAAATGTTTTGGTCTAATTCATTTCCTTTTTACTGTTAGTTTAACCTGATTCAGTAAGAGTCATTCAATTTTTGTATTTAGCTATTTTGAGAGCTTAATTTGACATTTTGAAAAATGAGGTCCATGCTTAAAACATGTCAGAAGCGATTCCATGTTATACTGAGTGTACAGTGTACTCTTACCAGTATGTGAATTGTTATTCTTATCAAATGACCCAAATTAAGCAAGTCAAGCTTAGTGATTACTTCATCAGTCCATTTTAAACAGTATTAGGCAAAGCTTTTGTAAGAAATACTGTTATTTCAAGAGAATAATTATGAATAAATGTTTTAAATACATATTACTTAATGATCTCAAAAGACTTTGTGATCAGCCATTGCTTCTTGCTTTCAAAGAAGTCAAAAGAATTAAATGTGAAGTATCTATTGTTTTTTTTTATAATGATATTTGATGTAACTCTCAGTCTTGCCCTTTGAGGATTTAGGTACTTTTCTTTAGAAGGGTCAAGTCAGGTTATTTCAAACAGATCCAAATCTATCAGATTTTAATTATTTGATGTAAGAGTACTTCTTATGTTCATTAATAAAAATACAAAATTACAGCAAATATATCTTGCTAGTTCAGAAGCAGATATGGATTTCCAGAATTATAAGTAATAATTTTACAAGCCAATTGTTATTTTTGTAACACATTCTCTCTAAAGTAATTTCTTAAACTGATTATTGATTATATAAAACTTGTCATTTTAAGAACATTATTAATTGAAAAATTTCAGTTAGATTTCAGCATGTAGTCATATTTAAAACTACTTATCTGTTTTGGTTACAAATTTAGAATTTGATTGAAATATGTTTGGCCAAAAATTCATTCCTCAAAAATCTGTATAGTTGAACTGAGTATGGTTGTAATTGATGCAATTTGTTTTGACTAAATTTTGACCAATTATTAACTGTTGTTTAAGAAAGATTGTCAGGAATTTTTGATAATGTGTTTTTATCTTCTTGAAAATATCAAATCCCAGAAAGTATTGAGCAATAATCACAAAATGGCTCATGATTGCATCAGCCAGATTATGATCATAGCCATCTTTGAAATTTTATGCAATTTCATCAAGATTAACTCATTCGATTGAACACCATCTTTCACATGGTTTTTCTCAGGAATATTGTTGATTTTGTTTCTAAATGAATAAATCTTATTGAATTTTATGTATGTTTCCTAAATCATATAGTAACTTCCTTAGTACAATCTATACATATAAAAGCCATGTATGCAAATTACTTTGTTTAATTGTATGCTTGTCTGTTATGGCGATTATGAGATAGGCTTTTATGGCATAACAATGAAGAATAAGTCACAAAATCTCTGGACATTTGAAACTGAAAAGAAAGAAAAAAGTGTTTGTAAGTGAATGAAAGAAATGTTTAATGATGAGTTGAGACTTCTAAAAAATTGAGATTTGAATACTTGAATTATTAAAAACAAATTACCAAATAAAATAACTTCAGGCTCCTTAGTGCTAATCTGTACATGAATAACCACATCATTTTTTATGGTTGTATGCTAGTTTAATATGATAATATAATTTTTCTACAATTGTAAAACCTCTAAAACTTCATATCACCAATCAGTTCATTACGAACAGAAAGAAAAAGTCCCTCCATTTAAAAAAGTTACCAAAATTGGTAATTTATAATATTAAACCAATACTTTTGTTTTACCTTATAAAATATGCAATATAATCACTACCATGTAATCTCTTTGGATTATTCATATAAACATTAATACATTTTTTTCTGTACATTGTAAAATTAGTTTCATACTTTTATAGAGTCTGTAGGAATATTTTGTCTAAAAAAATTTTACTTTTAAGCACAAAAATGTAGTTATTTTTTTTTTCTTATTTTTAAAAAATTGCTTCTCTCCGAATCTAAATAGCTGCTCTGGTTAGGAGAAAATTTGGGAACACTGGCCAACTGTGAGACTTAGCCAGATTTAAATAGAACAACATTGAGCATCATGCTGTAAACAACTATCAGACAGTTTGCCCACATGGCTGATTAGAAAAAAGAGTAATTACAAAACATTTTGTGAAAAAAAACGTTGATTCATTTTTTTTTTTTTCGCCTGAGAGTGTGTATATATATTTCTATTTACATAATTTTATAAGACCTTAAAGTTATCTCACTTAACCTATCCAATGACTATGTCTCTGACTTGGTCATACTGACTGGTTTTAGTTTTTTTGATGTTTACTTGAATGTATTTTCCTTACACTTTTATCTCTTATAATATTGTAAAAGTATCCACATCTTTTTGTAGGAGAATAGTCAAAATAAAATGGTAGAACTAGGGGTAGGGAATTGAGCGATACAATTAATCATTCAAAATAAAGCTCTCATTTAATTTAGGCTTCATGGATTGTAAAGATTTTTCAATTACTCAGTTGTTGTTCCTTCCTAAATTCTTTCATATATTTACTCTCCTTTTCTTTCCTGGAAGTGCCTCATTACAGGTATATGTTCATCAAAAGATACACAGACACTAAAATTTATGAATATGGATTTAAGATTCCAAGTTAGATATTTCATTACAGTTGAATATCACACCCCTGCTACTTCAAACAGAAAATCTGTACAGAACCTAATAATTCATAGTAATCGAAAAAATTTTACTGAATCTGAACAACCTCCAATCTATTTATGTCTGTTTTATGGTACATGATGTGCCATTTTTGCAGTGCCGAGGATGCAAAGCTTTAATGTAAGTTTATTAGGGCTCTAGGGGTAATTGTTCTAAAATTATAGGTGAATATGTCCGTATCTTTTGAGGTATGTATTGGAAAAAAACGAACTTCAACTATCACTAACAGCATAATTTCTTGCTTGATAATATTTAGACCCCCAGGGAAGAAATTTTACTGAGTACAAAAAATGACCCCACCTCCAATTTTATGCAAAAAAAAAAAAAAAGATTTTGCCTTTCTTTTGAGGTATGCATACTTGTAACATATCTCACATCTTTTTGTTTTTCACTACCCAAGTTCATAACCTTTCTCTTGATTTCAGCTTCACACTCAGAAACAACTAACTCTCCCAGCCTTAAAAAAAAAAACAGAACAACAAAACCATTTGTCCACATTTGCTGTTGTCACAAAAAGTTTTTAAAGAATAGAAAATAAACAAAAAAACTTGATTCTACAAAGCTTTTAAATAATTTTTGGTATTCTCATTTTCTCTCCCCTCATTTTGTTTCTGCTGTTCAGTTATGCTGCCAGGGGTTTACGTTTGGTGCGAATGACTAAGATATTAGAAGAGGACAAAGACAGTTCAGGAAAATCATGGCATCTTCATCTTAATATGTCGCCTGACCTCAACAACCAGTCTTCACTGCTTGCAAAGTGTGCACCAGACCATCCTTTCTTCGTTTCGGAGAAAGGTAAGTAAACATCGAATTCAGTGTCCAGAATGTGATTGGAAATATTAGGAGTTGTTGTATCATTGAATGATATAAATTGAGCTATTCTGAATGAACTACTTTTCATACTCATGTGTGGTTTGGATTCTAATTCTGTACTTTCTATATTATCAACCATAGAAAAAGTCATTCCATTAAAAGCAAATTTTACAAAGAAAAAATTGAAAAAAGTGAATGGCTGTATTCCTTTGCATTTAGAAGACCAATCTGAATTACTTGAACTCGGTAGCAAATAAGAGTTCAAAGCAAACTCTTAAACTCACTCTTTATCACAGTCTATTCTGCACCATGCTTGTTATTTACTATTTGGAATCTCGCTTGTCATTGAGTTCCAGTATTTCATTGGTAAGAATGGTCAGTTGTTTTGTGAGCCACCCTCCAGTATGACTTTGATTCACAGCTGGAACTTTATTCTTTATTCTTATCCAAGCTGCTAATTTATTCACTCACTGCTGAAGGGTAACCAGCCTGAGTTTAGCTGCGATAAAAAGCAACAACAATTAAGATGAAAGTAAATAGTAGCAGAAATTAATAATGATTTACAGTACTACATCTGATAAGATTCATTGAGAATAATGTTTCATTCGATTCTATTGATCATACGAAGAAAAAAAAACTGAAATGAGAAATTATTTAATTTTTTTCAACTTTGTTTCATTTCAAGTTTACAATATTTACATGACTCTGTGTATTATTAATTTGTACAAATTCTGAATAATGATTATCAAGCATAAGGATTCAACAATTGTTAGATATTTTTCACCTGTAGTTTGTACAGTTTTTTAAAATTATCTGCTGTGAATGTTTCATACCCCAACATCAAAATCAGCTATGCTTCTTAGCTTTAAACACTTTTATTATGTCACTTGATCTAAACCCATAAGTATAATGTGAATAAATATATTGAGTTTGCTATAAAACAAATGGAGTTCATGTATTAATGAATATCCCTGATGTAGAACTTCGTAATTCTATTCTAGTTTTCCTTACTTTTGCTTCAGAGGTTGAAAGTAGCATTAATAATAAGACTAATGTTAAAAACTTAGGTGTTGAGTTCTAAAAGTGGACTAAGATCATATAAATACCAATGGTACATACTGAAGAAAATTGATCCAAGTGACCATAAATAGGAATGATTCTATCTCCAAATCCATTTTAAACTCAAAACTAGAAGTCAAGGTTAGCATAAATTATCACTTGTCAAAAAACAATGAAATGATGTAATAGGGTGGTGGGTCAAATTGTGTCTATTTGCAAGCCATAAGAGAGAAAGCTTTTTGATGTTTTCAACTATAACTGATTACTTTTTATTATATTTGACGTTGAGAAGAGTGATTAATAGTCTAAGCTTTGTTGAGACAATGGAACTCCTTTGTATTATTGATGTTCTAACCATTTAACAGCTTTCTTCAGGTGAATAATCTGCAAGTAAAGAGTAAGATCTCTTTTTTTTTTTCCTCTCTTGTGATGGTGACAGAAAATGTTAGCTGATATACCAAGTGAACTGGTTCATTCCAGCAACGTAAGATATTCAGACGATTCAGTATTGCCAAAATGATTCAAAGTTATATGTTAGTGTTTCTCCAACCCCATCCCGGTTGAGCAAAGAAAATCACCTTGTGCTGAAATCTATACTGGCCTGACTTATGCAACTAGCTGACAAGCTGATGTATGCCCCCTCTCAATTTTTTTTCTATCCTGTAAGTATTTGGATCTCATCCCAGAGAAGATGATGTGTACCCTTCTCACTCCAGATATGATCTGCTCTACCAGAATTTTCTACATCCCCTTTAGATATAACTTTCTTATGTTCTTTGAATGTGTCTTTAAGGGGACGACTGGTTTTTCCCATATATTCTTTTGGATATTTGCATTGCATGTTACTGCATGCAATTCTTTTGTCAAACTCTAATGAGGTTGTGAAAAGTGGTTGTTCTATTGAAAACCACTCTGATATTGTAACATCCACAAATCCTTTGGATCTGTTCAGCCACACCTCTTGCATATGGTATGCTTACTGTAGCTACATAGTTAGTGTCTTTTGGATTCATTCTTCTGTATCCTGTCTTAGAAACTACTAAGCACAGGTAGTTGTTTCATTGGTGGATGCTTTTTTATGTCATTGATTCTTCTTGCTGCCTGGAGGGATCACTACGGAAGAATTTTGACCAGTGTTGAAGGCAACAAAGTAGCCCTTTCATAAACACAGGGATGATTAGAACATTAGAACTAGGGACAACCATGTCTATTAGTTTTTTAATAATGCTGTACTCATCCTCTAAGCATTATTGAAATAACTGATCTGGTTGGTATATTAATGACCATTTTTTTGTCGCCATCTTGTCTAGAGAAAAGACGCTTTTCTTTTCCCTTACAGACTATTTACCTAAGAAAGGCTGTAGAATGGATAGGCTGTAGTGTGGTAACATCAGCCACACAAGAGTAGTTCAATTGTTCAAAGCTTGGAATGACCACATTTGATCTTGAATGGTAATTGATTAAGTATTTAGCACTTTCCAAATTTTTTCAGACAGTTGAATCTCTTCTATTATTTTAAAACTTTAAATTTTTCAACGTCAACTAATCCTTCAGATCTTTTCCACTACATTTCTTACATAAAGACTGTTTGCTGTTGCTACATAGTTGGTGTTACTGAGGGTTCTTCGGTTTCCTGTTTCAAAAACAACCAAGAACTGATAGTAGCACCTTCCAACATAACAACTGATGTCCTGTAAATTTTCTTCCAGAATTGTTGGATCACTGCTGATGACAGAAAATGGAATGTTAATGACTCTTCTCAAAGTTATAGACAATAATTAGTACTTGTTATTGAAAAATATATACAGATTATCTTTTTTAGTGCTAAACCCTTTGATATTATCATTTCAACATTATATTGTTGATAATTTGTCTGATTTCTTTTCCTCTTTCCTTTCCTGCAGGTTGGTCTTCATACTCCCCAGCAGTCACAGTGGAGCACTATGGTATTCCATGTCGTAAATTGGAGGAAGACGACATTTGTCTACCTCCATCACACAATGATGCCACATTTACTCATGATGTTTTTGAAACTTTGCAACAGAGGTAGAGCTTTTTTGCCTTCTCTTAGTTGTCAAGAGAAAGTAATTTTAGGATGACTTGAATGTTCTTTTAATAATTTTCAAATTATAACATTTATCACCCCCTTTTTCTTTCAACAGATTCACAGTTGTTGATCTATTAAACCCAAGGTTATCATTGATAGAATTCTGTCATATCTGCAAAATCTCTATTGTCTTTCATTTCAGTTTGGATTTCACCCCATCAGATTCATCTGCAGTGCTAGCCTTGAGCAACATGGCTAAGGTACGGAAGTTATCTTGTTTGTACTTTTTTAAAAAGATTTTCCTAATTTTTATTTCTTCTTTTCCAATTAAAATAGTCTTACTGCTTTCAATTTTCTGAGTCAAAAGACATGATTAAAAACATACTGTACTTATTCTTAACTGGTTGTATTGAAGTTTTTTGTAAATTATTTGTCTGGAAAAATAATTAATTTTATAGTTGTCATATTTCATAGAATGATTGATTGATACAGAGTAATCTGAACCTTTGGGGGGGGGAAATGCAAACAAAAAAAACCTTGACTACTTATTTGCTATCAAATCTACTTTTTTTTTTATTCCATCTTAAATTGGCAATTACAAAAAAAAAAGTTGCAGTTCCCTCATAAGCTGAATATTTTTTTTATAGCAACGACGTGACCTTGAGCAAGAGAATCTGGAAAGACGTAATCAAGAGAACCAGGCTAAGAAACAGAATGCGATAAAGACCGATTCTCTAAAAGCCAAGCGTCCCATGAATGGATTTATGCTGTTTGCAAAAAAGAATCGACTTGAATACACTCAGATGTATCCTGGCAAAGATAACAGGTGGGTCACTTGGTAAACCTGTACATATATTACAACATAGTTATTTCATCTTCTGTACTACAGTGGTGTTCTCACACATAGAAGAACATTTATATAGAGATATTGGTGTTTGTTGACTTGAGAAAAAAGTCTTATGATGAAAGATTCTGCTACACAATTCTTTGTGTTTTATGTATTAATGATAATCTTATCCTTCCTTGTGCTTGTCTATTCTTAGCCCAGTCATCAATAAAGATTGGCATGGATAATTTAACTGATATCTTAGCGGTTTTACTGAAGGTACCTTAATGGTAGAGCACTTAGATATAAAGAACTCAGCACAATAATTGGCCTATTAGAATTTAGAATTTGATATTTGTACAAGAAGGTAATTTTGACTGTTATACACAATTTAATTTTTGAAAAAATTTCAGAGCAATAAGCGTGATGCTTGGAGACAGATGGAAGAAGATGAAGACAGAAGAGCGCAGTGTATTTGCTGAGGAAGCCAAGTATTTAGCTGAACAACAAAAGCGAATGCATCCAGATTGCTGGAAGAGGAAATCTGTGAAAAGCTGGTAAGTTTCCATTTTGACTTTTCTTCTTTAGTTGATTTTTTTTTTTTTAGTTACTTGATAATCTATTCCACAATGAAACTATGTAAGTTTTGGATTTTTTTAAAATTTATTTATTGAACTATTCTCTAGAAGAGGATTTTAGTTCGTTTGTTGAAACAATTAATTCTTTTTGCAGCTGGTTTATGTTTTAAATTTAGTTCACTGTCTTAAATACCATGATTCATGAACCTGCTGAATCTGTAATACTTCAGAAGTATTAATATCGACAAATTAACTCCATTTTCTACTGATTTCTAAAGGCTTGTTTTCCCAACTTTTGGGTTTCAACCAGAAACCTCATAGTCTAGTGTTATTATTTACTCCAGTATAATCTGAAAGGTAAGTGGTGACTGAAATTTTTGTGGATTTATGCTGATATGATTAATTATTGTGACGGCACATTTTGAAATGTATGAAAAAATCTTATTATTCTTCCTAATCTTTCTTTCTTTACATGTTATGCTTTTATTGTATCTTCCATTGCTTGATCTATTTATGGTAATATTAAGAAAAAAAATTTATAAGTAAATGGTGATAATTCACTGATGTACATTGGCTAGTCTGTACCTACAGAGTTATTTTCAAGTCTTTCTTGGTACAAATCTGTGAATTTCAAAGTATCAAAATAAAGGAAATTATTAATTTTGGATGGGGCATATAGTCTTATTTTTTTTGCCTAATTAGTTGGATCATTCAAAAAATTTTAAATCTTTAAAAAAAATATTTGTAAAGGAGTATATAATATATATATACCGCTCAAAAAAGTTGAACATGATAAAATCAAATTTTTTTGTGCAAATAATGCCGTGGAGAAAATTTGATTTGCAGTCCCTGTTCTTATTTTTATTATCTACCTTCTAAATAAAATCTGTTGAGCCAAAAGTGTTTAATCATCTGATGCATTTGAATGTATTATTCTGCTGATAATGAATTATTTCAACAATTACAAAAATATACAAAGTTTACATTTGGCAATAACTGGAAATTTCTTTGGCTTTTCTAGTTATCTGAACTAATTTAATACATTTATTTACAACCTGTTAACTCTACTCTTCTCTTGGTTAGTATATAAGATTGTTATAAGGCATTGTCTGTTGGGTGAACATCTCCTTGGCTTCCTATATAAATGATAAAACTTAATTGGCTTTGAAAATTCAACTTATTTGTCTGTTCAGTTTTTCAACCATTTGTTAATTTCAGAAGGAATTACAGTATGCCTAAAAGATATATCTAGAGTTTAATCATTTTTATTATGATTTCTTTTTTCCCTTTATGTATTATTGTAATATTTACATTTACTTTCTATTGTATTATTACAATTCATTCAAAATCTTTTTATCTTTTCTAAAATTTCAGATTGAAACCAAGTTGGTGAAATTCCCATTCTTCCATGCCAACTGAATTAAGGCAGCTACTGATCTCAAATGTATAAGTGCCCATGTTACTGCCACAAGATGAACTAAGACTGTTCTGTCAGAAGAGTGTGAAATGTGTTTTTTTTTTGTTTTTTTTCCCTTGCCACCACTTGATCATGTAGACACAAGCTAGTATTTTGGACCAGCTGAACAGCAACAGATTTCAAATCTTGGCAATTCTGTACGGAATTAGCATAACAGCCTCATAGACTACAAATTAATATTTCCATATTGACTACTTAGTATTCATTCAAACAGTCTATTTAGCATTCATTCTCACAGATAACCACAACTCATTTAGCTAGTTAGCATTCAGATTAGCTAGTAAGTAATTCAGAAATCTTTTTCAATTGATGATTATTTATATAGATATATGTGTGTATGTGTGTGTTTTCTTATCTTTGCAAATTTATTTTACTTTTCCATATTTATTTCAAAAAGTACTTTTATCTTTTTTAAGAAGAAAATATTTTTCTATGTAAAAAAAATCTATCAGATGTTTTATAAGAATTCAAAATCAAGACTACTCTCTGTAAAAAATTCGATGATTTATTTTTAAAAAATTATTTTTGAAAATTTTTATTTATAATAATTCAGCCATTTGAACCTCTATTAAGAGGGGTAAGAAAATCATTTCCCTAAAAAAATTTTTTTAACTGCAAAATTATAGTAAGCTGTAAAATCAAGGTGTTAAAAAAGAAAGTTCATTTGCATTTTTCTACAAAACTTGGTAATTCAGAAAATTAATCTTTCTGAAAAAATATTGCCTGCATATGAAATTATATAACAATGTTTTAAGGTATTCAGATTTACACAAATGCATTAGATGCCACATAATTTTATGGTTACATTTAACTTTCAATTTTTTTTTTTTTTATTTATTTAAAAATTTTTTTTTTTCACTTCCAAAAATACAGTATAGTTGAACTTTGGTGAAGATGAATTCACTTTTACAGTGCCTTTTGCAAAAAAGTGGTTTTAAGAGCTGAAATTTTTTTAAATGCCAAAATAGCCTTCAAATTATCAAGTATACTTTGCAAAAATTTGTGTTTTGTATTTTTGATGCCAGTCCAAAGCATCAATAGCTTGATGAGTCTGGTTTAATCTTTTCCTTTTACATAATTGTTGATTCTTAGATTTTTGGAAATTTTTTTCCCTTTTTAAATAATGTTTGAGCGAGTGTATAATACTGGATAAATCAATTTCATGGGGAAAAATTCCCACATTAAATTATTTTTTATCAACGAAGAGGGCAATAGGAGCAGTGGTACTTTTTTTCCCTACAATATTTCATTTAGTTTTGCAATTGTACTTTTATTATGTAGATTATATATCTATCTATAATCTTTTTTTTTGACTCTACAGTTGGCTCACTCTGACCACAGATTTTATATAATCTCCATCAGATAGCTAGGTTAGGGAAATAGTTGACCCACAAAGCTAAATTTTCTTTCAGAATCTGGAATAATTAAATGGGTACTATCATATTGTAAATTGCTTTTAACCGACTATAGAATTTTTTGGAGAATGAATATCTTCATGTTGAAAATTTAACTTTTTCAATGTTGATAATCAGATTTGTAAATTGAATTTAATCAATCCGTCTTTAAAGCCAGTTAATGTTTTTAAAAAATAAATTCTTCTGATTTTCACATAGATGAATTTCCAAAGTCTGGTGGAATGTTACCTATATTCTTTGGCTATGAAATTATTGTTTGCAATTTAGATAAACTTTCAATAGATGGTGGTGATAAATTCAGGAGCAATGAATGACTTGTAAACAAATCTTGACTGGCTTTAGAGATGAATACAATGAAAATCCCATTTTTGAAAATATAGCTATTTGAAGCTGAATTTTCATTAAATTTGTTGAAATTGAGAAGCGTTAATCTGAGAAATGAAGGATAAATTAAATGGGGACAAGACAGGCATGCTACATTCAGTGACAGCTTTTTTTTAATAAAACTTTGATGTACCACATAAAACCCTTGATTACTGCCATTCTGATTAGTGTGTTTTCAATTAAAGCACTAATAATTTTTATCCATAAAATTGAATAGCATGCCCCAAAATTAGTTAAGCACAGTAATTAAAGGCTAACTGAAAATGATTTAGTTCGCAATAAAATTTTTCTTTTTCTTTATTGTACTCCATTTTTGCCCAAATGTTTGAACAGTATGGATCTCCGGTGCATGTGTCTGCACTTTTGATAAGTTCAAAATTATTACAATCCCACTTGAAGAAGCTTAATGACAATGATTTGCTTCTGTGTTACCATACTTCGAGATGTACAAAAACTTACCAAACTACCATCAGTAATTCAAAAATTAGAAATAAAATGCTCCTTCCCTTTCTATAAACTTTTAATCAAATCACCATAGCCCCACAAGTGGCCTGCCCGATCAACCAGCCAAGTGGATTACAGATTCTTTTTTCTTTGAGTATCCGTGTGTCTTGGTGCTCTCGGTCACATTTTTGGGGCTACAGCCTTGAAAGTTTTTGCATGAGTCCCACTAGGTACCATCTAGAAACATTTTTTTCCCAAAAAAGTGCTCTTTGGGGGTCTCTATGGTCATTTTGGACCAACAATGCCAAAATCTTATGCTGGTATTTTTTTAGATAGAAGATTTAATTTTTAAGATAATTTTAGAAGTATTAGTTCAGGTACAAGCATGGGTTATGTTGATTCATTTATGAAATTTTTTTATTATCCATGTTATAATTATGTTTTAAAAAATTAATCTTGAAAATTAGTTCAGAATAAATCACATTATTTCCCATAGGGTTTTCAAGTTCAGTCAATGCAGTTTCAATTGGTACGGCCAGCACTTTTTGAGGACATGTTAACAAGTTTTTATTTGCATTCTCTCTTTCTAATAAATAATATTAGCCATTATTGTTCCCCAACATGCATTGAGGTTCTTTGTTTGATCAAAGTAATTACCTTTTTAGTGATTTGACTGACAAAAACTATTTTCCTCCTTAGTAATCACCATTAGAGTCCTATTTCTAAATTTAGTTATTTTATTAGATTATCAATTTAAGAATGATGTAAAACTATTTGTTATGATATCAACCAAGAAAACTGAAGCGTGTTCAATGCTTTACACAATATGAAAATTAGAGCACAAAAAGTATAAGCTTAGACATTGTCATTGCCAAAAATAATTTTTCAAATTCTTGAGTATGATTGGCCTAATTTTTTTTTGATTAAAATTTTAAAAATTAGAGTTTATAGTTTTTCTTGATGTTTGGGAATTTGCTAAACAAAGAAGTGAGTAGATGATGGAAAAACAACTGATGAAGTTGTATGTAACAATCAAGATTTTGGAAACAAAGAAATTTATCAATAGTAATTTATTGCGTCAGCGATGAATTTCTAATAAATTCCTTAATCATAAATAATAAGGATTTGTAAAAAAATTTCATGACACATTGGCAATACAAACTGATAGATTTTCTTGAATGGTTAATGATTTTCTTGAGGTGTCCTTGTCTCTCTATCAAAGGCTCTGTCAGTCAGTAGATCTGTTCCCATATTCTCAGCTGTTTCTTGTCAGATTTACTTGAAACTTAGTAGAAAGGTGTCCTTTAATAAGATGCTTCTTACCTAAAAAAATCTTTGACTCAGGGTCTTGAGATCTAGCAATAATAGCATTTAAACTTTGTTTCAAAATCAATTTTCTCAGCTGCTTTGAGTTCCATTTACTTGAAACTTGTTAAGAAGGTATAACTTGATGAAATGCTTCTCACCTAAAATTCTATTCAGAATCATGATAATGGCGTTTGAATTTTATGGTGGACACCTTATTCAACTTTCGGTTCTTTTCTTTAAAATATCAAGTTTTCTTTTTTGGCTTTTATCCCTGCTGCCCATCAAGCCAGCATATTGACCATTTAAGTTTTGTTTGTTTGAAGTTTTTCAATAAGGAATGTAATCGTTCTATTTTTTAGATTTGAAGAATATTGTCTTCATTTATAAGAAAAAAAAAACTTTAGTAAAATCTTACATACTTGCATTTCCTTTGATTTTCAACTCTTTAAAAGAAATGTATGTATGTGTGTGCATGTCATGTATACAGTGGTACTTTTCATAGCAAAGGACTTATAATGAAATTTCACTTAGTGAGAGGTCCGAATCAAAAAAATCTATTAGCACAATATTTCCAGTTTGTGAGAGAAAAAAAAATCACAATATTTCATGAAATTATCCAGATTCATCCAGATTTAATTTATGATTATCTAGATTTATATCTAGTACGTAGGCGCTTATTTTCAGACTGACAGATGGACATACATTTGATGGATTATGATAAGATTATTTATTCATTACTTTATTCGCATATTCATTTGTATTTATTCATTATTTAGGAAGTGCTTAGTATATTATACATTATTTAAGGGGTCTTATATTTTTATTTGGAATGAATTACTGAAATCCTATTGGTTTAATTTTACATTCGATGATTTTTCTTCTAACGAGACGTTTTGTGGGATTTATTGTCCTCGTTAAGAGAGGTACAATATATATATATATATATATATATATATATGTGCTTGCATTTTTAAAAAATTTGAATGTACCTGTATTAGCCTTCTCAATATTAACATTGTTTTAATGTTGAAATGTGAAGACGTTATTCCTAATATTTTAACTTTGAAACCCCATTAGAAGAAAGGAAGGAAACCCTTTTTTCTTTTTTTCCCCCCCTTTTCTAGTTGATAAATCACTATTGGTACTGATTGGCGCCTTTGTTTGAAAACTGTTGTTTTCTTCCTGGTACTGTTTTGAATTTTTACTAGCCTTCAGGCTCTCCTTTTTCTTTTCTTTTTTTTTTTTTAAATAAAATGTTTGCAAGATTTTTAAGCTACCACTGGTCGAAAGTTAGACCTCATGGATTCATTAACATCATCTAAACATGTTCATATTTCACCATGTGCCTTTTATTATTGTTATAGTTGTTATTACTGTTATGTTCATAGTAGTAATAACGTATGGAAGGTTATCATTGTTATTATTAAAGAAGAGTTATTTTTTGTGCCCATTGAATGCTTATTTTATTCAGAATTCTATTAAATTATTAGCTCCTGCTTTGTCCATTAAAAAGTTTTTTGACATCTGATATTTTTTCTATTAGAGAATGAAACTGCTGATCAACATTTCTGACCCAATCAAATAATTTTTAAAAAAAATTTTTTGTTGATTTTTAAGTTTTTTTGTTTGATTTATTTTATTATTGTGTCACAGTTTGTTTCTTGGAGATAATTACCTATAATTACTCATAAGCATAATTTCTTTAAGTTCGATGTTACATCTCATTTTAGCTCATATATAGTAAATTATATTTTGAAATATTTTTCACTTGGTATATCTTATTGTTTATAAAATTAATTTCCTGAGATATTCAGTGCGAGGTACATTTGTCTATGTAAATACACACACACAAGCTGGGGTACTTGGCTTTACCCAGGGAAAAAAAACAAACTCTGAATCTAATGATATTTTATAGACATTTCATGAAATCAGGCCAGCAGACACTCCCCGACAGACCTGTGCAGGCCAGTATGCAACCTAGGGCTGGTCTGTGTATCTCCGCCTAAAACCTTTTAAGGGATTTTAAAAAAATGTTCATTTGGTGTTAGTAATTTGCACGTCAAATCAGACTATTGGATTTAAATTGTGCCCATGATTTATTGTGTGTTTGTGGGTTGGGATTAGGGTTAAAGGTAGGATTGAGGTTTTTGCTCCTAGAAAAACATGTTTTATTGTCAGATTAAAGTTAGATTCCTTAAAAGAAAACACTGCCAAGCAAGCAGAAAGACTGAGAGAATGAGAAATTTACATTTTTGTTTTGGGGTTGGGGGTCTGAGAGAATCCCAGATGAAAAGAAACA
Source organism: Thysanoteuthis rhombus (assembly GCA_963457665.1). NCBI lineage: Eukaryota > Metazoa > Mollusca > Cephalopoda > Oegopsida > Thysanoteuthidae > Thysanoteuthis > Thysanoteuthis major. Next base: position 76,221,515 of record OY735198.1, read on the forward strand.
AGAACATTTTTAGATAGATTTTTTTTTCGAGTCAGTATATATGCTGACACTACACAAATCGGAATTTGTTTTTGTTTTGTTTTTCGAAATTTGATATTTGTAGGTAAATTGATGTTTATTTTTTTTATTTAGAATGTGTAGTTTGAAATTTGATGTAATTTTAGATGCATATTGAAAATTAACCAGTTGAAAGTTCAGATTGTGATCACATTTTGTAGTGGGAAAATAAAAACCATATCTCAGTAAATTTGTCAACGTTTAATTTGTCCTATCATACCCTTTGATTTTATTCCAAAGTCAATATGATTAGTAAAATATTTATATATCATGCTTCGAAATTTTATACAGTGATTTTGATGCTTTTAAAACCGTCTAGTAGTTGTAGTTCTTGTTAGTTTCCTACTTAATTTCTTTGTACAGTTGGCAGCCATACTATTGATCCCAGTGACACCATAACATATTATTGATAATTCCGTGAGAAAGCGAAGGAATCATGAAGGCAATGCAGCTCTTGTAGAGAATGACTTTCTTGGTCTTTAGACAAATCTGTATCTGTTTGGGCCTGTTTTTTTAAATGGTTCCTTTTATGGTATGTTTTATATTTTCTGGTTATCATTATTTCTTTAAACTAGCAAGTTTCACGTACTGATGAAAAAAAAGTAATTCCAATCAATGATTTTATTTAAATGTTTTTATATTTTCTGATAAAAATTGTTTCCAGACTGACATCAGTTTGCTTGTGATATTATAAGAGTTTAGCATCGACTAAGAAGATAGGTGAATTTAGATCTGATTCAATACTCTAGTTATAATATATTTGATAACATCATTTTAAATCTGAATAAGAATTTCTTCATGATTCAGACCTTTATTTACTGGTTAAAAATTAGATGACCATTTGAATTTTCAGCTGAAACATCTTTCATGGGAAAAGATTAGATTAACTTACAGAGATAGAAATTATATCCTAGTGCATTTCTACATTTATCTGAAAAAGTCTTGTTGATAATAAAAATTATCAAATTGAATGAGGGTAAATTTTTTTTGGATCCTATTCAGTGAAAGATTTACAAAAGAGTAATGACAACTGACACAAATGATTTGCCAGATTTCTTTTTGGTATAATCATTTTCAAGAAGTAAATAACAAAAGCTGTAGTTGAATTCTCATAAAATTTTATAATTCTCATTTCTCAAATAAGTATTATAGAGAAGCATTGAAATTATCTATACATACAAAAAACCACTGGCTCTGTCTGTCACTGTTATTTTATTTGAGGAGGGTTCTATTCACATGTAACATGTGAAACTAAACCCTCTCTTTTCAGTGGTGCAGCCCAACTAGATTTGGTATCCCTACTTACTGGACCTTGGGAAAGAAATTGGACTATTTTGTTTAAAACCCTTAAATCTTTTTTTTTTAGAGTTTGGGATTCTACTCACAATGTAACTATGATGCTAAACCCTTACTTTCCATTCAATATACATCTATACATATACATACTAGCTGGAAATTACCAGATAGACGTTTTTTTCAGCCATTACTGGAGGGGATGGATAGATTGGGGCGTTATTCAGCCAGTATTTGTATGATTTTTTTTTTTTTTTTTTTTAGCTATATGGAAAGTAAATCCACAGTGATGGTATTCAAACTGCAGTTTCACTCAGTTCACCTTGTCCTTAGTGTGATGTTACTAATTGGGGAATTGTGTATGAATTGCAATCTTCTATTCTACTACTGAGTAATAACTACCAGGAAAATTGTAGTTTTCACAAATAAAGACCAACCATGTGTTGAGAGATCTTTGTAGCCTTTGAGTTTTCTCCTCTCTCACTGGTGAGAAGTTTCATTCAAGTCCAAGAACTGAAGTTCTTCACTTTGGTCTCTCTCAGTGGGTCAAGCATACAAGTGTCAGTGATTTTATACCTTTTAGATATTGTCAATTTTATTAGACTGAAATGAAACAAAAAAAAAAACTGTCTTTTCTAAAAAATTAAATGCATGTATCATTGATTGAAGCCTGAACCCAAATACTTGCTCTACCATCAAAATATCTAAATGGTTTCAAATACTTATTCCATTGGTGTATTGCTGTTTCTATAGGTACTGGACTAATTACTAGAAGATTCATTCAACTTAGTTTTGAATATTAGTTACCTTATTAAACTCATTGTAATGAGCTTCTCTGGGTGCAGGGTTAGAACCTCAGATCTATGATGATACATGTTGGGCAAGTAAATAATATATTTTCTAATATGAAGTGTTTTTATTTTTTATTTTTCAAGGTTTGCACCTAGAAAATCAGATCTGAACAGAGAAAGATTAACATCTCTGACCCTGTAAATTACATCTTTAGTTTGATTTTTGGGAAGATTATTTCACATAGAAACAACCTTTAACATCATATTGTGACACAAAACTGGGGGGCAGATTTTTTGCCTCTTTTTTACTGCTAACTTAAAAAGAAAAAAACGAAAATATTTATTATACTTGAAAAAAAATTGTATTCAAAATTTATTGTAAAGGACAAAAAGAAATTATGTGTGCTTTATTATTTTAAATTTTTTCACTTGTCTCTTCTCAGCCATCTACTGAGGTGGGTGAGAAGCCATCTTTTTCTATATAAACGGTACAGTTGACATACACATGTAACAAGCACTTGTGTGCACAAAAAAAAAATTAAAATAAAACTCATTTGTTCATTTATGGGATTACAGTTCCCCCCCCTCTATTGGGAAATTCTTTCTCTCTCTCTCTCTCTATTTTTCTCTCTCTCCCTCCCACAGAATTTCATATGAAAATAAACATTTTTATCATATTTTCTATGTAAATCATTGTTTGTTTTCTTTTAAATCTTTTTATTCTACTTATAAATTCTGTTTGGAAAGTAGTTGGCTGTTTTCTTATTGTATAAATATTTTCTATTATTTTGTTATTTATTTAAAATACATATTTTGTAATACAGTAAAAACTTTTATACTTATGCATCCACACTATTAAATTTGTGATGTAACTGCTCATATTTTGCAGAGGTATTGATAAATGCCTAATCTATTTTTAATGAAATTCAGATTGGATAATCTGATAACAGGGGATAATTCAAATGAGTAAAAATTTTAACATTTACCACCTATAAATTTGACAGCTTTGAAAAATGTAGCTACAAAAATATAATCAGTTTGACCTAGTGTTCGTTTGATGATTTTGGTGAAACTTTGATTTTTAATATTTCAACAAAAAATAAATTCTGCAATGGAAAATAAGGGAATTTTTCTTATTAGGTAATTTTAGTTTTCTAATTATGAAAAAGTCTCTATTTGTTTGGTTTACTTCTTGAGAAAAGTAGATTCATTTTGGAATGCTGGACAAATAATGTTTAAAATGGTACAAGTTATTCTAAGTCCAGTAGACAAGTTAGTCTACTTTATGTTACTCTTCCACAACTACTTTTTTTTTGTTTTGATCTCATTGAATGTAATGCTGGCAAAAGTAAAAACGAAAAAAAACAACTTATTCTTTATTTGTTACGTCTGCAATTGTATTTGTTTTTAAACTGAGAAAAAAAACGATTACATTTTTTTTAGAAACTTTTTATAATAAATTGTACAGAAGCATTTTTTACAGTAGTTTATAAGTCTGTGTTGATTATTTTTTGTTTTCTTATAGAATTTTTCTCTTGAGTTATTGAGCTCTATATGATGCTAATTTTTTTACTGAGAACTCTGTCAGTGTGATATAAGGTAAACTCCTGCAAATTTCTTGAATATTAGTAATTAAGGCTTTAAGGTCAAGGTAAATCAACAAAATTAGATTTGTAAATGTCCAGTTATTTTCGATTAGTGAGATATCAAGAAAACGATCTTCTGTTCCACATGAACTTCATTTTAACTATCACGTTTTTGCATCTTTTGATAAAATATTATTCCAAGAAAATTTACGAGTTTGCCAGGAGCCATCATCTGTCAGTTAGGGTCATATAATATATACATATATGTATACACATTCACACACACAGGGTGGTGCAAAAGTCGCAAAGGGGTTCAAAACCTTCATTATTTTAGTTTCAATAATATTTCAAAATTATTTTCTTTGGATATTATTCTTTAGCTACTAAACATTCAAATAGTCCCAAATCCTAAGGAGGATTGAAGGTGGTCTCCCTATTCATTCAGATTCCAACTCAGATGGCAGTGTTTGTACACTCAAATGATAGGAATATGCTCTTTGGGTTAATGATATTGGTTAATTCCATTATTTTACTTCACTGCTCACTTGCATACTTTTCCATCATGAATTTCCAAGGGTTCCTTTATGTTTACAAAAAAATAAAAAAACAAAGACTATTAGAAAAGAAAAATCATGCTTGTTTTAAACCCCTTCACAACTTTTGCGCAACTCCCTCTCTTTATTTATATATATATATATATATAATATATATATATATATATATATATATATATCAATTAATCACACACTCACACACGGCTGTCCAAAAAGAAAACAAATTTTTAAAACAGAATATCAATTAGACATTTTTGAGTACACACTACTGATATGTTGTATAGAAAAATTTGAAAAATACATCATGTTGCGTTGGTGGATATATGGCTACATGTGCTAGAATGATTGTGTGTCATGTAATTGGTATTTTTTCTCACTGAGTCAAAGGATGACGATCATGTTGAGAAACTGCATTCTGTGGTTTTGGGAAATTGTTGCCTCACTGGAGTTTTCGAAGAGTTAAAAATCAGGTAGCAGTTTCCTTTACAATTTATTAATCTTTTTTTCTTGCACCTTTCATCATGAAATAATGAATATTGGGTAAATTAGTCTTTACCTCATTAGTATTGACTAAAAATAAGGTTTTATATCAATTTCCATTTTAAAGTATGAAACTTGCACTGTATTTAGAACAGACTCACTTAAGAGCCGCCTTTGTCAGCTATTAAGATTGATGTCAAGTCACTTTCTCCATATAGAATTAATATTACAATTAGCAAATAATTGAATAAGAGGAACTAATCTATAATCAGTATTTTTTTCCCCCAAAAGAAGTTTCCTTACAATTTTGATCCCTAAAAGTGAGATAAATGATCAGAATATGAGGTCAGGTAGAAAAAGAACAAACCAGCTTCCAAGAAAAAGCTTGATTGAAATAAAAATTCTCTCATAAAGTCACCATTCTATTATGATGTCGCACCTGGTAGTCTCAAAATAGGAATATAGTTCAACATTATAGTTATAGCTTAAATTGAATCCCCACCCTAGGATACAATGTAACAGTTGGAAATCACCTGGATTTGTTTTATTTATCAAGTTAGAGCATCTTGAGGTTGTAGGGTTAACAAATCTCTGCCTACAATGTGCAGTTTTTGCTGTGTTAGTGTAACATACAAAGCCACAAAGAGAACAAGCCTGACCATAGATATTCCTTGCTTTGGCGCTCTTTAACTCCTATCAGCACCTCCTTCAGAACTAAAAGGCATCTTTCCCTGGCTTAGGCCTTTTCGCAGCGCGATTGTGGAATAACACACAACCCTACCTGCCTAGATGCCAATGTGCCCAAGAAAGCCCTCTGCCTCAGCTGTGACTGTTTCCAGGCATTCCTTGACTCTCCTCTTCTTGCCCATCTGCACAGGAACACCTGCAGTGTCCCCAGAGTCACGGTATAGTTATGCCTCTCTGGTTCAAGAGACCCCAAATTCTTTGTTTTGGCTGCTGAAAGGAAGTTGTAGTTTATTGCCTCTCCCATACATTGCTGCACTGCACAAACTGTGAGGCAGACCCAGCCATCTGCGGAGATAGCTGCTGACTTTCCCTTCCAGGGCTTCTGCTGTTGATAAAGTTACCTTGTATACAAATGTTTGTGATGCAAAAAAGCCTGATGCAAATATTCAGGAATGCTGATGCCCCGGACATGAGACAATTGATTCTAATCTGGACGCAATAGTCCTGTCACCAATTGATTCTAATCTGGAACTTGTCAGGCAACTCGTGAAACTGCCCGCTTTTATCACTACAGCATTTGTTTGCTGCCTGTCACAACTCAGAAGAAGCTCATGTTGAAAAAAAAAATGTTAAAGAAACCCTAAAGAAAACAGAAAAATGAATAACATTATGTACCACAAACAGTATCCATTTATTCTTTGGATTTTTTTTACTATTTTGAAAGCAATTTAAAAGAAATGAAGTACTTTCTCTACGGACTTTTTAAAGATATTTTTTTACTGACTGCCTTAAGAATAAATAAATGTGGAACAGATCTGGTTAGTCACTCAATAGAAGCTGTCATGTGAGCAACGTATTCAGACAATATGTCGTGCTGGGGTGATCTATTAAAAAAATTAGAAAAGGGTTTGATCAATGAATAAGTTACTTCTCTGAAAAAAAAATCTGAATTTTCAAAAAACAAGCAGATACAAACAACAGGATCAATTTAGCATAAACCTACAATGTAAATCCCCTCCCCCCCCCAAAACTATCGGGGGTGGGGCCCAAATGAAAAAATATTTCTCCGAGACATGTGGAGTAAATGTTAAAATTTTCAGCCCACTTGCATTATTGGTGCAGCCTGTAGACATGATATGTAGCAAGCCAGACCAGCTAAAAAACTAGAAGTTTCATTTTAAACTTTCTCTATCTGAATATATTAAAAAGAAAGACTTAATTATGCATTCCCTGTGCATTGAAGATGAGGGAGGGGGTGATTACTAATTTCATTTATTCAATATGCTTTAGATTGGCGTATTTTGAAATTTGGTTTCCTTTATTTTGCCTGGAATGTTTTCAATTAATTTGCTGCATTTTTAGATTTGGTTGCATTTTCAAATTTGGTTGTCATAGTTTTTGACTTCATTGCTTTAGTTTTTAATTTGCTCAGGGAAAGGTATTCAAGTTCTATAAGTGTGAAAGGCAAAGATGTTATTGTAGTAGTTGCCAGAGAAGGAGTTACCCCATGTGAATTTATTTGCCATGTGGTCCATACTTTTAGTTCCTGCAAGATGTTTGATGTCACAGAGAATCGAAGAAGAAGGTGAAATCACCACCTTGATATGGATAGGAACACATGATCCTGACAAGATGAGAATACAATCGGACAGAATAAATATGAGAGTTCATAATAATAGAAATAAAGACAAATGAAGAGTTTTAGACGTATAAAAAACAAACATTTATTGAACAAAGAAAACAATGTGGTATGTACTTATAAAGCCAAAAAGTAAAAACTTAGGATGATCGTAAACAGCTGGCAGAAGTAATTATTTTTAAAGATAGGATATATTAAGAAGAGAGTTATGAAGGAGAAATCTGATCTAGCGAATCCATTCATTTTACTTAACAATGGAAGATGAAAATGCTACTTTTATAATAAGGTATAATAATATAGGAACCATGCAATATTATTCAAGGCGGTGTTCAAGTTAATACTGAGGAGGGGAATAATGGAAAGGCAAGGTGAGACAGCATGAACCCACCAACTATTTTCACCATTAAGTATATATTGACAAAGTACTTGTGTAAATAGCTACGTGTGATACAAATCACAGTAAAGAATGGAGCTTGTGTAGCTGGTTGAAGCACATAGCTGGTGAGCCAGAAGAGAGTAAGGAATAAAACTATTAGGTATAGAAAGATAACCAATCTTATGACTAGGGCTACATGTGACTAAAAAGCCAGTGAGTGAGCAAAGATGAACAGAAGTTTGGGTTTTTATAGCCAAGAGGCATAAGTAAGTGACGTCAGTAAATGTGGGCCAGCTGTAGTGCTTTTGTATCTAGAGCTATGTATTTAGTCGATTGGTTTTACATTTATTTACGTACTGATTTTAACTGAATGGATGTGCAGCACTACTGTATAGTCAGTAAAACATATATGAATATATGTTTGTATCGTGGATATGAAGTGATCTGAGAGAATGTTGATGAAAATGACAATCTGAAGGTGAAGAGAGAAACAGAAGAGATAGGTGTTACATCTCAAAATCTTTCATTATTCCATGGGCATATGTCAATGCAATTCAACAGGGGCCAGCTATCTTGAAAATCAGAGGAAAATATATACAGTGGTTCACAGAGAAATTTGCTGTTTACATTTTTGATGCTGAAGAGAGAATGAGAATATTTCTGTGGTGTTCAGTTGTTTAGTAGGAGCGCTTCATATGGTAGAAAGATAAAGGTAAAAATGGAAGGGGTAGGAATATTGTGTCATGCAAATCATCCAAGTGAGGAAGCTCTTCCTGCCTTGAAAACCAACATTTAAAATCCTAGCTTTTTCCTGTGCTTGTACACCAACCACAGATACTAATGAGGAATAAGCAGCTATTTCACCGATGTTACTGACCATATTGATATCTACTTAGCTTAGTATGGCACAAGGCCAAGATAAGGGAGTATATTTCAAATAGGGAAGGCTTGCCTGACTTGAAAATCATCATTTGAGATCTTGGCTTGCATCTGGGTTCGAACGCCATCAACTGAAAATGGTGGAAAATGTGCAAATATCTCAGCCATCATGGATGTGTATCTATGTGAGATGTGTGTGTGTGTGCATGGGTATGCGTATATTAGATTGATGCAAAAGTTTCAAGCTTTGACAATCTTTTGACAATTGTGTATTTCGTGAAAGTATGTTTCTGGCTTTGATTCCACAAATTCTTTGAGGAATCTTTCAAGATCATTGACTAGTTTAAACTGCTGACCGGACAGGAAGTGCTGCATGGAATGAAACAAGTGATACTCTGAAGATGACGTGTCTAGAGAATATACTGCATGTAGAAGAACTTCCTATACTAGCACCATGATCGTTTGCTGCATCACGTTTTAACAGGGGGATGAGCTTTGTCATACAGCCAATTCGCAGGTCGACTTCCTTGTCCAGAAAAGGATCTTTTCTTTTTCAATGCAACATCCAAATGAGCCAATGTAGCAATGAACGATAATGATTTGAAGAGATTTCAGCAATTCATACTAAAGAACTTATTTTGAATCCCACCATATGCAGAGAAGATCTCCAGAGATTTTGTCTAGGTTGATATGCTGAAAGCTGTCCTAGATGTAGATACAATTTTCTTCATTTTGGATTCTTGTAATAAATCCACTTCTTATCATCAGAGACTATTCTGTTCCAAAATGACTTCTGTGTTGAATAAGGGAAAAAAAAAAAAGTATTTGAATGCAGACCACTGTTTTCATTAGTTCATGTAGAATCCATTTTTTTAACTTTTGAATTTCTCTTAAGGTTTATGAACAATATACATCAGACGACCAATTGCACGAGCAATAAAGACCAGAGTAATCTTCAAAGCCACTAGTGAGCTTCCCCTAATATTATGCAGAAGATGGCTTTGAAAACATACACATATATAAATATATATATATACATATACACACACACATAGGCATGAGTGGAGGAGAAACAAGGCTATGGTGGATCATGGGGCACAATGAATCATTATGATTTTTCACAAACACTGCCATCTGATTTTGTGAAGTAATATCCAAAAGTGCTCTTATTTTCATTATAAAGCCACAACTATTCAGAATTTTCTAAGTATGCTATATAATCGGAAATCAAGATTGTGTTAGAACTATTTCTTGTCCAAACTGCAATCACTGTTTACTCTTTACAGAGATGTAAGGTTATCTTTTTTAATGGTGTATTTGGGGCATAGTGAATCAGGACATTGTAGATCACTCCTTGGATTGGGCTACTTCAATTCTTTTAATTAAAATTTATCTAATCAATTAATTACTTATAGTTTACTAGCAAAGTAAAAGAGCATTTTGATTTTGCTTTCATATCATTCTTTTTTTAGTTCTGATACAATGACAAAGACAAAAAGTTATTCCCATTGAATCATTTTTTTTTAAATTTCAAGGTTGGTTATATACAAAAATAATCCCTTAGGAAATTTTTATTTTGAAATCTTTCTCTTGATACAGGTAAGATATCCACAAAAACATAAAGGTGTATTTTGCAGAAATATATACCCTACACCTTTTGTTTTGTTCAAAAATTAAATTAAAATTAAAATAAAATAAAAACTTTCTTATTTTTTCAAGATCTGCACAACATGAAAAACTAGTAAAAAATTAAGCTGATGATAAAAAGTGGTCATAAAAATTAATAATAATGATTCAACTTTCATTTATAAGAATTAACTCCTTAGAAAAAGGAGAAAAAAAAAAGATGACATATATCTTGATCTGAGAAAACCACAAAACTGACATTCTCTCACCTCTGCCCTTCTGGAAAAAGTAAATAAATCTGTGCAAGGGAATTTATAGTATTACTTTTATTAGGGTCAGTAAAAAAAATGAAAAAGCAACTAAAATATTACCTGAAAATAAAACAGTCATAAAAATCAATAATAATGATTTATAATACTTAATTACCATTAAATGAAAAATATCTTTATCTAACCCTCAGTTGTGTTGCCCACACATAAGAGATTATTTTCATGTCTGGTCTTGAAAATCAAAAATAAATCATTCAAGGGGAATAACTCTTTGTCTTAGTCGTCGGATCCACTCTTGTATTAGTACACTTTTTCTTTTAAAAAAAATTACCTTTGAGATTGCGTGAGTGTAATTTTGTGTTTGAATGTTTACTCAAGTGAGCCTAATGTTTGTCAGGGAATGTCTGAGAGATTTTTATGATGACTTTTTGTAACAGTGTACGACTCGACAATACTTTAATAAATTGAGGAGTTGGTTTCGCTCTAGGACTTCTTTGATTCATTTTATCTCAGGCTGATTCACTGTCCCCCAAGGGATGATCCATTGTTCCCCAGTGCCGCAGCACAGTGAATAAGAAATAATAAAAAAAACCAAGTGTATTCTGTGCGTGCCGAAATAATAATACTGTCTGCTCTCTCTCACCTGTGTATACAAAATTTGACACTAAAGACAAAAGCACGAATATGAAACAATTCATTAGCTTATCCATTAGTCGTTTAAACTAAATAAGGTATTTTAAACCATGACAATTAAGTTATTTGACAAAACTATTCCGAGTTCACATGCCTACAGCATTGGAAGCAAACATGAAGTCCACATCTTCTGAATAGCTTTTATTGATATAGTCGCCAGTCTAAATTGAAAAATATTATGTTAAATAAACTCTTTTATAAAAAAAATATTAATGAATAGTTCAACATGACATATAAATTAACTTGAAAGAATTTTCTTTTTGTCCCTTTCGAAGTTCTCGCGAAATATCGCAAGTTCGTAACGAGGGTGAGAGCTGGATGAGCTAATGGCCACAGTTTCGTAATTATTATTAAAAAAATTAATATTCACAAATCCAGCAATAAAAATATAATGTCCATAACTAAATAATATGAAAAAAATTGTTACTGTGATTATTCATATCGAAATTGAAGTTCATCATTGGAATAATTATTCTGTCAAAAACATGGTCAGATTATGTATTATTCTATTTGAACTTAGTTGCAGTGATATAATTTCTTTCTAATTTTGTTTTACAAGATCAAATTTATACATGAATAATTATTCCCTGATGAAAAAAAAAACAAATCATCCAATTATTAATAATGCTTCGATAAAAAAAATTGAATCTAAGAAATACACTGAATACGAAATTGATATTTGTATGTGTAGCTCTGTTCGCTAAACATACGTCACGTCCTTTTTTCCCCCATTCTTCAGAGGGAACGGTCGTGATCTGTTTTTTGTGAACACGTAAGTATTATTTTGAAAGTGTTTTAAAACCGATTCGTCTTATATCTATGCAATTTTTGTTCCATTTTCACTAGTTCTACCCATAGAGTGGAAATTGATTTCGTTTTTCTTCTTCTGTTATAGTTTATTTCTGGGCTAAAGATGGCCAGGCAGAAGAACGAACGTAAGAAGTCGTCGATGAATGAGGTTATTACCAAGGAATGTACCATTCATCTTCACAAGAAAGTCTATGGAGTGAAATTAAAGAAGAAGGCCCCCAAAGCCATCAAGAAAATCAAGATGTTCGCCGAAAGAATGATGCGCACCCAAGATGTTCGTATTGATACAAAACTGAACAAACATATTTGGTCGAATGGAATCCGCCATGTGCCATTCCGCGTGAGAGTAAGGCTGTCCCGTCGCCGTAACGAAGATGAAGATTCGCCCAACAAACTCTACACTCTTGTTACTCATGTCCCTTGTGTGAATTTTAAGGGCACACAAACAATGAATGTAGAAAACGAGTAAGGACATTATTCTATCTCCAGGGACTGTCGTATTTTTTTACCGCCAAGGTAACACACGTGGCCTGGTATAAAATATTGGCTGTCGTCTTGAAATAAGTGTAATGAGTCATTGAAACTACAATACATTCATTGTCACCTTATAAAATTCGTTGTGTCTTTCTTGAATTGTTGTTTTTGTCTTAATCTGAATTTTGATAATATATTTTAAATTTTGAGATTGATAAACTCCTTTGCTACAGGTTTCTTGTGCAATCTTTAGCCTTGACGACTAAGTGATTCCTCCAAACCCCTTAGCATTTCATCGTTATTCTCTGAGAATGGCGCTAAGCACCTCCATACGAAGGTCCCACCTTAAAAAAAACTAACACGTGAAATGAACATTTCTGGGGTAGTTTTTGTGCTATCACCCCCCCCCTCTCGGAATCTGTTTCGAAAGGTTTTTTTTCGACGGATTTAGGTAGGGGGGTTCAGTTTACAATGTGACTTAGATACGAAAATGAACCTCTACATTCCGCCCCTTTTTCGATGTATGCAATTACTTCCCTTAACATGAATATTATGTGAAAATAATAAAAAAAAACAGGATTTCTGCTAATGTGCTAGCATCTTCTGTCGAATAAAATAATTATCAGAAAACTTTAAGAGACTTCATTTGTGGATAAATACCTACTTAAGTCCATGAGGCTGTCTAGTTTTATATTAGTTTTTGTTCACATATGTGTTGATGGAAGTAACTGCATACATACAAATGACGGAAAGTAAGGTTTCATTTTAGCGTTATTTACATTGTAAATAGAACACCCCCTACCCAACCTTTTTTCTTAGTCAACTTTTATCACAGCTAAGGAAAGTCTCGTATAGTGAGAGCATGCAGATTACTCTCGTAAAAAATTTTTTTTTTATCTTCATTTAGTTGCAAGACCTTGTCATTTAGTTCCTAGTCCCATAAGGTTGAAATTTGAGTCTTTCTTGTAGATTTTAATATTTTTCTCCCCAAATATTTGAAATAGTATTACTTGGGCGCTCTTACTTTTATTGGACCCTAAGTTGATTTGTTTTTATAAGTCCTAATTTTTCTATTATACTGGGTGATGTCGATTGTTTTGATATTACGGAAACTACCTTTTTTATCCGGAAAAGGCTTAATATGTAATGAAAGTGGCCCCGATTGTAAATCGAGTCCCACACACTCGCTCTCTCGACGTTGGAAGTGTCGCACAACACGAGTGAGCGGAAGATAACTGTCAATACATGAATTGTTATTGCTTTGAATGAATTGAAATTCGTTTATACCTGTAAAGAGAATTATTTGGTAATTATAGAATAACTAACAACCCGGTGTCACACATTCAGTTGACTTTTGGAACAAATCAGTTAGGGTCCAATAAAGTTAACAAGCGTTTTTTTAGATTTTTTTTCAATTGTGAATTTGAACATCTGACAGCTATTTTAGACCGACATGAATGCCATTTGTTGCATTGAACTAAAGTTGCTGTGAATTTAAATTTATATAGCATTTCTGGTCTTCATTGGCTGAGAAATTGTCGAATTAGGTTTTGTAGTAATTGAAAATAAGTTTATATTCAACGTTCTGTAGAAACAGTAAATGAACTTGAATCATGGAATAACCAAACTTTTTTCCTTATGCTTAAAATTTTTTAATTCGTTGTAATACATCAATTATGAATGATTTGAAAAAACTTCATGGTACTGTGTACTCGTGGGATTCCTTTCAATTTAAACCGCTATCCTTCAGTTATAGAAGTGTACTACTATCTGCTAGTACGTCAACGAAACCTAGCGTTATCTTCACGTTTTCAATTTTATTTTTTTTAATGTTCCTCAACAAACCCTAACTCTTTTTGTTCCGTAATTTTCTTGATAAAATTGAAAACGGTAGTAACCACCGTCTCCTCGGCGTGAGGGAAGATAGTACCCTTTGATTATTGTACTTGAAAGGCCACAGGAGGTGCATTCCGACCTGGACCACGCAAATAGGATTGTGCCGATTTTAATTTAGGGTTAGTTTTTTTTTTTTTTTTTTTTTTTTTTACGTTTTGGATCAGAGACTATTTCGTAGTTGAACGTCCCAAACAATCACTTATTGTGCAAGATGTTTTTAGTCATATCACATGCTCAGGATTCTGCAATTCAAATAACCGAGCCCGTATTTTCGTATACATTTTCTCTCCCCTTAGATGTAAATATTAATGGAGTCAAATTTTCACAAGAAAATTCCTGTTCTTACGCTAATATCAAAACTGAAAATATTCTCATTATATTTTAACTAAATAACCTCTGATAATAGAATTACAAGATCACCTGAACTGGGTGACTCCTTTTTTGTTTTCCTTTGAAAAAAAAAAATGGCTATCTTTTGCTGATAGTCGTTAAATGATTCAGCCTTTCATGAAATCATGTACGGTTGGACATGAGTGGCTAAAAACTAAGTAATGACGCTTTGTTTTATGAGGATTGAATTACATATGGGATTCCACCATTAGTAATCATAAGTATGTATTTACGGAAAATGCTGAATTGAGTTATTAGAGATGGTAACACCATTGGATGTAGGTATCAACAAAAGTTTTAACTAGAAAATCGACACCAAATTTTGAATAATTCTGCTCTCAATTTTTAGGTATTTTTTTTTTTCCTTTCCTCTCTTCCAAGGAATGAATTAGCCAAAATTTCTGTCAAAGTCAAAAGTAGAATTTATTTCCAATAATAATCACGTAGATTTTCATTTTGTAAATTCAATGTTTCCTATGTTCAGCAAAAAATAGATAGTGATGCTATTATGGATGCGGTGGGATTTTTAGGAAATTTGAAATTCTGTTATTGAAAGTTTAGGGGAAGTACTGTTCTATTGTAGGTCAACTGAACTGCACCAAAAATATCCTACAATTTTTTTTGTAAGAAATTTGATTGAATAATTTGTTCTAACATTATCATTCAACAGAATTCTAAGGTTGCATTTAATGCTTATAATGTGGAGTTTTGACTGACAGGTTTATTTTTGCTGACATATCAATTGTATGGGGACATGGTCCATGATGCAGTACTTATTTGAGGGGGTGGTAAACAATACCAAAATTCACCTGCTGCTGTGTGCTAAAAACGTCATCTGCATCTATGATATGCAGCACCTGTAATTTGGAATACTGGTCAATTGATAGAATTAGAAAAATACACCTGTTAATAATTTTTATTCATCTTTAAATATTCAGTATGGACTGATTTGATAAGGCTTAGCAGCAGGCATTGGGTACAAACAAACCCTCACCCTTGCACCCATTGTGGCAGAAGATTATCTGCAGAGAGAAACAGTTCATAAATCGATTGGATAAGCCTAATAAAGAGTATTTGGTTGCTCAAACCATGATGAGAAAAGGAAACATTATCCTACCACATTTTTCCTGATATGGGGAGATGGCATTGTTGCGTGACTGAATTATGATGGGACTCTGGAAGGAAAATGTTTATATCTATGTGTATTTTTTTTTCTATTAGAAATTTTGAGGAAATAATTTCTCTTGCATTCGTTAAGACCCCTTCCTTCCAATGTGCACACATTTTCAATTACATTTTGAAAATAAGGTGTCAGATTTTTAGAAGTTCTATGTTATTTTCATTAACCACTTGAAAAATTTTTTTTTTTTTTTTTGCCAGTTCTTTATGAGGGCTGCTATATGTGACACCTTGTGGAAATTTATGTCACATGAAAGTAAAAATACGTGCTTTGAAGAGTGGAACCATTTAGACAGATGGAAAGCATAGGTAGAGTTACCACTGCAGTTACTTGTAAAAATGAACCCCCCTCGTGAAAATATTTTTTTCTAAAAACCAACAAATTTCAGGAAGATCAGTCTTTCATCGGCCATTGATCGACATGAATCATCCCCAGGATTCGCCACACTTCTCTATAGTGGGCATTGCAAAGCCAATATTTTCTGAACCTGTCCAGTTTGTCTCGCCAGCCTCAGTTCCACATTTGATTATCTGGGGATCTAAATTGTGTGTCGTGATGTCCATCAGTCGTCTACCATTCCTGCGACATAATCAGCCCATTGCCATTTGAGTTTCCTAATAGTTTCTATGATGTCTTGAACTCCTGTTTTTTCCTTAGTATACTGTGTTGTCTTGTGGTCTCTCCATGTAAAGTTGAGTATGATTCTCTCATGTGTATGGTTCTTAGTTTCCCGATTGGTATCTTGGTTAGGTTCCATGTTTCTGCTCCATATGTGACTGTTGGAAGGATGCATTGGTTGTATACTCTTCTCTTCAGAATTGAATTTACTTGTTTTTGAAAGTTGAGCTTGCTTTATCGGTAGTTTGCCATCCTAGAGTGATTCTTCTTTTGAGGATTTCGTGGAGATTGTTGTCCTAGGTAGATGTAGTGGTCTACTTTGTCCAGCTTTGCGTTTTTGATTTTGATCGTTGTGCATTTATTTCTGACATGTTGGTTGTATGGGATCTTTGTTTTGCTGAAGTTTTTGCGAAGACCAACTTTCTTGCTTTCTTTGTTCAGTTCATCTAGCATTAGTTGGAGATTCTGTGCAAAAAAGATGATGCCGTCTGCAAATCTGAGGTTACTAAGGTATTTGCTGTCTATTCCGATTCCTTTCTTTTTCCAGTCTGGGTTTCTGTAGATCATCTTGAAGCAGGCTATAAAGAGTTTGGATGAGCTGGTATCACCTAATGTTACCCCTTTATGGAGCCTGATAAAGGAGCTGCTGTGACTGTATACATGTTGCAATACTCTGGCATATACAGGGTTTACACTTTATAGGGGGATAGCATCTATGATCTTGGGAATTTCTGTTTCTCTGAATTTTTGAGATGAGGTATTATTATTTCTATTATTGTTCAGACTACATAGTGTAGGGATTAGAGAATCAGACAGAATTACTGCAAGTAATCTAATGGTTCTAGGTTCAATCCCAGTGTGAGACAATGATAATTTGTAAATACTACTACTGCTAAGGGGAATGTGGTCTATATACCCCCGTTGGTTGAATAAAGGGTTCGGTTTGTTACTTCTCCCGCACCTACCAGATGATACCTGATGAAAGCCGTAGAGTGAAACGTATGAAAAACAACCAAGATGAGGATAGTCTGAATAATGATAGAAATAATTGGGAATTTCTACTGAGTCATAGGCCTAGAAGTTCATAACTGCTACTGCGAGTGGCATTATATATTCTGCTGCTTTCTCTTTTAGTTGATTCATCGAATGGAGATGGTCCATGGTTGCGTGGCTTCTTTTAAAGCCAACCTGTTCCCATGGTTGGTTTCTGTCTAGCATTTTGGTGAAAAGTTAGTTGGTACATTTAAGAGTAGACTTATTGGTCTGTAGTTGTTGAGGTCTTTCAGGTTTCCTTTTTTATATAACAGCATGATAGTGGTGTTCCAATCTTCTGGGTATTTAACATGGTTTCAGGCATAAGTTGAATAAAATGGGTTATTTTGTTGTGCTGACCTTACCAGCTTTTTTGAGAAGGTTGATGATGATGTTATCTGGTCTAGGGGCCTTCCCTCTTTTTTGTTTGTTTGATTGCTTGTTTCACTTCCAATGGCATAACTTCTGAGAACTCCTCAAATAGATTGCTTGTGCCTTGCACATCCTCTTCATTATTTTGTGTTCCTTGTTTGGAGGAGTAGAATTATTTGGCATGTTTGACGATTAAGTCTCCATTTTCTTCGAGTTCACTAGATATCTGTTTCCATCCTGTATTGAGAGTTATGTTAATAGCTTTGAAGCCCTGACCATTTTCAAGAATTGTATCAATGATAGCTGTCATGTATCTTTTATCTTCTCTTCATTTCTTTTGGATGGTTTCATCTAGTTTAATTGCTTCAATTTTCTCTTGTTGTTATTGTCGTTGGCTTCATTAGGGTTTAATGCAGTGGTTTCGATACTTTGAAAAATAAGGGACTCCATCTATAAATTTCCGAAACCACTGGTTTGATGAATCAGAATTACTAAAGTAATGTTGTAAAGAAAAAATTGCTTCAATTCCCAGCTCATCAAAATACTCCATGACCTCTTTGATTACTGAACGTTGAATTTTAGCAATGATATTAACTAAAATAATAATTTAGCCCAAGTTAATCGATGAAAATAATACTAACATATATATATTTGTCTAATTTATTGAATATCTCCATCATTTGTTGAATTTTTTTACATGAAAAAAGTTTTTTCATTTTTTCTAAATAAATTTATTTTATTCTATGAAAACCACTTCACATACCTCTTTGTTTTTTTTCTTTCTTACATTTTTGTCTGAAACTTAGTCATTGCCCTTTGAAAGTTGAGACATTGAAAAAACTTGAAATTAGAATACTTGAATTGGATTACATAAATAAATAAATCAGCTTTATGCCCCTGAATGCCAATGCATACATAAATAACCCTGTCATTTTTCAAGTTAATATGTGAGTAAGTAATAATTTAGTTCATGATATTGATGAAGATGTACCAGAGAACTTGAAACTACTCTAACTATAGCATTGTAACTGTTTTCACTTAGTGCAATGGAAAGATTTGCTCATGATGTCATACTGAATTGGTCCATTGGAGGAATTGAAAAGATATTGGAATAATTGATAGAAATTGAATTTTTTTTTCCACAGATGAAAAGCTTAGATTTTGATAGATCAAATAAAACTATATAATTGCCAAAAAAAAAAAATTTTACTTGATTCACTAGTTTTTTGAATCCTTAAGTATTTTGAGGGATTTATCTGTAAAGTGCGTAAAAAAGCAATATAGAAATAAAATAGATCATGAAATTAATAAATGGTTGGATTGGAATCAAACGGTGAAAAAAATTATTCTCCAAGATTTGGAAATTCCTTGAAAAAAAATTGTCTTTTAATGAATATCAAATTTTAATAAAGTTGTATTATATGCTAATTTTTGCGAGATTTGGACACGTCCCAGGTGTTAATTTCATGTTGGAAATTCTTGTTCATACTTAATTGAATGTAATCATATAAATATAAATACATATATACATATATATATATATTTTTTAATACTATTAATCAACTTATTGCACAAAAACAGAACATAATTAAGCAAATAATTGATAAAGAATTATTGAATGAATAAATTGACTTGAAAAAGATAAATTTTTGAATTTAATCTTGTCTCTGAGACTTGATTTAATTTAATATTTTTTGTAAGATAAATCTAATAAATGATGTAATCCTGCCTCTAATTTTCAAGTTAACCATTATAAATTTAGACGTACTTAAACATCGATGTTTCTAATCCCTTCCGCCCTACCATACCTGATTTTGTTGATGGTTGTATCAGCTGGAGACGATTAGCAAAATATTAGTGAATCTTTAAACATTTGGGTTCAAGGGTATAGAGTGAACAGTTCTATATTAGTGTATTTCTAATGTAGCTTTTTATTTTGATTAATAGTAGAAGGTATTTGATCAAGAATTTTGTGATTAAAAACAAAATGAACATTTTTCCAAAACCTGTGGTGTTCTTTACACTACTTATGAAAACATTTGACAACATTTGATTTTGTAATAAAACTATTAGGTTGGTGCAAAAATAATTGTTGTTTTTCACAATCAATCTTGAAGCTTTGTATCTCAGCTTAAAATAAAAGTTATTAATCGAAATAAGAACCTTCAGAATCTATCTATTTTTGCCAACTACATTTATCCTGGAGGCTTAGAATTTTTGGTTCCTCAAACCAATGAATTCTTTAAAGACATTTTGAGCTGCTGCAGGAAGTGGTTAAAATGCTTGAAAAAGTCGTAATTGATTGGAGAAGTCTGGTGAGTAAGCTGGGTGAGGTTGAGTTTTTTGTTGTCTAGTCCATTCGATTTCTGCAGGGTTGTTCATGTGATGTGCAGTCGAACATTGTCATTGAGAACAATTGGTCCTTATTGATCAACCAACATTAAACGTAAACATTGCAGTTCTTGGTGCATTTTGTTGATTTCCTGGCTATACTTCTTTGCTGTGATGGTTTCTCTAGGTTTGAAGAAGTTGAAGTGGATCATAATCTTCTTTTGATGAAATTTGGTTTGGGGAAGTGTTTTTGTGCTTCACATCCATCCAGCAATTATGTGGGATATTATTGATTCCTGCACAGAATCCTTTTTTGTCATATCCTAAGAAATGGATAATTTTTGTTGTATAGAAAGAGCACAGAGCAGACTAAGTGATGGTAATTTTTTAAATTCTCATTCAGGTTGTGCAGCACCCATTTATTGAGCTTTTATGCTTATCTTGTATCAATTACAAGATTTTGGTAACCAATGTTGAGCCGTACATTTGATGACGGTCCTTTGGTCAAATATTTTGTTGATATTACGAGTATTCTGCTGCATCCCATTTTGAACTTTGTACAACAAAATTGCTTGATTTTGCTTTTTTTTTTCAACTTTGATTTGACAGCCTCAAATAAACTATAATAAATAGCGGAAAGAAAATGTTCAGCTTAAATGAATAGTGGAATTCAGACTTTAAAATGGCATATTCCATGAACATAAATAATAGTTTTTTCCAAAATAAACGTTCAAGTTTAGAAAATGGAACTGCCATTATTTTTGCATCAACCAATTTTTTTTTCCAGTTGATTAAAAAACAAAAAAACAATGTGAGGCTGTTGAGAGATTGAGAAAAAGGACTCTGAAAATGGACACTGGCTGGTTTTCTTGGGCCTTGATGTATTTTCATTTGTATCCAAGAATTGTGTATCTATTTGTGTTACAGGTCATAACTCAATGATTACACTTTGAATATTTATTTCAGTTACTGAAATCATGAACGCTTTTCACATTACATTAAAAAAAAAGAAAAGAATATTCCTTTCTTTGCCCACTCTTGCTACCCTTCCTTTCTTATGGAATTTTACGAATTTAGTTTGGGCGAAAACTTTTTTTGCATTCATAGAACTGTTGACTTTCTTAGTTAAAGAACGAAGAACGTTTTTTCTCCGATATGGTGTTGCTGAGCTCATATTGTTCACGCCAGTGCTGCCATCCAGAAAAGGTTTTTGAAAGAAGAGAAAACTCAGATTATAAAAATGTCAAATTCAAAAAAAGATATAAGTGTATTTGACTTTTATATTGATGGAGTTTGATTAATGAAAAATGTCTGAAACTTGTAACCTATCAATTTTATTGTAATCTTTGTTATTGATAAGGAAGATAGTAGAAAATAACCAGGCAATCTTTTGTTAATCATCTCCAATTGACAAAATCAGATATGGTTGTGGGGGAGTGACTAAACATACCTAAATTTATATGGATTAAAACAAATATTCGATGGGATTACACCATTATTTTACAAAAAATATTAAATGAAGTATTAGAGACGGGAATACCATTGAATGAATTTATTAATAGATATTTTTATTTTCATAGATTGTTATATTTTTTACTATACTTTTATTTTTATACTATTGATCAGCAACTTCTACCACCAAAATGAAAACACAAGAACTAATTGAAGCAAATGATAAAAAAAATAATCAAATTGATAAATAAAAAAACAGATTTTTTGTTCCAAGATGGAGAAATTCTTCAATTTCTTAATTTTTTTCCCTATTGAATCTACCAAGCCAAGTTCTATAGGAATTTGAAATTATCATTTGACATGGACGATTCATCCTTTTTTTTTTTTTTGAATAAATAAATATAACAAATAGTAAAATCCTGTCTCTAATATTTCATTTAATCCTTAAAAATTTAGGCATTGACAATTTTAGTTATTTCCATACTGCTGTATTTTGATTTCATCAATGGTTGTTTCGGCTGCCAACTATTAATGAAAGATTGCCAATTATGAACAAAATTCAATTGTGTAAACAACATAAACCCATGACTCCAGACTAATGTTTTTCATCAGAGTCCTGAAAGACAATTTTAACCTTTCCAAAGGAAATGTAAAGCATCCCAAAATCAAAATGCTATTTCTTTACTTAGCTATCATCATATATAGTTGTTAGTACCACAATAAAAACACCATAAAAATGTCAAGGAAATAAATAATTATATTATTTTATTCTATTAAAATGAATTGGTTTTAAATAAAACTGAAAAGTTATTTGTAAACTGTAGTGCTACAACATTCAATTGCTTAGTTTACTAATGAATTAATCTCTAACATAGTTCTTTATGACTGTGAACTGAATATCTTTGGGCTGTGGACAAAATGACATTAGAGGATGTTGTCTTGGGCATTTCAACATTTTCTGACATTTTATAGACCATGTAGAGCATATTTTTTGAACAACTAATTGATTTAGAAAATAATCAACAGATTAATTGATAATGAAATTGTTATTTGCAGCCTTGGTAAACCGTAAAAAATACAGAATTAAGAACAAATAATCGTGAGAACCCAAGTTCTATATCTCATTTTCAGTTCTCTTTCTTTGAACCTGGGTCGGCTGATAGTTGGAGACGTTTCTGGCCAAAAATGGCCAAATCCCAAGATAGTAGATAAAACATTGCAATGTTACCTACACTTATACATACTTCTGCTACAAAGTTAGCTTACCTCAATAAGTCCTGTAGCAAGGGTCCCCAAAACTCAGACTATTGATCCTTTCATACAATCTAGGATAATTTGAAAAAGTTTCAGGATTATAAGTTCATTGAAATGAAAGCAGCTTTAAAAAAAAATTACTGAAGATAATTTGGTAAATTTTTTCCTTCTTCTTCATATACATCTTGTGATATGGATGCTGAGTTGCTTTCAAATTGTAGCAAATTTGGCCACTACATTCCATGTCTGAGTTAGCTTCAACACATTGCTGTTTCAAAGTCTGACTGTTAGAAAAATCACACTGAATTTGTTTTGAATGATTTCTTTTTTCATAAGGATGAGAGATTGTTCATTTGACACATGATCATCTATAGCTTCATAGGCTCTTTGACTTTCTAAATTGAGCAAAACATTGTCACTTAGCCCTTCTGAGTGTGATTTCATTAAGGTCTTTTCCAATTGTTGTGATTGTCTGGGTAAGTTTCTTTCATTTGTTTAGGGAAATCAACAAAATCAATAATGCAGCGTGGTAAGTTGTGTTTCCAGAGAGTTCTTGTGTTGTTCTTAGTGACTCCAAGCCATGAATCACAAATATCATATTTTTTCCAAAATTCTGTAAAAGAAATTGAGTTCTGTCCATTTTACTCTTCGATTGCCTGTTTTAAAGTTTTCTTGATGGGGTAGTAAACCTTAAATGTAATAATTAAACCTTGATCCAGAGGCTGTAAGAGAGAAGTAGTATTTGAGAGAGAGAGAAAATCACTTTTACATTTTCACTCAAGTCAGAGAGTAGGATGTACGCAGGCACGTTGTCCAGAATTAACAACACTTCAAAGTCAAGACTATTTTTATCTTCATGCAGGACAAATATATTTTGTGAACCAATTTGTAAAAAGAGCTTTTGTAAGTCATGCTTTTTTATTCAACCATCAAATTGCAGGTAAAAAGCTTCACTGTTTTTTCACAGCTACTTTCAGTATTAGTTAGTTAGTTGTTGTTGTTAAGGTGTCAATTTCAAAATGGACTAAAATAGAAAATTCATTTTATCACTTACTAAATTAGATTTAAATTACTGCACTAATTGTATTTTAGTATCAAAGTTTTTTAGAGCATTAATTGAGGTTTTTTTTGTATATACTAATCATCTGTAATTTCCTTAAACTATTGTTTCATCAAGTCAGTGTGAACCTCCTACTCTTGGTGACCTAAAATAAAAGATCATTGACTTTTATCTTGAAACTTGTGGAGAAATTATTAGTAAGAAATATCATAAATTGAAAAGCCTGACTGTTGAATATGCAAAATTCACTCATTCTCTAACGTTTGTTTTCTGCTTTTAGATTACCTAATCTTATTCATAAAGAATAATCAGAGTGGCTTTTGTGAGGTACTGGTGTATATATGTCAAAAGTTATGCAAAATCTACTCTTTGCATAAAACCTGAAGGAATTTCTTTTTCTTTCATTGTATGCATGACATTTCTTCCCCGGGGCTTTAAATGTTATTAGACAAGAAATCATACTTTTAGTTATAGTTGAAGATTTTCTTCTTCAATACGCACCTCAAAAGATACATGAAAAATTGTTTGCAGTTGATGAATTTTCTATGTATTTATAAATACTTATCAACACCAGAACAAAGGAGGTGGGATCTTGAAATACTTGAATTGCTTTATCTCAATCTCTTTATCTGCCCAGTGCCATATTCTGATACAACTAACTGTGAATGTGTGCTACCATCACAGCACAACTGCCACAACATTCCATAACATGGAGCAGAAAAAATAGTTTCCAATTATGATCTATTATTATAATTAGTGAATAAATTCAATAAAATCAAAGAGTATTTATAATGAATTCTTGGAATTCTCATACACCAAGAGTATAGGTCTCTGTCATGCATGCTAAAAAGTATGTAGGTAAGAGATACGGAAACGGAGTTCCCTTTTTAGAAATTGTTTTTGTTTGTGAATTTTTAGAATTTTGTCAGCGGTGTGTGTAGAATGATTTAGTATTTTTTTTCACTTGTTGAATGTTATACGTGAAAAAGAAATTGAGAAGCAGTGGTTATTTTGAAATGAAATAGTCAAATAAAATATTTTTCCAATTGAGATTTTTTTTGGTAAAAAGTTGTTTTTAGAGAGTTTTGCATGAGAATTTAAAAGAAAATTGTGTGTGGAATGATGAAGTAAAATTTATTACTTCTTGAATGGCTGTAAGTGGAAAAGAAAATTTTTGGAGAATTTTCAAATGAACATTTCTTGGCCAGTTGAACACCTTGAACAAGAAAAAAAATGGGGGCAGATTTCAGATTTTCCAAACTTATAAAACCCACTTTTTACAAGAAATTTCATTTTATTATTCCACATACACAGCTGACGGATTTCAAAAAAATTCACAAACAAAATCATTTTTGAAAAGGAATTTTACTTCACTTCAATATCCTTTTAGTTTTTACCAACATGATTATCAAGTTTCTGACGTTGAAAACATTAAATTAAATAGTTTGCTCAGTGGCGTGCATAAAGATCATTAAATCAGCTTTCTTTAGGCATAGATAAAAACGTTACATTAAATAACTGCTTTCTGGTGTTCGTATTAACTCTAGTTAAACTCAGCATTTCGATTGAAAAGATATTTTTATTCGACATTTAATTTGAAAATAAACATTAAATTTCGTTCATGTATAGTGAATATGAAAACCTCACATTGAATTGATTCAAAGTGTTGCTTCCCTTAGATTTGGTGTATCTAGAGAGCACTTCATAAATTCTGTTGAACTCCCCGACCCCACTGTAATTTATGCTTCCGAAATGTCGCATTTTAAGGGGACAGAATTCATCATTGCTTGAAGAGAAAAATCGTGATTACCTCCCTTACAACCTGATGAATGACTTATTTGTTTCTGTTGAATTAGTTGCTACCATTTTGTAATGAAGACGTTTGATGCAGCCCGAAGAGTTGTAAAGAAGCTATCATGTTTTACCTTGAAAAACTAACGTGCCAAAAAATCATCCCAAGAAAAAAAGTCATTATCATTTCGTAATGTAAGTACAAAAGGAACCTAAGTACTTGATAATCATTTTTTTTCCACTTAGCCTCCTGTTGATAACTTTTAGGTATAAATCTGCGACAACAAAAAATTCACCCTAACGTTGAAAGAACTGATTGCACTGAATTTAAGAATATAATCACTCATTCATCTTTTGCTCTTTTAGAAATTTCTTTTATAGTGCTTGAATAAATTGAAGATAAAAAAGCAGTTCTAATTATCCCACTGGTTATGCAAATTAATAATTTTCAAACATTTGGAAAAAATTACATAGATATGGATATTAAAAAAAAATTCAATGACTTGAAATGATTAAATTTTACTGACGAAACTTTCAAGAATTTTCTTTGTGTCACTTTGTAAAACTGATCAAATAAATTGAGATTTGAATTGTATGTTTTGATCACTTTCACATCCTCCCCCCTAGAGTGGCCATTTGAATATCTTGCTCCCCTAAGTTTTCTCAATTAAATTCACCCAGCAGTCCAAAGGAGAGGATATTTTATTGAAAACGATTGTTATTCAGAAAAAGTTGAAGAAACTAGAAAAACATGGTTAAAAAATCAGTTAGAGCACTTTTACCCTAACTAAGAGTTTTGTATTTGACCATATTTTCCACCAAAATGTACTTATAATTTGGCAAGAAATATTTTGAAAAAAACTAAAAATTTCACAATTTCAATGAACTTCATAGCCTTTCCTTCGATAGGGTTTTAGTTCAAGATTGTAGGTTGCTGGATATTTTCCTACTGAACTACTTAAGCAAAACATTTAACTAACCTTATAAATACTGGTGTAACTGCACTCATAGCAAACCTGCTTTGGCTAGCTTGCTTGGGATTTATAGGATAGCTCACAAAGTACAGTGTTGTTGAAGCAGTGAAGGTCTATGCATCTATCACTCATTAAACCTCATGACCTGAGTATGGTTTACAATGATACTTGAATTACTCAGTGTGTTGTTTTTTGATGTTATGACCCGTGACTTGGGTGGTTTAAAAGTTAGCATTACAGCCTAGACTACTGTAGGTCTATGTGTATTGATTGAACCCCCCCCCCAATTTACTGTAAAGTTTGACTATAACATGTTGTGGGCTCCTCATCCCCTGTCCATTTTTCTTTTATGAAGTCTTTGAAAAATTTGGTAACAGAAATATCCAATGGCTGTAACTGGTATGTAAACTCATCTGGAATTATAGCCAATTGCAATGACTGTTTCATAGTAACACAATCAAGGTACCATAATAATCTTACAGATTTTATGTAGGTTTTTGGTTTCAAAATTCAATTGATGATTCAGCCATACTCACTAATAAAGAACAAAATGCTACAGTAGATAAATATGGTACTTAACTAAGTGTCTAGAAATAAATAAAAGTAAGACTATTGAACAATGTATTCTGGCTATCACAATTTTGATTTTTGATAATATGTATTTTATTTTGGGGTCTTCAGTGGGCCAGTGTGTCAAAAAGGGATGCTACCCCAAACTCTACCCAAAACTGACATTATGGCGGTAATCCTTATAATATACCTTATTATAAAAGATAGACTAACTGCAAGAAATCAGTGATCTTTATATGTACAGACCTATATTTTGCATGTGATGTTATATGAATCATTTTTTTCAAACAAGTCTTCTAGAATTCATGACAGAATGAAGAAATTTTGAGAAGATGGATTAAAAAAAACTTCAAATTTATTTCAGCTGATTTATCACAAAGTCCTTCTCAAAGGTGTGCCATGGAGGTCAGGATTCACTTATGTCGTGATCATTTTCTAACTTAGTAACCTATCTATTTTGTAACACAGTCTCTGATTGGATAATTTCGTCAACCGCTAAAATCAATGAATTGGTCGCTGTCTAAGTGTTGGGAGACATTTTTCTAATCATTTTTACATATCAATTTATTCCTATTTGGAAGGTATTTCTATTTTTCTGCTAACATCATTATCTAAGCTTATTTCTATTGATATTCGGACCATCCTCATCTTGGTTGTTTTTCATACAACGTTTCGGCTGTTGTACTCTACGGCCTTCATCAGGTATCATCTGGTAGGTGTTGGGAAGTAACAAAACGAACCCTTTATTTAACCGATGGTGAAAGGTGAAACTAATAAATCGGGTATAGCTGATCACGTATGGAAAGAAAACGGAGACCACCAACCCCTGTGGAACAAGGTTGAGATAATTGATCAGGAAGAACACTGGAAGTTTTGAAAATTGAAAGAGTCGGCCAATATGCTAGGCAAGAAAAACTGCCTCAGTAATCCTAGCATTGAAATGGATACCATATGGGAACCTCTAATAATGAAAGACAGAAAACAATAACATCAAATACCAATAACTGTCACCTGAGGTTTAAAGCTCCCCCCCCAAAATTAGCACCAGTTGTCCACATGGACACATGGCGTAGTGGTTACAGAATCAGACAAAATTACTGCAAGTAATCTGATGGTTCTAGGTTCAATCCTAGTGAGACAATAACAATACTACTAATGCTAAGAGGGGAGTGTGGTCAATATACCCCGTCAGTTAAATGAAGGGTTCGGTTCGTTACTTCCCCACACCTACCAGATGATACCTGATGAAGGCCGTAGAGTACAATGGCGGAAACGTTGTATGAAAAACAACCAAGATGAGGATGGTCTGAATATTAATAGAAATAATAATAATACCTCATCTCAAAAATTCAGAGTTATATTATCTAAGCTTGACTAATATTCCTTCATGCATATTAATACTTCTTTGTCTAACATGCAGCTGGGAAAAAACCTGTTGATATTTCGTATCACTGTCTGTTGATGTATTTATTAACTACTTGCTGCCTATAAAGTCAAGCATTGCTGAAAGAAGACTTGAAGATAACAAGAACCTCTTTTCCATGTAAGACTGAACTTTCGTCTGTAATTGGTGAGTTATTTTTTAACAGTTTCACTCTGTATGAAGTAACATTTATTTTATGCATAATTTTCATGTGTGACTCATTCAAAATTTTAAATGATCAAGATATCACTGCTTTGTTGTAAGATATTTGGGGAAAACTTATCAAAACATTGGTTTGTTGAATTTGGCCTGAAAAACTATATAGTTATACTTTGATTAGTATGGTTAATTTGTTCCAAATTTTTCCATACTGCTCAAAACCACATTTTTCAAGGCCTTATGATTTAATGTCTTTTTGTTTTCAGCTATGCTTACTTATATTAATTTATACAGCAATACCTTAACCATACTAAATCAAAACTGCACTAATCATGATATTCCTATAGGTTTTTGTGTTGCAAGTCCAGCAGTTACGTGTGTTGTTATTCTAGTTTATGAATCGGCTACGCTGAGGTTCTAATCATGACACTTGTTTAAAAAAAAACAAGGTTTTTAGTTGATACTTTGATAGCAAATCAAAGCTGTATTTGTAATGATTTGTGTGTTGCTATTCTAGCGAATACACCAGCTAAGCTGGGGGTCTGACCATGAAGTTTGTCAGGGGAAAACCAAGGTTTGTAGTAAAAACTTTTTGAGCAAATCAAAAGTCGTCATAATGGTCTTTGTGTTGCTACTTTGATAGATACATCAGTTGAGCTGGGTTTCTGACCACAAAACTTATTCAGTAAAATGAAAAGCATTAACCATCTTGCTAGGAGAGACCAAGGTTTGTAGTTGATATGTGAATATGTGGACACAAATAACTGGCTGAGGCATCCAAAGCATGTCATGGAATTGGTACTTTCATTCGTTAAATAAATGGTCTATGGAAATGATAAACTAAATTGACTCAATTTTAAGGCACTGGGTTCAGTTTTATATAGAATGCTTGAGTAATTTGCCCGCAACATTAGCAGTTAAACTCAAGTAAAAGCACTTAAAAATCATCTGTATCATGTATCAAAGAAATTTACCACAGGACCAATAAACTAAAAAAAAAAATAAAAAGAATAAGACAAGATGGAAGTACTGATATCAAATGAAAAATGAAATGATAAATTCTCACTTTTTAAGTTCGATTTATAATTACTTAAGATTACATTTGTGTTTTTCTTTCATAAAATCTCGGTACTTTTCATTTTAATGTATAATGTGACCCCTTATTTTTTGTGCCAAAAAGCTTGAATATATTTTATTTTCATGTATAATGGTAGCCCCACTTTATCTATTGAAAATGAGAAATGATCAGTTTTCAGTTTGTACACTGCATTATCTTATCATTACAGTTTCAGAAGCCAGTGTAAATGTCATTAGTGAATATCTGGCTGATTAAGAGGGGTTTCAGTCATGAAAAAGTATTCAATGGCTGTATTTGTGGAGTGATCAATCATGAGTTGTAAATTAATATTGCAAGCAAAAACAGTTGTATACAAAGGTTGGTTGTTTGTAAGAAAAATCCACTGTGTATAGCGGTTACTTTATTGGTACAAGGTAACAAAATTTCCCAAACATTACACTTGTGTATAATGTAACCTCTCCTATTTTGGCTTTTTGATTCTAGTATAAAATTTCTTGCATAAATATGTACAGTATTTACAAATTGAACCAAATCGGGGGGGGGGGGGGGCAGAGAGATGGGTGGTATTGCACCCTCCTTTCTCTACCCAAGCTGGAAATTGAAAGCTTACTATTTCCGGGAGACAAGGTGTGCTGTGATCTTGTGGGGGGGGGGGGTCTATCGCGCTCACAATGCCAGAAATAACTAGGAACTTGGAAGTAGAGAATTGGGACGGAATAAACAGGGATGGGATATTTTTGAAAAGAAGGTCCTTGAAGATATATCACAAAAAGAAAGATGGATACTGTCTATAATTTTGAGGAAAGCTATTATCATTCCAAGAATTCTTTTACCAAAACACAAAATTCAGGTTTTGAATTAAGATACCCCTAGAATGTGTTAACTTGAAGAATGCAAAAAGTCCAATTGATTTGCAGCTGAAAGAATAATATTGTGGGGTCAGTGTTTGCGCTCACACCTTTGTCACAGGATTGTCTAATATATATATATATATATAATGCTCTTCCATAGGAATAAAGCATTCTGGTGGATGGGGAATTTTAGGTAAAATAAATATATCGCTTAAATTCAGCCTTCCTGACCATCTTGTTCTACAGCGGTAGGATACCGGTCTCCAGGTCTGAAGCAAAGGTTTCAATCCTACCTCGTGGTACTGGATGGGATAATGGATTGTCTATAGCCACACTGAAGAGTTGTCTGTGGATTACACAATAATATATATATATATATGGGTTGGGTATGAACACATGCATATGGTGTACTGTTCTTTCAAGTATATTATGACATAGATGCTTCTTTGAATGTTGGGTCAGCAAGTTGTTGAGAATCTGAGTTGTTCTCAATGGTTTGTTGGGAAGATGAACTTCTTGGAGAAAAGTTTCTTCATAGAAATTGAATAGGCTGAGGTCACCATTATATGAGTTATTTGTTAGGAAAGAGATTAAATGATCATCTTACTACTGAAATTATGTAATGTTTGTAGTGTCTTTTGAATATATGTAAACATGTATATATTTAGATACTGTTTTGATTTCTTAGTCTAATATATCAGTAGAATTCATGAAAGAGAAATACAAGCACAACAGAAATAAAAATATATGTATTTAATTATATACAAAAGATGTCAATAAGATAGATGCATGTTAGTTGCAGAACAAAAATGATGTAACATAATTTAAGACAATGTTAAAATTGATAAAGCTAAGTGTAAAAAATCATACTGAAAGTAGAGATGAATATAAGAATGTGCATGTAGAGAAATCAGCTTTGAAGCAAGAATATTTTACATCTACGCTACGTGTAGATTGGCGAACATAAAATAGTGCGTCTATGTTCTTGAATTTATATTGAAGATGTGGAGGTTACCCTAACTAGAGACGCTCAAAGATATTTCAACCAAAATGATTTTTATTCTGTTCATTTCTAATTTTATTTTACTTGGTGTTAGTGTAATTTGGAAACTAGTTAGTTATAACTTTGTGAGGAAAAGTATCTACACTTTTTTAAAATACACTGTAAGTTTCATATATGGGCTCCAATTTTTTTTTCTTTTTCTGGATGCTCTTCTGAAAACAATTTTGTTTTCTTTTTGGTGTACAACTTCAAATATTTTTTCATTTTTAGCCCCCCCCTTCTTCTTTAGCTCCCTTCCCAATTTATTTTCTCTTTCAGTTGCTCCTCCCTGTTGTGAAGTAGGATATAAATTCAAGTATTTTGTTGGAGATTTTGAGTAATCACCCTTAGGAGTGTTGTTTAGCACGTAATTATCATAAATTGAGCTTTGAACTAGAAAAGGATGTGTGTGCTGGATCTGATAACCAGGTGGCGTTTTCTGTGGTTTGAGATAATCCACAATTGGCAATGGAGAAAAAGAGGAAAAGAAACACCAAATTTTACTAATTGGAGATAATAATGATTATGATAATACGTCAGAGTGCCATGCACACTTTACCGTTTGTTCACCAACTCATCCTGGTCCCACGTTATGCCTGAGGCTAGTGATGTTTTGGGTTGATTTCTGTTTAAACTGCTGTGCAGGACCCCCCCATCACTCACTTGAGCAATCAGAAAAAAATAAAAAATAAATGCCTGTCTTTGAATAAAGAAAAAGTTATGCATTATTCTCTTTGATACTGCTTTTCTCTTTGGTTGATCACTTTGTTAAGGAGTTATCTCTGCTCTAAGCTTGGGTGAGCGGATGAAATTGTGTGGTAACGTCTCTTCTGGCAACTCTGGGGTTTGTTTACTCGTGCTCCCACCGGGGCAGGATGTAACACAAGGTTAAGTTAAGTCAAGTCTAACGTTGGAAGGAGCACCCCCTGAAAAATAGCTCCAGCCAACACAACCGAGGTTGCGAAAGTGTCGGGACTAGCCCAAGCCATCCCTCTTAGTGCAATGGTACAGTGCCACCCTAGGGTGAATGCTGATGAAAGCCAGATTATACCCAAACTTTTAGTGAATCTTGAGACGTTTGGGTTGGGAAAATGGGTTTTTGCTTCTTGTGACACCTGGTTCTTTTTATCAGTACTTTTCATTACAATTACGATGATAAGATCAACTCCACATCCTCTCCACTTATCAACTAGAGTTAATAATCATGATTCATCACCTTCCCAAATCGAGTCTCCCCATTTGAAGAAAAACCAACAGGTCATCTGCACTGCCAATCCCAAAAATATTTTAGGAGGAAGGCGGAAGAGTGATTGTCTGACCATCCCATTGGGCTTATCTCCAGTTGGTCAACTCCAGCGTCATATGATTCTCAAGAATCTTCACAAACTGCTGTCTGTATTGAACCAGGCAGGACTTGAAAAGGACTGGATGTCAGTTTCTCTTTCCAGAGGTGTTCTATCTTGGCTTTAGGATTAGCAAGGAAGGCATAACTCCCCTTCCAGAGAAAGTTGACGTGATGCAAGAGGCTCCTGCAAAAGGAATCCTTGAGTTGAAAGCATACCTGAAGGTTTTAAATTACTATAACTACCATTTATCAAATTTATCAACTGTAATTGAGCCACTGCATTGCTTGTTAAAGAAGGAGAAAGCCTGGTTGTTGGATGAAGACCAGAAAAAAGCTTTCTTAACTACCAAGAAAATTGACATTTTGACCCTTCTATAAGTGGAATTGTATCTAAAAAAGTTGGAGCAAATGAGCAAGTGAACACGTGCATTCAGGGATTTTAGAGGAAGGAAATTGAAGAAGTGACATTTTTGTGTATGTAGCTAAATTTATGGTTTTGTAGCAAAATCTAATATTCAATTATTTTCATGTTTAATTATCTAAGTGAAAATTAAGGAGTCACTTCACTTCAAAATGGATTGTAGTACATGTAGATGCTTCTCCAAACAGAATAGGAAATGCAATGACCCATAAAATGGATGATGGGAGTGAAAAGCCGGTGTATTATGTATCACATACATTGTCCGCTGCAAAGAAAAAGTATGCCTGTATTGAAAAGAGAGGGCTTGTGTTTGCTGTTGATCAATATCTGTATGGTAATTTTTCCACTTTGTATACTAATCACAAACCACTCCTGGAACTGTTTGTTGAAAACAAGCCAATGCCATCTTTTGCCACCACTCGAGTACAATGTTAGGCACTACTCCTGGTGCCAGTGGCCTATAAATATAAACTTGAGGATTGTGCTGTTGGTGATGCTGACTGTCTTAGTTGTCTCCCTGTTAATGTCCGCACTGAGTGTTGTTCAAGTTCAGTAAAATGAGTATATATTGTGGATTTACTTGATTACCTTGTGACCATTGATGAAATACGTTCAGAAACCAGGAAGGACTCTGTGTTGAGTAGGGTATATGAAATGATTATGGTTGGGAATATCACAACTTGATAGATAGATTAAAGTCACCCTTTATCAAATGAGAGGAATTGATAGGAAGTCAGACTGCTATCCCCCTTAAATTGAGAATGAAGGTATTGCAAGAGCTTTATCAGATCCACTTTTGAATAGCATTCATGAAGGCTCTTGCTCGATACTATGCGTGGTGTACAAACTTGGATGCTGATGTCAAAATGACATGCAACACTTGTAAAGCATGCTTTCATAGTTAAAGTAGTCCTAATGAAGCTCCAATTCACAGTTGGGAATATTCAAGTCAATCCTGGGAAGGAGTGTGAATGGATTTTGCTAGTCCATTCGTGAGACATATGTACTTGATTGTTGTAGACGTGTACTTGAAATGAACGGGAGTGTGCATTATGAGTTCGTCTATTGTCTGAGCCACAATTGAGAAGTTGAGAGGAATCTTTGCCATGCATGATCTGTTGGTGATATTAATGTGTGATAATGACCCCTGTTCCATCAGTGAAGAGTTTAGGATGTTCATGAAGTCCAATAGGATTCAGCAGATATTTACGGCTCTGTAGAACCTATCCCCAAAATACCCAACAGAACGTACTGTTTGCACATTCAAAGAGGCAATATAGAAGATAGAAGTCAACAGGGTCCTTATTCTTGTTCAGAATTACTCCACATTTGATAACTAGAGCTAGAGTTGCTGTTCAAATGTCAGTTACAGCATTTCACCTACTGAAGCCAGATACACATCAAAGAATTCAAGGGAGCCAATGTGAGATGGAACGAAGGACAAAATTTTTACGTCCGCTGTGTGAATTTAGTGTTGACAACCGTGTTCTTGTGCAGAATTTTGAAGCTGGTAGATATTGAATGGAAGGCACTATGATATGACGGTTATGGTCTGTAAATCATTGAATAAGAATGGGTGGAAACGTTATGAGACGACATGTAGATCAACTTCTGAAGCTTCTACTCAAGAAAGCTGAGGTAATGTGGCCTATAGTCCCTGTTGTTATAGTGCATGAGTTTTCTGTGGTTCTGGGAAGAGCTGGAGTACCATTTTAGCCTGAAGTATCAGTTCCTACTGAGTCCCTGCCATATGATGTGTATGGGAGATATTAAGTCATGATTGGAGGTGTTGCAAAATAGGAATTGAATTTATATATTTAACTGTATTTTGTTTGAGTTTTCTTCTCAACCCTCAGTTTGCCACTAGATATTCCTAGGCTGTATGCTGGGAAGATTTTTGACCTGATCTAAAAATTCACCCTGACTATTTTCTTATCCTCATAATTCCCAATGTATTTATGCTAGATTCATAAGAGTGTGTATCAAATGGAAGAAAAATAAATGAAGATTTTACGTCTAATATAGTAGTAGTGAAAAATAGTTTGAAAAATGAAAAATATGCAATTGAATATGTAGGAGAGAACCCACAATGCATGGGACACCAATCACATCTATGAGTGCAAACTGGTATGTTCGTTTGTGTCATTGGAGAGAGGAAGGATTGGTGAAAAATATATAATAATTTTATGTGAACAAACTGTACAGAACCAGAGCTATGACTGGTTTAAAATTTTGTTGACATTGCAGAACAGCATTCAGGTATAAATATGTAGTACAATGGCTTATGGTTTTTGCAAGTTTTCAAACACAAATATATCCTCGTTTATATAGTTTACATAAATAATTTTCATATTTAAATTTTTCTCCAATCTTTCTTCTCTCAGTTGTGTTGGTCTCTTTGTGACATCATCAATATTTTTGAGATTTGTGCTTTTTTTATGAACATTTTGTTGGCTTGTTTCCATAAGTGCAAGGTACCTACTATGTATCATGCTGACAGTTTATGAATGAAATAAATTCACCAAAAAGAGCATTACAAAGGTAAATAACTTGTCTAATTAAAAAAAAAACAGATAGAAATATCAAGAGAAGCCAATTGTATTAATATTTGCTTGAGTTTTCTCCTATACCCAAGCAAAAAAAAAAAGAGAGTGTTTGTTTGGATGTACGATATATGTCTACATAGCATTGCGGATTTAGCTAAAAATACAATAACAAGAATTACAAGTTAGAGAATTCATTATGAATTGAGCTGTGAACGAGAAGACAACACCTGTTTCAGATCTGATAACCAGATGACGTTTTCTGTGGTTTGAGATAATACTCTCCATTTTCTTTTTCGTGTGCTGTATTTAATTATTTAATCAATTAATTCATAAATAATAAAAATACTTTTACCGTTCTTTGTAAGTAAATGTAACTAACTAAACCATTATTGATGTGCCATTTTTGCTTTTTTACTGTGGCAAAATGTCAAAAGTAAGGGGGGAAAAAAATGCTAATAATAGAATAAAAATAACCATAAGTTCAAGAATGTATCCAACATCCATAAGTCCATATCTTTGAGTTTTCCAATTTCAAAAGGATTCAAAACAAAGTTATAGTAGCATTACTAGCAGAAAGAAGCACAATATCTAGTCAACAAAAACATTCATACTTTAGCTGTATCTAAACCAAAATATCTTTATTACTTGGATTCATTCTGCTATTGATATTATACAATATCTAGTTAACATAATTTTATCATTCAAGAACATGAATATAGGTATTAAAATTTTGAGAAAGTTTTTTTTTATCTTGCTGTAAGATTGATAAAGTGAAGAGAAAGATACCTAAAAAAAGTTATTATTAATCTCTTTTGACAAGCTGGAAAACACAGACTAGACTGAATTTCTGGAATTGTGCATATTTGAAATGCCAAAAACAAATCGTGTAAATTTATGTGCAAGCCCTATTTTCAGGGATATTCAGCAATGCTGAATCAAAATCTACTGTATGTCCAGCTCAAAAATGGCTAAAATTGAGAAATCCAAGATAGCCGCCATTCTGAAAATGTGTATCTTCAATCGAATTGTTGAAGGCTAATTGTATAAATTTATGTTCAAACCATGTTTTAGGGGTATTGAGGAATGCTGAATCCAAATCTGCTGTATGTTTAGCTGAAAAATGACCAATAATGCGAGAAACTTGAGAAATTCAAGGTGGCTGCTGCCATGGAGCTAAATGTATTTATGTACATATTGGGGAAGGGGGCAGAGATTGATGAAATGTACTTTTGTTGGATTATATATGTATTAATCCAGTCTGTTTTTATACTGAATGTATACAAACTAGATAACTGTCTATAGCGATGAATAATTTATGAATCAAATAAAATCCAGAAACAGGTTGATCATAGATGTCCATGAATTTATTTAATTTGTAGTTTTTGTTTCAAGTATGCCTCATATGATGTAAAATGTAGTGTGTAAAATCTTTAAAAAAGTAAACAATGTTGGTTTGCTTATAGGTAGAATGTTTTTTTTGTGTGTAAAAGAAATTGGATCTAAAAAAAATCGAATAGATGTATATATTATTTTGAATGATTTTGAATAAGGACAAGATGTTTCACCCAACTAATGAAGTTTGAGATTGGCACTCGCTAGTCCAATTCCCTATTTTTGACAGACAACTAATATATGGATCATCTGACCATCACACACACACTTACCTACACACACACATATATATTATTGTGTCATCCACAGACAGCTGTTTCGTTGTATTACAACTCTTCAGTGTGGCTAAAGACAATCCTTTATATATATATATATATATATATATATATATATATATATATAAACACATACACACACATACATATATATACCCACACACATACGAAAACAGGTTGGCAGCTACATATCAAAGACAAGTAAAACCCTATCAAAGTGGACTGGAGCATCCTACAAAGGCTCATAACACCTTACAGAGGAGGGTGCTATGTTTACTTGGAAAACGTCCTCCAGCATGAACTCATGATGGTTTCACTGTCTATGGCCCAGCTGCCTGATCGTAGCTAGTCAAGCACTCCTGATGGCATTTGGAAGGCTACCTGACAGAACATTTGGTGACTATGTTAACACTGTGTTCAGATGGGAGCAAAATATATGCAAATTTTGGAATAAAAACACTTTGAAAATTTCAGGTACATTCTTCTGTCAGTTGTCACTTTAAATTATTGTTTCTCTGATGGCGTCCATTTTTGTGCGCACAGCCATTATTTTCTAACACATTTCCTGCTTTTGCTCTATAGTTAATCCAGGACTAACTGAGAGGTGAAGGGTTTATTCCCTAATGTCTGTCGTAACTGGTATGCTACCAGGTATTTTAATTAGTAATGTCTCCTGTTAGGCTAGCTTCAATCCTCGTAGACATTTAATGAGACTAGTGTGATTCAGTACAAACAGTTACTTCCGACAAAGAAACCTGATCTAAAAGACCTCTATAGTGAAGGATGTTGGAACTTTATATATACATACATACAAATTGTATATTTCTTCAATGTAAGGCCACAACCTGTCTACAATGGACTCTCTTTAGAAGAATGCACAGACCAGTAACCAATTAAATCCCTGCTTGAAAAAGGATACATCATCAGGGAGATATGGATGAAAACCCCACCAGACAAAATCCCTACCAGACCAAAATTTAGAATTTTTTCTGGTAAATTTTGATGAATAGAAGTTTTATTATAATTTTTTTATTTATTTAGTACCATATGTCACAGGAAGAATAGAATCTATGATGAATTAAGATTTTTTTCATAGATATAAATAGAATATATAGAAGATTTCAGCCTGTAGTTAGATTTTTTGAAAACACTTAACGAAACAATATTATCTTATTAGTTTCAATTAATTGTATATTATGATTAACCAAAACTTTTAATCTTGGTTTTGAAGTATGTACATAGTATCTGTATCTGTTAGATTTAGTTGTTTTTTGTTCAGTAGGGTTTTTGTCATAGATCCATCTGCAGGTAATCCCTGAAGTTTAAAGCAGATAATCTCTATTTCTCAGACATTTCATTTCTTTCCAAAATGGTGCTGTGTCAAGACACCCATTCATTATCTGGCCCCAAGGCCAGCCTTTATTGTTGCCTAGAATTGGCTGTCTCTTTCAAAAAACACTCGCTCAAATACTTAGAAGAATCAGATCAACTGAACATAAAAGTTGTGAGGCATTCCTGTAAAAGTATGTGGAACTGACGTAATCAACTTATCAAACACTTTGAGACGGTACCCTTTTTCAATTTCAAGACAACGTTAACCCCATTCTTCAAGAACTCTTCTCCTTCTCCAAGATGGTTGACACTTTAACCTTAAACTACAAAAACTCATCAAGTTATCACTTTTTTAGTATTTACCTCAAATTTCATGAACTTCTCAAGAACTCTCTTTGTATTACCTGGGCTTTCTTACAGTAAGTCTGTGAGAAATACTTTTTTCTCCATAGCAACTCTGTCCTCCTTAACGTTTAATTATCTCCATTAACAAAAGTCGTTAAAGTAGGGAGCACATCCTGTTGTATGCTTGTTTTTATTCATGGTTGATCGTGGCAATAACTATCCCTTAAATTCCCAAAATTCCAAGAAAGGTGAAATATGGAGTGAAATAATGCAATAAATCAAGATCTTTTATCAGTTATTTACTGAGTTAAACCAAGAGGAATCTAATTAGAAAACCTTTATTAGCCACAGATGAGGTTATGAAAAGACAGTTGTGTTTACTCTTTACTTGACAGTGGAAAAGAATATTACTCTTATAAAGTTCAAAGTACTGAAAAGCATTTTTGCTAATCTAATACATTCATTTGTATATCTTAGTATATGTTGTTTATCACAAAGAAGTGCATTGTTGTAAACCATCTCAGTCAGATATGAAAGCTTTGTCAAAATAAATCAAACAATTTTGTATAACATAATTCATCCAACGTGAAAAATTCACTGCTAGGAAATCTTTTGAATGGAGATGGAAATATGAGTATAATATAGCCAGTGATTTAGCTTATTTTCATCATCAACAGTCTTTTATTGTCCATCGTTAGACATAGACCTTCCCCAGGATTTGCCACACCTCTCTCTCATGGGTGTCCCGGAGCCAATATTTCCTGAACCTGTCCAGTTTGTCTAGCCATTTCATTTTCTGCTGGCCTCAGTTTCCAATTTGATCTCAGAGAATCCATGTTGTGAATTGTGATGTTCATTGGTTGTCTGCCCTTCTTATAATGTAACCAGCCCATCGCTATTTGAGTTTCCTAATGGTTTCTATGATGTTTTTTTCTTTAATATACTGTATTGTCTTGTTATCTCTCCATGTGAGGTTGAGCATGATTCTCTCATGTGCACATTGCATCGTTCTCAGTTTGCTTATTTTAATTCCACACAATTATTTCTTTTTTCGATTTTTAATTTATTTATTTTGATTTTATTTATTCATTTTTTGTGGGTGCCACAAAAGGGTTCTTCTCCTCTAATTTGAAATCAGTTTTCTTACTCTTTGGTAAGTCATCAATTTCATCATTTGCGATTATAAGTCCACTGTTGGACAAAGGCCTTTCCCATCTTCTTCCATGATTACATTAAACTCGGTCATGTCTTACAGGCAAACCTTTCTCTTTCATCCTTACATCTTGTGTCTGATCTTTTTCCTACTGTGTTCACTGTCCCATGGTAAGCAATCAGTTAGTCTTTTGCTCCATCTGTTGTCATCTCTTCTCGCTAAGTGTCTGGCCCATCTCTATTTTTGTTGCTCAGTTATTCATATAATATCCTTCACTAGTCCTCCCACTCTTCCGTGTTGATCTTTTTCTCTCTTTTAAAGTTATTCTTAGCATTGCTCTTTTCATGACTCCGTGCAATTCAAAGTTGGTTGTCAGCTTGTTTAGTCGGTTTCCATAATTCACATCCATAAGTTATAGCTGGTATTATGCATCCATTGCATGCATTACGTTTTGAGCACATTGGCGACATGCTCTTCAATATGTCTTTTCATATCAAGTGATTTTCTGCTGATCATCATGTAATCTAGGTAGTCACAATTTGAGATCCTTTAGCTTCAATCTTGGTCTCCCTTCTCTGTTAGTGAATGAAACTAGACCATAATTAAAAGAGTCAGTCAGTGGATTAGTAAATTGTACTCTACTTGCAAATTGGTGGTCTGACTATCAGATCTGGCTTTTCAGCTCTCATTTTTCTGGTGATTAGTGACTCATGTTTTACTTGCACGAAGTAGATAATCTCTGAAGCAGCTTTTTATCATATCTGTCTCCGAATGTTTGTAGTGTACTTTTAGATAATTGTATATACATTAATTTCTCTTATAATAAAGACAGTGTCCTTCATTTGTGTTGTAAAGTGCTTTGTATACTAAAACATTCAATGTTCAAAGGAGGACAAAGACTTGTATATAATTTGTTAATGACAGTTTTGGTAAATAAAGTTAGTTGTTACAGGTGAGATAATGTAGACTACTTCCTCCAGCTGAAAATGTGTCTACATGTCTTTATATTGAAAAAAAATTGTCTTTCACCACTGATCATGAAAACTGTTTCTTGTCTAAGGAGATTCTTAATTTTAGACAATTTAGTATCATAAGTATTGAACTATCATAGCCCCATGAATGGTCCAACCAACCAGATGAGTGGGTTACAGATTCTTCTCTCTTTGAATGTCTATGTCTATGCACATGTCTCTGGGAACTCCTGGTTATGATTTGGAGGCTATAACCATGACAATTTGCATGAGTACATAACCATTTTTTTTTCTTCAAAGTGCTCTCTGAGGTCTCTATGGTCATCTTTTAGACTAACAATGTCCATATCTTGTGCTGGATCTTTTAGACAGAAGATCTATTTCTACAGATGATTTTAAATGATTTTCTAGTGAAAGCTATGGTGGTTCATTATGCAATTTATAGATATTTCTTTGTGATTCTTCTTTCTTTCATCAGAAGATAAAAAAATTCATTTTCTTTTTATCTAAGTGACTTGCTTTGTTTAATAATTTATTCATTCACCCCAGTATCGATTTTTAATTCTTTATTTATTGGGGAGTATTTTATTCGTACATGACATTTATACCTGTATTCTTCTCCAAATGAAATGTGGGAAGAGACCATTTCCCAAAGTTGTATTTTTAAGTATTTTCACCTGATGAGGATCAGATTCACTAAGATAGTAATGGGTTAAGAGATTAGCTTGCTGACCAATATGCTACAATATTCATAGACATAAAGATTCACACCTAAATGTTTTCCATAAAAGAAAAAAAACAAATTCTTTTTAGTATTTTGGGGAACACTTTGATTGCAAACAAAGTAATTTTTTTTTAGTAGATGACCATAAATTTGTTGCTTTAGAAATGCAATATATATAAAGTGGTCTCAAATAAGATTGAAATGGACAAACTTGATATAGCTTAGATTTCTATCCTTTGTGCCTACATATCTTATTCCTTTATTTTTAATAGTTCAAAAATGGTTTTAGCACGTCTGAAATTTTCAGAAATTAATTCTTGCAATATCTCTTCTCTCTCTCTGCTTATAGTTTGTTTTTGTTATTCAGTTTTCATCACAGCAATAATGTTTAATATTTGCTAACTGCCACAGCTTTCCACTTGTTGAAACACCCACCCAAATATCATTTTTAGATAACTTTCACATAATATTTTTCTGTTTCGATCAATGCTGATTCAAAGATAAACGCATTTTTGTCTGTTATTTATTGAATGTGATATTTGGATTGAAGAATTCACCTCACTAGCCAGTGGCTATTGTCTGAAAGGTGAAAGTAAATTTTATTGTGAACAAGAGACATTAATTTTGACTGAAGTTATAGCCAAATAAGTAATTTGCTCAGGCTATAATTCCTTATTTATCAGTTGACTGTCTAGAAAGATTTATCTATTTGCATTTTCATGCAATACAGAATGAAGATAGTCTGAAAAAAAAAACACTGATATCTAAAACAAATATTTCCATTACAAAAGTTCAGAAAGGGGCAATTCCTTTCATTATTTTCAAAGCCAGTAGAAGTTGTGTACAGACCTAAAAAGTTTGACTTGTAGCTTTTATTTCAAGCCTAAAATATAAAACAGATTAAAAATCATCTAAAAACATAATAGTCGATAATACCATCAGAATAAAGCTCCAAGAAAATTTAAAAAAATGTTCCTTTTTTTTTTTCTAAGAATAAAAATAAAATTTTTAGAAGACGTCTAGTGGAGTATTGATGCCAATTTTCAAGTCTGTAGACGAAACGGTATGGCTAGGAGCACTGGAACACATAAACACATAAGCAAACACATGAACATATGGAAAAGGATAGAGCCCTCTCGCCACACTTGGTGGCTACTGTCGTTATCAAAGTAGAAAAGTTATTTACCCATCCTCCATTGAACAAGTTAACCAGAATGTCAACTCTCTCTTTTTTTTACTGTATAGTTCTTCTTGACAGTTTGACCTCTCTCCAATAAAATAATAGAATGGAATACATTTTATTTTACTAAATAAACAATAACAAATCAACACATCATTTTTTTAATCTATATAACATTTGGTGAGGAGGGCACAAATTAGGCTTAATGCTTCACAAAGCAGTTTCTACTGTTATATTTTCATGCATAGAATAATTTTATTATCTATTCAATTTTAGAAATATTCTTATATATAAAAAAAATTGAATAAATAAATGAATAATGACAGAATAAGGTAATATTGATAATCCACCAATTTTCAAAATTTTTTGTATTTACAATTGAATCACAATATTCTTTAGAATAGACCTTTACTCATGAGATCACGCAGTGACACATACAAATCTGGCATAGGGTGTGCAGAGGCCCGTATGGGATGAAGTACAAATTATTGACAGGGAGAACAATTGGCGAGTATGACAACTGAAGGGAATGGCGCATATACTATTTTCAGTAGAACTAATTAGCCGACCGAGCATTAATATCAATTGCATCTGTGAGTCTCTCCTTGTGAGAGACCTTTAGAAAAAAGCAGAAAACATATTACCCAATAAAAGGGAGGAAAGTCAGAAGTACCCTGGCAACACAACCCCCAAAACACTTATGATATGGCCAGTCCAACTGAGTATGTGTTCGAGGTAGTGATTCCACATTCTAGAACTAATAATACCTGACGAAGGCTGGAGGGTACACGGCCGAAATGTTGTAAATAAATAAACATATAGATGAGGGAAATAGTCCGGCCATATCATACACAATGATTCACGGTAATATAGCTACTGTTTTCAATTGAGATGCCATATCTGATAGCACATAGAGCAGCGGTTCTTGACCTTTTTACCATCACGCCCCCTCTAGTACTCCAACCAAATGATTAGTTGTTAATGGATACTGTAAATATGTGAAAAAGAAATTACCTTGTGTTCATTATGAAATTATGCAAACACTTATTAAGAGACTTCCCAAAATGATCAGAGAAATTCTTAATTTTCCTATGAGCTTGTACTCATTAAATTGAAATCAACTCCCATCTGCCATGAGGGTCATGCAATCCTAGTTGAGAGGCACTGATATTGAGCATGATAGCTTATAAGATGTTCTATAATTTACATATTTTGCCTCAGACAGCCTGGGGGTAGGTACTTGACAGCTGCACACTCCTTATCTAGAGCTGTGATCAATCGTTTCATAAGGCCTTAT
Organism: Thysanoteuthis rhombus; assembly: GCA_963457665.1. NCBI lineage: Eukaryota > Metazoa > Mollusca > Cephalopoda > Oegopsida > Thysanoteuthidae > Thysanoteuthis > Thysanoteuthis major. Next base: position 76,266,183 of record OY735198.1, read on the forward strand.
TTTATGTGCAGTTGTGGCATCAACACCCTTTGAGAGTCAACCAGTGGCTCCCACATGATGTTATTCATCCCCACATAGAATTTGGGTGGCTAAGGCTAGTCACACCTTTGGTCGTGCACCTAGGTGTCCCTGCTGCCCCAAAGGGAAAGATAGCAGGGAAACTTGGAAACCCATCAGGCAGGCCACCATTTTGATGTCTCTGATGACTTCCTAGCTGTATTCATCATACTTCAAGGCATCTAGCAAGGTCTTGACACTGTTGTATTGCAGGTGAAGTGCCCAGAATTTGTCTTGATCCCCAATAGGCATACCGTAATATGTTTTATAGGCCTCGCATATTTCAGCAAAGAACTCTTTGAAGCCAAGGTCAAAGCCAATGTCTATGTCAGACCACAGATAAAACTGGTGTCTTTATCAGACCACTTATAAAGAAGATCCTGGAGTGTAAGGAATTTCTTAAGAAGCTTGATGTGAATAAGAAAAGAACTCAGCACAGTGGTTTGGGGCTTCCGGGGCAATCACAAGACTAAAAACTATGTGAAGCTAGTTGAGATTATGGTAAAGAACTATAGTAAATTGGGCTACAGGCTGTCCTTCAAGGATTTTCATTGTATTGTCTATATCTTTCTCTTTAGATGAGAATAATTGGAGAATCAACTGAATCAATGGTTAATAAGGTGATTCATTTTAAGGATAAGCTAGCATTTTTTTTTCAGGCAAAGGTTTGATTATATTTATCTAAATTAAATGTTAATTCTCCAAAGTGATTAAAATGTTAAAAATCATATTTTGAAAGAGAGTGGTGTAGCAAAATGATAAAAAAAGAATATTTTTGTGTAAAGTATTACCAAAATTACAAACAAAATGACAAAATTAAAAAAAAATCATCACTGTGATAAGAGAGAGAGAGAGATGGTTATTGCTCCCCCACCTATCACTTTTAAGTGTGGTGTGAGGAAGATGGGGTCCATTTATTATAATAGTGATCTTCAACCTTTTTCCCTTCAATACGAACCCCAAATATTACTGTGAGACTTAGAAAGAACACTTCAATTTTATATCAGATCAGATAAACTGAAATAGGCAACATATTGTAAAAATGACTTTTTTATTACTATGCTTGTTTAATAGAATCGGACTCGAAACATGAAAGAAAGTTCTTTGAAAAAAAAAGTGACTCACTATATTTTTTTAGTTCAGTGCAATTAAAGCATATTGTTTGATTAGTTAAGATAACGTGCTGCAAGTTGATAATGAGAGATAAGATCAACAAACAATTTTTTTTTTGCGAGCATATATCTTATACATAAGAGTATTTCATTGTTTTATTACAATAGTTGTATTTTTAAAAAATCTAATCTAATCTCAAGAAAGCTAATATGGTTTGATATTGTTCACAAACGTTTTATGTAATATTGATATGTTTATAATAACAACAATTTTGATCAAGCCTCTCAGTCAAACCATGTCAGAACCAGAAAATATTTTCGCAAACCCTTGTATAATATGGTGATCACCAACTCAGGTTGGTGATCACTATACTATAACAATAGCATGAATGTTCAGCATTGCCTAGGTCAAAAAAATTATAATTACAAATTATATAATTAGTTGAAAAATATAATCAAAGTATTGATATTTTTAAACTTCAAAGTGATGGCTGTTGAAATGAAATGAAAATTCCAAGAGAATGTTAGATGTAGTTTTCATTGTTTCAAATGAGTTTATTGAATCAATATTATTTGTAAAAAAAATAATAACTAAAAAACTCAAGATCAAAGAAAAAATTAGATCTAGTTTTAATTGTTTTAAATGAGTTAGACACATCAACATTAATAGATTAAATACTCGCCCTAACAGGAGGATGGAATTCCTGTCAAAAAAAGAAAAGAGTCAATTAGATAGATAGATAGATAAATAAAGATAGAGAGGTATATTGAAATAAGAATATTTTTAATTAATCTTTTTAAAAAAATTATGTATAGCCACATTTTTTTTCCACTTTTTGAAACAAAGGGGGTAATGTTAAAAATTGGTGAGGGGTAAATGTACAAGGGGGTGCTAATATGTAAAAATGAAAGGCGTAATTTTGAAAAAAGGGAATTGAACATAAAAAGGAGAATGATGTTTATAAAATGGGGATAATGCAAAAAAGGGTGACATGATATGAAAAAAAAGGGCCTGAGACACACATAGACACAGACACTTAAAGAGAGAAGAATCTACAGCCCATTTGGCTGTGTGGTCAGCCATTTGTAGAGCTATGTTGATTCAATATTAAAATTACAGTTATCTACATTTATATAATTATGAACCAAATAACAATGTCTTGCATCTTATAGAGCAGTACATTATTTCAGATTCATAGATTTACAGCTGTTCTTACCAACTAGTTTGACAACCTGTTATTTTAAAGCAACAGGAGTGCATATAACTCATTAGAAGTGTTTGTAATCCATTCAAAATACTTTCTTTGGTTTTTCTTCAACTTGCAAGCTGTTTGCATTACTAGTGCAACAAGGATCAGTGATTCCAGATGGCTTTGAGTGTTGATCTGAGTATTGACTTGAAAATCTCAAGTTTGGAAAAAAAGATTGTTCACACGTGCACTGTATGATGTTTGGTGTTATCAAATATTTGTATGCAGCATACAAGTTTTCGTAGGCTGTTGAGCCTAGCCTGTATTTGTGAGTAATTTGAATGCACATGATGAGCAATTCTCACTGGCTGTTTTCTCAATACTTGACTCAGAAGATTGCTTCATCAAAGCCAATCTCAGGTTCAATTTCACTATTCTTGCTTGTAAATGATACAAGTTCCTCTTGCGGTGATATTGTATATATATCAGGAACTGCTTCTGCAATTAGTCTGAGATCTATCCTTTAAGGAGTAACTTTCCCTTTGTGAAGTCGAAACAAAATATTTACTTGTGAAAGTCCCCACATGAAGCATTTTCCTTCTTCATGTTCACAATGCAAGGATAATATTGAAGTTTCAAAAGTCTTGGTTGGTGGGATGTCATTCATGCTCTTGGAAGTTCAGTTTGTACCTCTTGTTGTATGCATCTGGGTGAGGGTGGTCTGTGTACAAATGTTTTCTGTACTGAAATTTCCATTTGCGTGACTAATGAATTTTGTTGCTGCTCTGTGTATGCTATTAAAATCATAAGAAATCTTGTCAATCCGTGTAATGGTATCTCGAATTATTTGGCATGCCTGCATCAAATCTAATCCCATTGTCTGTAGGTTATCAGATAAAGTGATCGTTATGTCAAAGATATGGATGAATGTGAATGCTGCCAATATTGTCTCTAATATGCAAATATTACCACTCTGCATCTATACTTCATAATGAACTGACCTTTGAAAATCTGTAGATTCATTGATATGCTTGAGAATAATCAGAAGTTATGTGAAGTTTTTAGTTGACTTTTGTACTTATCTTGGTTCATTTTTCTAACACTATGTTTTGTACCGTTGTACCCTATGGCTATCTTCAGGTGATGAAACGGTGTATTTCTTAACCATTGGGACCAAAAAACACCTGTCTCGTTGGTCGCATTGAAACATTAGCATATCATTGTCTAATGTCGGGTATGGTTGATTTTTGTTTCCTTTAATTGGTGTCAAAAATCTGTGGTTGTGGGGGAGATGATGATTTGAGGGGTGTTGGGGGGGAGCAAAAGCATCTTCATCAGTTGATACTAGCTGCCATTTGCATTTTGTTTATGTTTGAAACCAAAGGCAGGTCACAAGTGCCAAGGTTTCAAGAAAAATATTAATGGGCAATGACCTCATGAAGATTAATATCCAATCAGAAAGTCTGAATAGAATTCCTTTGATTGGTCTGCATAACTCCCAAATACTTTCCAAAGGGCTTTTGCTCTACTAGATCACGTAATCTGCCCTGTATGTTCCAGTGAGGAGATTGGAACTCCCAGTACTGACCTTCATCTGCTCTTCCTGTACCTTCAACCTTTTATAGGACTCATTGAAAAATGCAGGAAGTTCATTGAGAAACCCCTAAAGACTTGGAGCAGCGATACACACACCTCTTGCATTCCCAAAAACCAGATAAAGCACTGAATATCAATATGACCAGGACGTGCTTCTTCCATCAAGGCTTGTTATCCAGGGTAGATATCATTCACATTGACTGCTCCATCAAATGAATCTGTAACACTATGCTGAAGATTTCTTCCTACATCTCATAGCAATTCACTCAACAAGGTGTGTAAGCTGTTACTATTGGAATCGTCAACATTTACTAAATGTACAGATCTCTCCTTGGCCTTGTCATCAATGATATCTCCAACAACAATTTCATGCTGATCATGAGCAGAGATATTTTGAGTTGAATCCATAGAGACCAACCTCCTTAACTTCCCTTTGGAATATTTCTCTGATCGTCTCTCCAACAACACTAAATATTTTATTTACTATTGTTTTACCAAGAAAGGTTACAAATTCTCTACGGCCCTTCCTTGCTCTTGCATCTCTCCAGTTTATTCTTGAGGTGTTCTTCTAAAATTTGATAATAATCCAGAAGAAACTTTACAGCTTCCAAGAAATTCTCATGATTTTCTGCTTGGTTTTCATTTAATGCAGTTGTTAAGGTTTCAGTCTGTTTGTTACAATATGGATATGCTTGAAAGCTTACATAAAATAGAATGTCGATGATGCATCTCAAGATAGTCATGGGAATATTTGTTCATTTCTCAGGGAAAACTCTCCTTGTGAGAGACCATGTTGAATAGATTCGCCTCTTGCATTAATGAAATATGCCTCAGTAGAGTGCTGCTGACACTGGCACATACCCTAATAGCCTGACAGTCAGAGCAACCTTTAATCATCTGTGAATGAATGAATTTGTCTGGTGCATACATCAGACAGAATGAACAATGTAACGTCATATTCTCTTAGCAATAAGTGACCCATTTTTGATTGATTTCTTCTCTTTGTATCTTTTTCTGAAAATACACCAGCTTGGTCTCAAAAGAAACGTCATACATGAGTTGATTAGGATTGCAAAAACTAAAAAGGACAAAACTTGAAGTTGCTAAATTTATTTTTTAAATTGCCTGAATAAGTACCTAAGATACCAACAGTACCAATGTTATTAACGAAATATTTTGCTTACTGTCAGACTGAGAAAATAACAAAAAGCTAACTAGACTGACTACTCAAGGGTCAAACTCAACGCTAAATGACTTACCATATAAGTTTTGAAAATATTTCAACTTTTGTAAAACCGGTTTTCTTTCAACTAAAAACCTTTTGATTTGGCCATGGAAGGGCATCGAGATATTTTTCTAGATAGATGTCATGAAAATCTAGTTAATTATAGATATGATTAGATGCAATTCTAGAAATAAACTGAAAAAATAGCCTGTTGAGGAAGGAGGGTAGTGGGGTTGAGATAAGGTTGCTTACCAAATTTCAGCTTCTTCTGTAGCCTTGAAGAGTTCTAATTCAGAGTAGGAATAAGACCACAAACCAAGTTGAAAAACTTCTCCTGTAAGTTTCCATTTCAGCCCCATCAAAATCTCATTTTACATCCCTTTTCCTTTGAGAATTTTATTATCAATTCAACCAGATCAAGTACTGATACTGGGGCATGTCCAATTGGTACAGTTGCCAAGCAAACTAGTCTCTTTTCCAGCAGTGTAGCAAAGGTTTTCAGTGCCCGGGGGCAAAGACAGCGCCCAGGGACAGTATCCTTATGGAGGGCATAATTATTAATTAATAGGCCTTATAGGTCAGAGGAAATATTACACCCCTTTGCACTTGTGCTCAGGGGCTCACTGTCCCCTTTTGTCTCCGTCTTGCTACTATGCCTCTGCTCTGTTTCAACATTGTAGACAGTATGTAAGTTTTTATAAGTTTGAGCTCTGGGGGTATGTTCACCATTTGTCACTGATATTTGAAGTATGAGAAGGATCCTTAAAGCAACAGAGAAATTTGGCTTATCATCCAGGAGTTTTTATTATAATATGAAGAGAAGTACTTTTTGTGGCGGCATGGAATTCTTTGAGCTATTACCATAAGTTTGCAACACGTATCTTCAGCATTATTGTCTTTGTTTCTGTTACGCATCAATGATTTTTCCAAATTCATGTAGTCCTCGACTACATCTTCAGTAGACTTTTTCTTTATACTGTACGTATGCATTGAGAGAGACCGTAAGAAGTTGAACCCTCATAAGTCAGACTGTAGGCTTTCATTTGAAGCCCAAGAGGATTTAAGTCATTTTGGTTGCATGGCCAAGTCACATGATCGCTTATCTCCTTGCACCTGAATTTCAGTGTGTACATGTTGCAGAAAGATAAGTTGAGTGCTGAAAATCTGAGTTTGATCATAAAAAGTAAATTTGTTGAAGATTTGCTTCGGTCAGTTTTCAGACCCAGTTATGCATTACTTTGAGCAATCTTGTATATCATTGGGGAGTGATTTTTTTTTTGGGGGGTGACAGTAGTAACTTATTCCCCTGAATAAATATGCATGTGCCATGGGGCAAGTTAGTTCCCATTTTTTTCTAGTTCTGTAGTGCGGAATATGCACCTATGACTTAATTCATTTGCCGATGATTAAAAGAGGTGTTCTAATGAACTGTAGTGAAGACCTCTGCTTCCTTTTTTAAAAATCATTTTTTCCAGTCACACAATGCTGAATTAATCGCAAAGAGTGATTTTCTTTTCTGGCTGTGATTGTTTGATCACATGTCTTGGTCACAAGGAAATGATGCGGATTTGTTCTTCTCAAGTCATAGTCTGTAGGAATGTTGTGAAATCCTTTTATCATAATTAAAAATATGCAAAATCCACACTGCACAATTTTCTTGTAAATTATTTTCTGCTAATTGAAAATGAGCAGCTCACATGCCCCATATAGTGAGTTAACTTACCCTGACTCATGGGAAAGTTTGTCCCTGTATCACTAGGTCAGCTATAAACCAAACTGTGAGCCATGTTAAAATAGTTTTGCCATCTATTGATATTACAAATTTAGGCAAGATATTGATGCTCAGTTTAAACCATGAATATTTCCTCTAGCTCTATTAATATATTCTTCACGTCGCTTTCTGATGTGCAAATAGGGGCTGACTAGTCCCAGTCTCCACATACACACACACACAACTTTAAAAATATATGTAAAGAAGATTTTGAAACAAGAACCATAAGTTCAATGATGTGCCCACTATCTGTGGTAGTAGTAGTAGAAAGAGGAGGAGGAACAAGTAGTCTCTCTTCGATTCAATTGATTCTTATACTTGTAAAATATTGTGATATGAAATAGTCTGTGAGTATTATCATAAGTGGCCATTTTTGGCAATTTTGGGCCTTTTCTTTATCATGTCAGCATAAACAGCTAGTAGAAGAGATTGGTTGGAATAGATTTGCTTTAATCCAATGATGTCACACCTTTTAATGACATCATATCTCTTTCAATGATGTCACACCTTTTAATCCTCTTTCTCCCTCCCTATTTCTGTTGTTTAATGTAAGTGGGACTGACTGACTGACCTACCGAAAAGGATCTAGTAGAGATGAGTGGACACATCTAACAAGTGAAGAAATTTAAACATAATCAACCACACTTGGGATAGATTTACGACAACAAAAAAAAACAAAACCCAAAAACGTAAAATTTGAAATTAATTTTTACTCTGAAAATGAAAAAGATTAAAAGTAAAATAAAATTTGTTCATGGCAAATATTTTTCACTTTGAATATTAGGATGCCTGTCATTAATGAATCAACAGGCACTAAATAAGTTTCGAGTTCAGCATTATATGTACATTGCATTAGTTACATAAATATAAAGAATAATTGTTGAAATCGATTAACCTTGTATTTATTTTCTATGATCAATGGCTTTGTGTGAATCGCAATCCGTGATTGTCGTTTGAAATGTTGAACGTTCAAATAACTATCAGCAGAACAGATACGTCATGTACTTGGAAGTTTAAGAAAATTCTGGAAAGATCCAGGAAAAAATCAGTCCTGGAAAAGATGGATTCAAAATAAAATGTATAAGTTGATACTATGACTAGAGTGAAGATACAAAATGATAATTGGACATACTACAGATATCTTCCCTAGTTATCTTTACCAAAATAGATGAAATCAGACAACCTGTTGGAAAAGTAGCATAGTCTGGAGAAGACTACAAAAGAAAGAAGCTTCTCTGATATTGTAATAGGATATTAATCGGGAAGGATTTAGGTTGTCTCTGCCTTTTCTTAACTCATTCTCAGAGATCCTCTCTTTTTACTGTATTTATAAAACATATTATGCAGTGCCTACAAAAGGTGGAAAATTATCCATTACTACTAGAACAACTTGTCTTCTTTTCAAATTGGGTGTGTGTGCCATTACAAAATTTTCCTTGTTTGTTGACAACTGCCTACAATAATGAAAAAATTAACACAAAATAAGGGTTCAGTTTGACAGCATATTTACAATGTAAATCGAACATGTAGTGTCATAAAGATTGACGTGGAGGGTCAGTTTTGGATTATTGTAAATCATTACAAATCATTACTCCATTTTTGAGCCAATTCACCCACTCCTACTCTGAAAGTTAATGCTGCCAGTGACAGTGATCTGAGAGGCACAAAGTTGTTACTAATTTTACTAATTTATCAATAAAGCTGCTGTTAGTCCAATGGTTATGACCCTTATCTAACAATGCTAGGGTTGGACATTTGGACTCCTATTTTCATCTATCTTTGCTCTATGTGCAGGAACACACTCACACTCAATGACTTTATGTATATAAAGATGACATTTAATCTCATGTTTCAAAAGCTTTCACTTTTTTTTCATAGCATCCAAAACTTGAATAATAAACCCACACAGTACTAAATATTTTTACCTAGCTTTATATTCTAATCATACAATTTTTAAGCTTTTTTCTTTGATGTATCCAAAAATTGAAGACTAATGCTACCGCCACAATGAATTTTTGTAAAATCAGAAAATGCATGTTGATTTTTATTCTCTGAATTGAATTAAAGATGTTTTTTTTTTCTATCCATAATTGATAAAATGGTTCAGTTATTAACCGTAAGTCCTGTTCATACGAGTTTCTCAACAAATATAACTTACCCACCCTTTTTGTTTCTAAACAAGCAAAATGTGAATTGAAACCTTCTTAAATTTTTTTTTTTCTTTTTTTTTTTTTACACTCTTTTTTTTCACACACACTGATAAGGACTAACTAACTAGTCAAAACTCAGTAAAAATTAATAATCACATGACAACTTAGTCACATGACTCAAGCACATGTTGGCGAATGTCACATGATGTCCAAATAACTCGTATATAAAAGGATCGTTTTCACTTCAGTAGTTAGATAGTGAACCACTTGAGCAATACTTAGTGTAGGTGAGTAGTTACTGAGTTTTTTTTAATTTAAGAAAAAAATTTTTTTTAATTTAAATTCTCAATCCATTATTACATGGGTGTATTTGATTTTGTTTTGATTTTGAAATTTAAAAAAAAAATCACAATGATGAATGTCAAAACCCTTGTGACATTTTTCATAGCATCATTAATTCATAATTTTTGTTCTTGGAGCCAAAGTGAAAAAAACTGACTTGAAACAATAATATATTTACACCTATCGGTTAAATATTCTGTTTCTACAAGTCGCCGGGAACAAAGGAAAGGGCGTGATATTTTTTTCTCTTTCATTTTTTTTTTTCCTCACAGTTACGAGGACTTATTTATTTCTAAAAGCAGACTTATAGTTTCTTATATTAGACTTTGTTTTCATAAACATTGATATGAATATTGAATTGTCACGGCAGCATGATTGTAATTTTATCTTACTTTTTCTTCCTTTTTCTCTGAAACTCTTGCTATGTTTCGTAGTAAAAACGATTTTGAGAAGATTAATTGTTTTAACGCTTGAATGATATTTTCAAAAAAGACCCGTTAAAATTGTTTGAGGCTTTAGACAACTAATAACTAGTGAATAAAATTTCTTTTACATAGTGTTTTTCCATATCCACGGGCTCATGGTTAAACTAAACATTATTTATGTGTAAACAATAACACAAGATCATTTTGACCTGGTGAAGCTATCGACGAAAAATAGTTACGGATGGATAGAAGGAAGCATAAAATGAAGAAATAAATCAACTTCAATACGAAGGAAACAACTGGTTGAACATTAAAACAAAGTATCTAACTTCATATTTATTTCTCATTGTTATACAAGATAATGAAATCTAATCCAAAAATAAATTCATTAAAAAAATGACCGGCATTTTTGTGAAAAACCGAAATTTTCGAACAATTTACAGGTGTTCGTGTGTGTGTGTGCAAAAGTTTCCAAGAAAAACTATAGGACCAAAGTTTCCAGCCAAAAAAAACCTTCTCAATACTATCAAATCGCTTTAGGGTTGCTATGAACATTTGGATACTTCTTATAAGTAGCTTGCCCTCATTTCCTGAGGTGTATGTTTGTCATCCATGTGTGCATCTACAATATAAGTCTGTAGTTCATTGTATGGTTTCCAGCCATCCGTCTTGCGTGATTGTTTCAACAACAGGAGTAGCCTCCCATTTTACTGACACAAAAGATCGTCCGCTTTTTTTGTTTAACATTAATTCAGGCTGAAATTTTATGCAGTCTTTGATTTATCCAGGAAGAAATTCTATGCAGTCCTTATTCCCATGAGGATATATTTATACAGTGTGGCGTGAGAAATCCTATGTAGTTGATTCATTTCTGTTCGATGCTGTTGCTTTGAAATCACAAGCTGTAGATCAGGTAGGGACCCCCTGGATCCACGCGGCGCCTTGTTTTTTTTCTTTCTTTCGTCTTTTCTCCGGCTTCTGAACAGTGCAGGCTCATGAAATGTTATCATGATTTCATGGTGTACAAGGTTCCTATGGACCCTCCCGCTTCGCTTCTCCCTTAGTTATCACGATGCTGATTTTTTTTTTTTCCATTTATGACTTTATGCCATAAGCTCATGGTGGCCATCGTTAAACTCCCCGAAGTTCTCAACCTGGGGTCCACTGACCCCATGGAGTCCACTAAAAGTATTTCCAGGGAGGTGGGCGTTTCCAAAATATTGCAGACTGAAAAGGACGTGAATAGATTGACTTTCTTGGATGTGTTGTAAATATACAGAATTTCTGTACAAGATATACAAATTCCTAGAATTGTTGCTTTGTCAAATGTTACTTCATTATATGAATGTGATTTCGAGGTAAATTTTGAAAAATTTCACAAGTTTTCCGAACGAAATCTGTCTTCCCAAGAGTGACCAACCATCTTCTATTTGCTGACTGTCATTCTACACTATGGTTCATTAACAGTGTTGACAATGGCAACAACATTTAAGAAAAATACATTTACTGTCAACTACTGCTTACATAGTTTTATTATATGTAGTTGCTGTTGGCTTTCACTTCCTTCTATTTTAAGCATATCTGAGATAATTTGAGTAAGTTTTTCAGTTTGACCCTCAAAAGGTGCACAAATTAATGTGGACTGTCTGGTATCAAAGAGGGTGCCTGGCCACCCTACATGAGCTTCTGGAACCCCCTTCAGACCCAGGTTTGATCTACCTTCTCCTCTCATAAGTTCTTTTTGTTTAGTTAGTGTCTAGAAGGATGTTTCGACATCTTTTTAAAAAAGGTTTAAAGAATCAATTGGTAAATAGATAAGTGCAAAGTCTCTTCTGTTGTTGCAATAAGTCTTTCAAAACAGTGTTGCAAAATAATTTATACAATCTACTTGTCAATCCTTTTTTTTTTATCTTTCTTTTTATATTCAAGTCTTAAATCTCACCTTTTTTTTTTCTCCATGAACAACTTGGCATTCAAAAAAAGAAAAACTATTTTTAGTGTTCACACACTTGTTGGACATTTCTATTCTGAATTCTATCAACAATACATAGCACTTAGGGCTGAATCTGAAAGTGGAGATTATGATCAATGTTCCCAGTAATCTTTTCTTTGGTTTATATAAACTTATGGTGATATTTAAGTGGCAGAAAGAGGCTTCAAAAGTCATACATGAACTCTAAAGAGTTTTAATCAAAAAGTGCAATCGATCAATATATTCATGAGAAATTAATGCAATAATTCAATTAAACACGACTCCATCAGATTTTGTATTATGAACAGTTTGACATGTCATATACACTGTTTCCATTGTAAGTTGATGGGTTTTTGGTTCACAATTTTATGAATACATATCTTTTAATTTAATTTATTGCATTAATTTCTGATGAATATGTAATACTTTTTAGAGCCTATGTATGATTTTTGGGGCCTTTGTATGCCAAGATTATCATGTTCCCTCTAATTTTTAGTGGTCAGTTTGTGAAAAACTCTTAAGACGTGCACATTTTTCTTTCCTGTGACAAGTGTATGAATGCACTGTTATTGTGCTGAGCCATTATTCCACCTTCAATTATTCGCCTTTTGGTTTTGATACAGTGAATCCTCCTATACTAAACTTGCTAATGTGCCGTATCGACTCTAAAGTAAATGGTAATTTTAGATTGAGAATAATGGTATTTGAACTGTGAAAAATTTAGTCACTTTCAGCCATTCAAAATGTAGGTGTCTGTTGTGTTGATGCAAGGATTGTCCAAAATTTAAAACGGATCTTCATGAAATTCTACAATTTGACCACTATCTGCTAAACATGGCTGAAGCTGTACTGTACAAGCTGTATTCTGTTGATAATTGTCCCATTTGCTTTCATCATTAACCACTCATCATTTGAACCATCAACTAAAACTATCAACACGGGTTGTTTCAGTTTTCAAGTGGGTCTGTATGTATGAATTGATCATGCTTACTGGCCGCACCAATGGAGCTAGAATGAAAATCACCATTGTAAAAGTGGGGTATTATGAATTGAGTTGTACTCTGTAAACATATCTCTTAAGTTAATTCTGCATGAGTTTTTTTTTTTTTTTTTGCACAATATATATAAGTATTTGGATTTTTTTTTTCTTTTTCATACCTGTTAAGGAGCATTTGGTCTCTGCTTACATCCTATATATGCTTATAGTTTTTGCTGTATCACTTTGTACGTAATCAGAGTGAATAAAAGTTTTGACATGGTTAATAATCTTACACTTGATATCATGGGTTACATAAACAAATTGTGATGTTAATATTCACAGTGTCTGTTTTTTTTAACCTTTTGGTACGAGCCTCAATGTGGATTTCTTGATGCTAAGCTAATAATTGCTTGTAAAAGCAAGTTTGAATTTTGATTACAATAATTTTATTTATTATTAAAATGCCCATACTAGTTTGAGAGACCATGTCCTAAATCAACATATTTTTTTTCTGCTTTTCAGATTTCAAAAATGGCAGCTCAGTTCTCATTGTTCTTACTTGTAAGCACTTATTTGTGCTCAAGTTATGCTGCTCCTGAGGAAGATTTGATTCAATCCCTCCCTGGACTCAAGAAACAGCCCATGTTTCGACAGTATTCTGGTTACCTGGAAGCTCTTGGCAACAGACATTTGCATTACTGGTAAGTTTAGAAATTAAGGATAAATATGAACATTTTGCATCTTGTGTGTGACATTTGTGTAGATTCTACCGTAGTACCTGTCAAAAATGATGGGATTATTCATGTATAGATCACAGTATCTATGTACTCTGCTGAGGATCAAAGTGTAGTATCTCTGCAATCGAGCAAAAATTTTGGAAACAAACGAGATACACTGTTCATTATATAGACAGATACTAACATGGTATTTCTATTTCCTTGTACAAGTATATCTGAAAATTTGATCAGTTTACCATATCTGCCATGTCACACTGCTGCTGTTCCTCCCTTTAGCACAGGCATCAACTGAGTAACAAAATATAAGGGGAAATTTTGAAGCAATCCTTGATTTGGGACACAAGAAAATATAGACAGATAAATAATTAGATTTTATTTTCAACAAATGATATAGCTAGTACAATTGTACACTGGAACTGCCATTAGTCGTATCAGTACAAACTTGTTGGGAACCAATGTTTTTAAGTTCTGTTCAAAAATCACAGAAGTAGTTGGTTAAATCAGGCTAATCTTTGGAATTGAAAAAGATGGGTATTTCATTAATAATCTGGAGTGTGTGAATCCATCTGAATTAATTGGGTCAGCCATATTGACTTTTTGCTTAGTCATTGCAGCCTTGCTCACTGCTTAGTCAGAAAGTATTTGCTTTGTATTGTGTGTAGCCTTTCACTATATAGGTGTGATTCTAAATCATTATATGTAAAATTCAAACCCCTAAAATATATGACTAATCAGCAAGCTATGATAATGAAAGAAATGATTAGAATTTATTTTTCTTTTACTTATATCTGTTTTTAAAAAAGAAAAAAAATTCCAGAATTTTTTAACATATTGAATAATTAAAAAATTTTCTTTGAAGCTTTAATTTTGGTATTGATTGCAAGAAAATTAAATAAAATTGATTGTAAAAAAAGAAAAAATACTTTTGTGTATTTAAGGCAAGTTTAAAGTTTTTTTTCTTTTTTGCTATGTCCTCCAAAATTATTTTGATTTAGCCATGATTGATGAAAACCTGCTTAATTTACAAGCGTCTTGGACAGCTAAAGTATGGCTGATCAAAAATGACGACAGTCTTCTGTTCTAAAAATACATACAGCTTGATAAAATAATTATTATTCCTTTTAGTTTTAAAAAGTAAGAAATTTGTATTCGTTATATCAAACTATTTTTCAACATATCTTCTTTACCAAAAGTGGATTCACTATGTCTGAACATTGTTCAACTATGAAGGGAGATAATTCTATCATTCCTTGATCTTCAATATGTGCAGCTTTTTTGCATGGAATAAAGTGTAGTATCTGTTCCACAGCATAGCCTGAGGCGCCGGTAGATGGTGTTGTGGTGAGCATCAAAAACCAAATGTGCAGGTGCAATGCCTCAGCCAATGAGGGTACGCTGAGGCTGTGCATTGCTACACGCATTGGGAACCTTTGGATTTGTCCTTGGGTTCTCTTGTTACTTGGCTCAGCTGCGGGGAAGCAGTTCAGCCTGGGGCGGCACTGTCCCTTTGCACTAAGGGACTGGTCGGGCTCGTACTGACATTTTCGCAACATCAGTTGCTTTAGCCACCAAAGTCATGTTGGCTGGAGCTATTTTTGATTGGTTGCTCCTTTTTTTTTTTCCCCCTATGTTAAGCTTGACCATGTGTCACATTTTGTTCTGGTGGGAGAGTAAACAAATAGGTGCAATGAGCAGTTGCTATATATAATCAGGTTTCCTGAGGTAAAACAGATGCCTGTTCAAGCCCCACCTTGAGTTTCTTCTTTATCTCTAACCTGCGCTGTTTACTCCTTGCTGTAGACTGATAGTCTGAGTAGTTGTGAGCAAATTCAACTGAAAGTAAGATGAAAAAGAAAAAAAAATTATTACTTTTTGACTGTGTTCATGTTGTAAATGTCAATATTAAGCAGGTCAAGAGGGAAAAGATATATAAAATGAAAATTATCATCCTACCGTTGAAAACAATCAAACAAATTGAACTTTTTTCCAGTCAAAATAGTTGATTCAAAGGCCATTCTAATTTAGGACACAAGATTGTGATTAAGTTTTAGCTAAACTAATATTGAAGTCTTTTGTTTGTGTCACAATCACACTAAAACTACAAGACTTATACCAAATATTTGGCATGAAGACTCACTAAATATCCAGTTATTAACTGAAATAAAAATGTAGAAAATAAAGGTACTTTAAAGCTTGAGTTCTTATGCAAATAATTTGAAAAAGCTTGGTTTTGCTGGGAAGGAACCAGAGCCAGTTCAGAACTCAATAGTCAGTCTTTAGTAGTCCTTTTCCTCAAAATACATTCCAAATCGTTCATGTGGTCACACAAGTGAAGTGTAAGAATTGAAATTTTGTGGAAAAGTTTTAGTATATCTGTAGTTTCTACAGTTGGAATTTCGGTTCAAAATCTCAATGCAATAAAAAGTTTTCCTAAATTTTCATTGTGCGCATTTTTTTTTTGGAACACAGTTCATTTTCAGATGCTAATGAGAATTCACTTTTTTCCCCCTCCGTCAGGTTAGTGGAATCTACAGGGAACCCTGCAACAGATCCTGTGGTTCTGTGGTTGAATGGAGGTCCAGGGTGTAGCTCAATGCTGGCAATTCTAACAGAACATGGGCCATATACAGTAAGTTCATTAGGGTTGATGTCTTCTTTAGCCTCTTGATATGCTGATGCTTTTCCAATAAAGCTTGAGATTTCTTTATAGAAAGTAAAGACTTAATAAAGCTAAAAAGAATTGTAGATTCTGGTTGTTTGGGTCAGTGATAATCAGGGCATCTATTTATTTGAGCCAAATATTAAAAACCAAATCAAATCAAGTATATATTTGTAATAATTTTTTCTTTTTTTTTTTCCTCGAATTTTGGTCGCCCTAAACAAGGTCTTTTGGATATTTTTAACATCAAAGGGTTAGTAAAGAGGGAGTTATTTTTGTCACAGAATTGAAATGCATGTTTGTCGAAATTGTAAAATTTTGAGAAAAAAACAAAACCCGTTTAAAATGAAGATTACAAAAAGACATTCTTATTTATTTGGACCACCTAAACACTTAATTGGGTCAACCATATTGACTTTTTGCCCAGTCATTGCTGATTCACTCTCTGCTTAGTCAGAAAGTATCTACTGTGTATTCATTGTGAAAAGCCTTTTACAATATAGGTACAAGAGTTGTTTAGTCAGAAAGTGTCCGCTGTGTATTTATTGTGAACAGCTTTTTACAATATAGGTACAATCGTCATTTAGTGTATGTAAAATTCAGACCCCTATGAGGGACATATAGATGGAAGAAAGATCTTAATGCAAGAAGGTAATAAAAACCTGTTTGCGATCTCCACTAATGCAGGGTGCATTCTGGATTGGTAATCCATAACTTGGATTTCCATTCATGTATACTATAGGTACTCTGTTTAAAAATGAAGGATTAGTTTCTATGATCAGGAATGTAGCTGGGGGGGGGGGCGATTTTAAATCGCACCCCTGAAGCCTCAATGGAGAGGGCCACCAAAAGTTTTATGAATAGTAGTTCACCAACTACATTTCAACTAAGATTATACAATAACGAATTTCTCTAATCATTGGAGAGGTCCCTTCGAGAAGCCAAGAACCCCCCCCCCCCCGCGCCACCTCTCCAGCAATGCTTCTATCTATGATTGAAAAAAAATTCTTTTTTTAGTTTTATGTGATCAAATATTTTCAAAATATGCAATTATATTATTCATATTATGGATTTGCTGTTAACCCTTTTGTCTGGTAAATTTTCTCTGAAAATCCCATTTATTTCACATCTAATTTGCAATGGCTTTTCCAACGTGTCTGTGACAGTCGTCGGTCGCAACAAATCTCAATAATGTCTGTGGTAACAAACAGAGTTGTCTGTTAGTAAAAAAAGAAAATGATATATTTTGAAACTGACATCATTCCTGCTTTTGCTGATATGTGGTCAAAAAGCAGTCAAGTATTTTCAGAGGATGAAATTTTTGAACTGGACAAATTCATTCAGATGTTTTCTTCTTTTGTCATCTCTTAACTTCTTGCATTACTGTAAATATATTGTTTTATGAATTTACTTGTTTTTTTTTGTTTTTTTAACATTTCAATAAACCATCTAATTTGTAAATGACCATTGTAAGCAAAATGTTTTTCTTCATTTCCCTTCAACTTAAAAAATGACAATTATGTTTGCAAAATTTTTTAAACATGTTCGTATTACTAAGTAATTTTTTTTGTTTCTATTTCTATAAAGTTTTGCCTCCTTCATCTCGGATCATTAATTTCCTCAACACTTCATTGCATTAAACTGTTAGTACAACTTAATTTGAGGTTTGGTAAAAGGAGAAAATGTTCAACTAATACCACTAGAACCATTTACTGACCACAAAAAAAAACATGAAGAAAGGTTTTTAATTTTAACTATAGCTCCAATGACAAAAAAATGTTTCATAGTAGTATGCAAAGTATGTGAATAACTATACACTCTGAAACGGTATGCATTCGTAAGTGAATTGGAAAAAGGTAGACAACAAAGCCTCTGTTCAACCTGCTCTCCAGATTCCTTGTACAATGACCCCAAACTGTTTGATAACAGAAATCCTTACTACAAATTTGTTTTATATATATGTGAACATTCGATAGAAATAATGAACAGTGAGTCACATCTGTTGTTATACTTACTGATCCCTCATTGTTGAATGTTTTTTGGGTAACGTACGCGAAATTAGACCTGTTTTAAAAATAAATGATATGTAGTATAAAATGATATCAATATACAATACATATAATACCCTATATAGAATGACAAACTACAAGTATGATATAAGCTGTATAGTGAGAACGGGAGGTAGTGTTTCATCAACACTGCTTGGGTGCCATCTTAATATAACTATTTTGTTTTTAGAATTCCTAAAAGAGTTACATGGTAATCAACTGATGATCCCAACCACCTCATCTTAACTTACCTCACCTCACCTTACCTCACCTCACCTCACCTCATCTTACCTCACCTCACCTTTCTTCACATCATCTTACTTCATCTTATCTCATCTCACCTTACCTCGTCTTACCTAACCTCACCTCACCTTACCCCATCTCATCTTACTTTACCCCATCTCATCTTACTTTACCCCATCTCATCTTACTTTACCCCATCTCATCTTACTTTACCCCATCTCATCTTACTTTACCCCATCTCATCTTACCTTACCCCATCTCATCTTACCTTACCCCACCATTTCACCTTACCTCACCTCATCTCACCTCATCACACCTCATCTCACCTCACCTCACCTCATCTCACTTTACCTCATCTCACCTCACCTCATCTCACCTTACCTCACCTCACCTCATCTCACCTTACCTCACCTCACCTCATCTCACCTCATCTCACCTCACCTCACCTCATCTCACCTCACCTTACCTCACCTCACCTCACCTTACCTCACCTCATCTTACCTCACCTCATCTTACCTCACCTCATCTCACCTTACCTCACCTCATCTCACCTTACCTCACCTCACCTCACCTCACCTCACCTCACCTCACCTTACCTCACCTCACCTTACCTCACCTCACCTCACCTTACCTCACCTCACCTCACCTTACCTCACCTCACCTCACCTTACCTCACCTCACCTCACCTTACCTCACCTCACCTCACCTTACCTCACCTCACCTCACCTTACCTCACCTCACCTTACCTCACCTCATCTCACCTTACCTCACCTCACCTTACCTCCCCACACCTCATCTCATCTTACCTTACTTAACCTTACCTCATCTCATCTTACCTTAACTTACCCCATCTCATATTACTTTACCTCATCTTAACTCACCCTATCTTACCTCATCTCATCTTACCTTACCTCATCTCATCTTTCCTCACTTCATCTTATTTCGCCTTACCACAACTCACCTCACCTCACCCCATCTTACCTTATCTCACCTCACCTCATCTTACTTTACCTCATCTTAACTTACCTCACCCGACCTCATCTCACCTCACCTGATCTCACCACAACACCCATAGAAAAATGATGGGATTTTTTTTGCATACATATCAGAACTTCTGCCTAGGATCAGTGTAGTATCTGTGCACTCACTGAAAAGTATTATACACAACAATATCTAGTCTGTTTTATGTCTGAAATATAACTCCAATTATGAAATCCTAATCAGAAGAATTTTAATTAGAGTTAAAATATATTATATTTGATCCTCAAAAAATAATGTCTCTGAATTGAATGAAATATTGATTCAAATTTTCCCTGGCCTTTAATTTGATAGATTCAGACTGATGGATCATTGGAATACAATCCTTACAGTTGGAATCAGGTAAGTATTTTTGGCTACCTCCACTCATTCTACCCGAGAATCTTTTTGGGTGCAAATTAATTAAACTGATTTGTTTTTAATTTTAACTAATCTATCTTTCATCACATTGTTACGTTTTTGGCAATGCTTGCATCATTTTGCATTCTCTCACCAATGGACCTACATTTTAGTGGTCCTGAAGCTTGAGCTGTTGGACCTTTTTGCGACCAGCAAGATCCAACAATATCCAAAGGACCTCAAGGACTAATGGGTGATGGGGGCAGAGTCCTTGATCACTATTTTCTGTGCTTCATTTGAACAATACTTCATTGAAAAGTTGCTTCTAGGGCCCCTCCTGGATTTGGGGCCCTGAAACTTAAGCATTATTAGTTCCGTAGTAAATCTGTCATTGTAGGTAGTAAGCAAACGTTATGGCAGGAAGAAAATTGGATGAGAATGAATCTAATTATAGGACTAGATTTAATTTTGTCTGGGGGTTGGTCTCCATGACCAAATCAGCCCAGTATTGTCAATGTCAGATATGGATGGAATTCGAATTTTGCTGGAGACTACTACTTCATTTCCAGTCTATGCTACTTGCTTCACAAATGTGGAATGAAAAATGACTTGAAAAAAAAAGAGCAACTATGATATGAGAAATAAATCAGTCAAATCAATAATGAAAATGCAACATCTTATAAATTTGCATTATATATGTCTGTTTGTCCTCTACCCCTCTATCGGATAAACGGTGCATTGTAGATAGAGGAATTGAATAAAGTTTTGCCTAAAATGCGCTAACTTGAATAATGCAAAAAAAAAATCTGAGTGATTTACAAATGATTAATAATGTTGTTGGGTCTGCATTTGCACCCGGCCAAATGATTATGATGGTCAGTATCTACTCAAGGAACAATTAATTCATAACGCTGTTTTAGATATGTTGGTGTTGTCAAGTCAACTATAGCTCACTGCAATTACTCAACAATAGGTGTTATATGAAGCTGACATTTACCAGGTATATTAATTAGCACACAAGGTGTTGCAGTGTTGAGCTTCAATTTGTTTGATTCAGCAGTTCTTGAGAGATCTAAAAAAAAAAAAATGAATATATCTCTATAATACTATCTGCATTCTTGTAGTATCACTGTAACATGTCTCTAAAACGCTAGCTTCATGTTGGCCATTAAACAAAAGCACAAGGATTCTCTACCTCTCTTAATGTTACAGCAGTAACATGTCTCTAAAACGCTAGCTTCATGTTGGCCATTAAACAAAAGCACAAGAATTCTCTACTTCTCTTAATGTTACTGCTGTAACATGTCTCTAAAATGTTAGCTTCCTATCAGAAATTAAATGAAGATTTTAGGATGCTCTGTCTTTCTTAGTGCTCAAGTCCAACATGTTTTTTTTGAGGGGGGACGACTTCATCCCTGTTTTTTTTTAGGCAGGGGTCAGAAAAATGCCAAATTTTATGACTCTCCACTGGCGATAATATTGCCATCACTTTCTTCATAGTTTCTATAAATTATCACTCTTGATTCACGCTCTTAAATACATTTTGCATCGATTGTTACTTATAGCTAATAACTAATAATGGTTACGCACAAGTATTTCATTCAAAATTATCCCACATGACAATCATGGCTGGCAGCTCCACACACCATAAATGAAACAGTCACTGCACAAGTATTTAAAATTACAATTTTATTAAGCTGGGGAGTTGATAATAAAACAGCACTTTTTGGGTAGCTTGAACAATATTTTAAAGATGAAGATTAAAGATTTTTTTTATAAGGATTTTCATGGCAGCATTCATGATGAGAGATATTATTTTTATCACCTACAAAACCAGGGAGTGAAATTATCTTCTTTAATGTTTTCTCAAGAATTTTTCCTTATTGTCATTGTATTAAAACATGAAAGAATCCAAGTTATTTTGTGTGACTAGAGCAAATGTTTTAAAACTCAGTAGCATATTGGATGAATTCTACACAGATCTGTACCATATTTTAGGTTTCAAATATAATCTGTTCAAGAGGAAAATGATATACTTGAAACATGGTTATGAATTTATTTCTTTTTTTTATTAATAAAATATTGTTTGCTCTTGTCAAACAAATGCTGTTTTATCATTAATTGTTCCTTAAGTGGATGCTGACCTTCACAATCACTTGACCTGGTGCAAATGCAGGCTCCACAATATTGTTTGCAAATCAGTTCAATTTTTTTCAATCCTCCAAGTTGACAGATTTTTTGGGCATACCTTATCGCAGTTCATCAATTACTGTCTTAAAATGGGGGTGGGGTCCGCTGGGATATTTATTTTTTTTTGTATAGAAGGGATCCTTGAGTTGTCAAAGTTTCAAAGCCACTGGGCTAGGGAATTCCTGATTGCATTTCTAATGTTGGTATACTAGCAGATTAACCTATCCATGGGACAGGTATTTGGCTAGTCTAAGAAATCCAGACAACTTTTCTCAATTAGATCCTGTTGTTTAAATTCCCTTCTTGAGAAAAAAAAAATGTAGGGCTCCCCGACTTCAGCTATGTTTTATTACTTGTCTGAGTGCCCCCACCCTATGCAATTTGTTATGATTTCCTTTAGCTATGTCAAACAAAATTTCTACTTTTCTTTCTTTCTGCATTGACAGGCTTTTGTTTGTTTTATTATGGCCAATTTTTTCCGCTCCATTTCACCTTCTGTTTGTTATTCAATCTCCTTCTTTCTTTCTTACCCTTTTTTCCCCAGCAGCAGCAGCAAAAATAACTCCGTTAATGAAACCATTATCTTGATTTCAATTTTTTTTTTTCAATTTTTTATTTTACATTAAATCAAGTATGCAGGGAGCCAGAGGGGCCAACTGTGACCCTCCCTCTGTATCCTCTGCCCTATAGTTTTTCTGATAGGTACATGTCTGTGAATTCATAAAGAGTCATGCCTCCCTGGCCCTCAAATCTCCAGCTGTGCCCCTTATTATTATGGTACAATTTTGTGTCAAAAACAATTCCAAATAATCAGTCTTTTTGATTCCTCAATTTTTGAGACAACTAATACCAATTCATCCCAAAGTATTTTTGAGTAACTATCCAAACCATAAACTACAGACGTGTATGTATTAGAAAAACTATATGGCTAAGGATACTATACTCTACTGATTGAGCTACCAGAACTTTCATGGTGTACAGGTTTAACCTTTAAACTTCTCCATTTTTCCTGATTGCTCCACACAATATTTATTCTTACCTAAACTTGTTGTATTAGTAGTAGTAATGTAAGTTTACTAGGATATTTGTTCTTGTTTCTAAGCTATCTCAGGAAGTAATCCAACAATTTCATTCAGGCCTCATGCATAAAAAGACATAGAAACTGGAAAACATCAAGACTTATTGGCCTATCATCAAAATCAATTCCTTATTACACTTTTATGGTTTCCTTACATCTACTACTGGATGATATCCTCTGAAAAAGCTTCAGTGTATTTACTGTATATGGTAGTGTCAAAATCATTCCACGTTTGCTCTTGAATTTCTACAAAAAGAACAACATTAAAGAACTTTTTGTATTGCAGTAAAACTATTATCTGTTTATCATTCATGCTAAGAAAGGTTAACAAGCCTTGTACTGGCTTTTGGCCAAAGGTTGCTTTGATTGAAACTGTTACTATTTCTCCTGTTGTACTGACATACAAAGTAGCACAGTTATAATAAATATATATATCTGGGTTTTCTTTTTTTGGCATATGTACTACTTTATTTAATTATTTTTTTTTTTATTGGTAATATTTTGACCTTGGTTATTAATGCTGTGTTCAAACTGAATTAAAAAAGTTACAAAATTTTATCAACTTTTATGTCATTCCTGTGATGCTCATGATAAGGATGATTAAACAACTGTATTGCAAGAATGACAAAACTGTTTTTAAGAAATTTCGTTACGTTTCTTATTCAATTTGTAAACTACTGACCAGCAAGGCTGGAATATTCTCTATAAAAAAAAATTAAAGTAGTATGTTTGCAAAAAGAAAAACAAATATATGTACTTATGATTTTGTCCTGGAATCTCAAACTCTCAGCTCCTTAGGTATCTATTCTATGAAAGTATTATGAATTTTAAAAATGCAAAATGGCCAATAGAAGAAAGAACGTATTGATGTTTGTAGTCGATTTTCTTTTATTTTTTAAGTTAATTGATTTTATGAAATCTAATCATTTTATGGAGTAGAATGGAACTTCAGACTCATTCATCCGAGAGTTTTGTCCGATCCACTGAACTATATCCTCGGGATCCTTCATTTGAAATTGGTAAATTGACTAGGAACAGCACAGACGCAAAGATTGTCTTTGTTGTACAGTTATTTTTATTTATTTGTTTTTTTTCAATTATCGATTCTAATTCAGGATTAATTTTTTTTTTTATCAAGCTTGCAAACGTATTGTACCTGGAATCTCCAGCTGGTGTTGGTTATTCATATTCTGATGATAAAGACTATGTAACTGACGATGACCAAGTAAGTTGAGTTTTAGGTATATTTAAAAAAAAAAAAAAATTGACCGAAAAATTGCTTTCATTTTAAAATTTGTCTTTATTTTTGTTAAAAGATTAAACAGTACGTAAATTTTTGCACCTCCAAGATGTAAAATCAAATTTTTTTTTTTCTTTAGATAGGTTCTCACTGGAGCAATAGAATTGTTAAAAATTCAATGTAAGCGAAAGAAGGATCTTTCTTTCAACCATATTGAAGAACAAAAACTATTTCTTGTAAATTATGTGATATATATTTGAACTCAAATGAAGCAAAGTTTATTATTGGTTTTGGATTTAAATTTTACAGAACAAACTCTTTTCAGCATTTTAATGAATCTACCTGATCAAAAATGTGTCAGTTTCCATGAGTTATTCAATAAAAAAGATGGTGTTTCTTCATCAATAAAATGTCATCTCCTCAAATATAACTTGGAATATTCCCTTCTGTTCTTTTAATTGTATTTTATGTGTTACAAAAAGCCAAATCATTGTCTATTTTAATTATGAATTACGAATTGCGTTATATAGAAACTTATTTGAAATGATCTCACGGTTGATATGTCACTCAATTTAAAAAGTATAAAATATAAAAAGAATGAACAATTAAAGAAATTGGTACAGCTGCAGGAATCAAACCTGCCGCTGATAGGGTAGCCACTTCAATGTAGCAATGCTCTTACCATTGAGCTAAACAGCCGCTGGTAATGCAATGGCTAACTTAACTGCTTTCAACCCAAATTCTCATCTATATGATATAATGAAATTTATAATTCATTCTATTAGACCAAATATGTCCATTTCTTGAATACATATCTTAATCATACAAAAATATCTACTGATATCTTTGGCAGTGAAAGAATAAGATTTGTTTAGGGCACTTATCACTTTGAAGCCCCCCCCCCCCCCCGGGAAAGGTACCAAGTGAATCGTGAATAAAGAAAAAAGAAAATTCGTACTAAGAATCTATTAAGATTATTTTTGTTCCAATTGAATTGGACCATTTAACTTTTATATATAAAATCCATAAAATAAAAATAGCCTGTGACGGTTTGTGCCGGAAATGGTGTTGGCTCAAAAGTTGACTTTTTGCCAGAGTCAAATATTTTAAATTTTGGGCCCCCAAAGTGATAAGGTGTTATGTTTTGTTTGAATTTTAAAGAAGAATCTCAACTGAGTTGAAACCTCTCTTGTATAACCTCTAGTTTTGAATTTTGGATTTTTTTCTCCTTCATTTTTCTAATCCACTGCTTTTTTACAAAACCATTTTGGATATTTTGACTATTTTAACTATTCAGCTCATTTATTGTCTTGATTTGTTCCTTCTTCTTTAAAGGTATCAGCAAATAACTTGGCTGCCATAAAGAGCTTCTTCAAGAAATTTCCTGAGTACAAGAAGAATAAATTCTTTGTTACTGGTGAGAGCTATGGTGGTATTTATGTACCGACTTTGTCTGAACGTCTTTTAGAAGAGCCTTCTATAAACTTTGAAGTGAGTAATGAGTATCTTTTTTTTCTTAGCAACTAAACTTTAAACTCATTAACGATTGACGTGATATGAAAGGTTCAAATTTCAATCTATCAGTTTCTGTTGTTGAAAACAGTATCAAGTCTACAGAGTATGGAAAAGAGATCAAAGCTGTCTGATTTTGAACATGGTAGGATCATTGAACTTAGGGATCAACCACTATCACATTGTATAATAGCTGAGCAAATTAATCAAAGTCAGACAGTTGTGAAATGTTCTTTGCTTGATCCAAAACTTCAATGAGATCATTGCTCATCTGAAGGTAGGAATGGGGCTTGAAGTTCGTAAAGATGAAAAATTAAGAAGTCAAGATTCAGGCACAGAAAAAGATTGCATCGTCCTAGTCTAAAACTGATCCACAAACAATGCAGACTGGAATTTGCAAGACTTCATCAAATGTGGTATGAGGAGTCCAGTTCTGTGAATGATCCTCAAACAATGCAGATTGATATCGCTAATCTAAATATATAATTTTAACTTTTTTGAAAAAAAAAAAAATATTATGGTAACTATGTTTATAACTTATGATCAGGCCAAATGCATGTTTAGATCAGATTGTCACTTCCTGCAGGCCTAAACTATATGACCATTTTACCAAATGTTGGGAGGTGGAAGAGGATGGTTTCCAAAAATTAATTTAAATACCTGCCCGGGGTATTTTTTTCAAGTCTGATCTGAAAGAAAATGAATTTGGCTCTCATAGACTTTGTAATGTTCATCAGTTAGCACATGAAAGAATCTTGTGCAATGCTTTTATAAAAGCTTGAAATTAACATCTTATCGAATCACCATAGCCCAACAAATGGCCTGCACGACCAACCAGCCAAGTGGGCTATGGGTTCTTCTCTCTCTGCTTGACTGTGTGTCTCTGGGCGCTCCTACTCACATTTCTGGGGTCACAACCTTGAAAATTTGCATGACTATACCACTAGATATCATCTAACAACATATTTTTTTTTCTGCTCTTTGAAAAATGTGCCTTTTTGATCTCCATGGTCATTTTGAATCAACAATGCCCAAATCTTGTACTGGTATTTCTTTTTCAAGATAATTACTTTTGGTACACTTGTTGGCTATGGTGATTCATTTATGTGAGGTACAGATATTTCCTTTCTAATTTCCGTTTGTACAGCGTACCATAACTCCTCATTTCTACGTTGAAAGTTGATTTGACCAAACAGAATCAAACTAAATCTTGAACCTTTAATAATCTGACATAATCTCTTGAATTTTTTTTTGTTTTTTGTTATAACCGATTTTAAAAAATAAATTCAGGCCTATTTTCCTCTATTAAGGGATTTGCTGTTGGTAATGGCATGAGCGACTTTAATATGAATGAAAATTCCATCATCCACTTTGCTTACTATCATGGCCTCTTTGGATCTGAGTAAGTATGATAATTTTTTCCTCAACTTGGCCTCTTTATTCACATATGTTGCAAATGTGGTATTTGTCTCTTCCCCGCCATTAAGTAAGATCTTGAGTGTCCCATCTCAAGGGGGTAATCACGGATACAAGTCACTATCATTGTAATGATATTGAGTGGTGCGATAACAGTGAATACATATTTACTGAATGACTGGAAAACCTTGGACATTGATACACTTGATATGAAGAAAATCAGTCAAGATGTCTTGTCATCGTATTAACTGCAGTTTTTATTTCAAATTTTTTCTGTTGAAATTTAAGCTACAATAGTCATTATCTTTTGGGAGATGTGGGATGGTGTAGCAATTACAGGTATAGAAAATGGACAATAATTTTTGATTAGCTTACAACTTCTTCCTGAATTCCAGTTTTTTTATCACAACTTACTATCAGACCATAATCCTACAGCAATGATTTAAACTGTGCAATTGGAAAATAAGGAGGAGAGAGTCACTGGCAAACACAATGTGACTTACGTGGTATTTGATCATGATATGGTGATTACAAGTTCCTATCTTGTTCCATGCATAAAGCTGTCAAATGTTTGAGAGCCTTCAAGAAACATTCTTTCATTTTTTCCTTTAAATAGTTGAACTTGAATGGCAATTCTGCTCTGTCACACTGTTCTTCAACAGAAAGATAAGACTGCAATTTATGATTGTGTGTAGGAATCAAGGGTTTTAGAAGATCAAGCGTTTTTTCTGACTAGATATCTAAATGATCAATTGAATTAGTTATCCACAATTTTAAACTTTTGTTAATTTTTTTAAAAGCCTTTTACCTAAATTGAACCGAGATGTGCCATTGTAGCACACGACATAATCACATTGTTTGATTCTTTCTCCTGTTTCTTTCCAGCCTTTACAACAGATTACAGAAGTATTGCTGTGGTTCTATCCACACTGATTGCAGCTTCACAAAGAATTCATCTCACTTGTGTGTTGATGCTGTAAGTATTTTCTTTATCAGTTTTTTTTACTGAAATTACTGTTGATATTGGAGGTGTGATTGGCATATTTGATAATGGATTGGGCAATGGAATTGGCAACCAGAGTTCAAACTCTGATTAGGAGTGTTAATGTTCACTCTGTACTAATGCCCTTTGCAAAGGCATGAATCTATCTATCCCAGTAATGGGTAAAACAGCAGGGCAGATTGGACTTCCTACCCTTGGAAAGGCAACCAGTCTAGGAAAAAGACAACTCTTGATTCCAAACTAAGGAGTGGAGCCCCCTTGAAGCAGTTTGACGTCCTTTCAGCAGCTCCTGCACCCAAGCTGATGCCAGACGTATTTCTGCTTTCCTCTGGACTACATCAACAAGGCCATGGAGGTGATTTTGATGACTGGGCATTCCGGGATCTCTATATGATTTTTTCCCTTGCAGTAAAGACAGAATGGAGGCCCTTCATTCATATTGATGATCTTATGAAATTCCTTGGGATGAATGGTTCTCTATTCCACTTCCAGGTCAGCACTGGCCAAAGTGTGATGTACTTCTCTCTATTTTACGTATAAAACAAGTTATTAAACCATTCTAAATTCAAGATAGGGAAAGCTGCCTCATCTGAAATATACTAGACCAGGGATGTAGAACCTTTTCATATTTGAAGGTCATATTGAAATTTATTGTCCTTTAACTAGGCTGCACTCAAATTTTTTTAAAGTACATTTACAGCAAAATCTAAAGCTCTAAATATTTGGTTAATAACCTATATCCTAATTTAATTAGTTTATACTACTTAAAAGAAATGAGAATCTATGGGGAATTATTGATTTCTGTAAAAGAAATTTAGTATTTCTTCAACAAGGCCATTAAAAGCCTCATGTGATTGTTAAGGTCATATATGGCCTTTAGGTCGCAGGTCTCCCACCCCTGTACTAGACTATCATCCATTATTATTTTTTTACTAGTGTATCAGCAAAATACTAGTTGGTTTCATTTTAATTTTTAGCTGCAAATGCCCTGTTTGCACCCCTCCTTACCCTGCAGCAGACCCCTAGGTGCAGCATCTTAGGGAAATCTTACAAATGTGTTTGAAGCTTACTTGGCTCTGAAGCGCTTGTGTGATCAGTTTACATCATTGACTTTAAAAAAAATTGTGATTTCATCTTGATTTTATATTTATTTTATTGTATAGAAAAATGTTTTGATTTTCAATTCTAAATCTTTATTTCTTATCTATATTTAGATTAGAGGAGCCATGAGTCATATTTATGGCATTGGATTAAATATGTATAACTTGTATGCTGAATGTGAGACTACACAGTACGCTGCTGGCCTTGCTTCATATCATGACTTGACTTATCTTTTCCCCAGCATTAAAGATATCCAGAAACAAAGATTGGTAAGATTTAAAAAAACTTTTTTTTTTTTTTTTGCTTCTTTTACTTCATTAAGGGATAGGTTTTTGTCTGAGTGTTTGAGATTAGGTATTGTTACAAAAAGGTTGATCAGAAAGTAATGTCTCATTTAAAATTTAGAACCAACTATTGTAAAATCATGATTGAATAGTAAATGAAACAAAGATTTATTTTAATGCCTATTTTATTGGGCTGTGTATTATTTATGGTAATGTTTAATGGGCATCACTACTCACAACATCTCCAGAGATCACATGTGAAATCAGTCAACAGAATACAAGATTAAGAGATGAACTAGACAAGTTCAGTAAGTAATGGCTTTGCAATGCCCATGATAGAGAGATCTGGTGAATCCTGGGGAAGGTGTATGTCTAATGATGGACAATAAAAGACTGAATGCAATGTTAACCATTGCATATGGTTTGAATTTCATGAATGCCAGTGATAGCTTAGCAAGTTTTAAAAAATGGTGATTAATTAACTTCGGCAATAATAGGTTGGGAAGTGTTACCTGATCGCCCCAGACTCATTTGACATGCCACCTAAGATAATCATTTGTTTTAAACCTTTTACTCCGCTTTCTTCTCATCAAAAGAGCCAAGAATTTTATTGACGGGGTGGAAAAAAAAACAACCATATATATATCTCAGGAGTCTTGAACAGATTAATGTATTCACATTGGTAAATATTAAAAAGTACTAAACTAGAAAAGTAATCAAATCAACTAAGAGTTGGTACAAAGTGGTTAACCTCTGAAGACTCCTGCTGTAAAGTAGAAGTTGCTGACTCGATGATGTAGTGAGTTCATTCCTAATAGGGCGCCCCATAACTGTTGCCTTATGTCAGACAAGACCATGCTTAGTAAAAATTTATCGAGCCTTTCTGAATTTACAATTCATGTCTTCATAGAAAGCAATGAAATCTCAGTAATACTATTATTTCGGAGCTAAATAAAATGGCTTCTATATAAAAACTTTAATTTTTTTCAGTTGGCTGCTGCAATGCCCCCAAAGAATTTGCGTCTGACTCCTCCTTGTATCAATGGTACTGCCAGTTTGGTGTATCTTAATGATGAGAATGTTCGTGAAGCTCTTCATATTCCAAAACATCTACCTGGATGGCAGATGTGCAGGTAAACACTTTATTTCTTGAATTATATTTTGCCTCTCCATCAATTTGGGGTAAACTTGTCATAGGATGAAGATGTTGTTCTTTCTTCACTGTATAATTGGATATTTTCTAACGCATAGGAAAACTACAATAGTGAAGACATAATGTTTATTTCTGTTGGACTCTTGTAGGCATTAATCTACCAGAAAATCCTGTTGATCCTACCTGTGATAAGACTCCATAAACCATTTAAATGCAATTCAGTTTATAGAGCAATACTTCACTTACTACTAGTTTGCTATAGGGCTTTTTTTTTTCTTTTTCAAATATCATTTGTTGTAAATCTAATAATGCTAAATTTCCAAAGTAAATAATGCTAAAATATAGCATTAGGGACAGTTTTTGAAATAACTGTATACTATACCCTTTGGTTAATGTGCTTTGTGCATGAGAATAAACACATATACAGTAATTTATCATTGTAATATACATTGACATCTGGTGATATTTCACCATCTCTGGAAAGAAGCTATTTGATAAATACACAATTCTATCATTAATCCGTTCCATCTTGTTTAGCACATCATCGATATCGTTTATGTAAAAACAATTGTTAGTACAATACTTTCAATAGGATAGCATTGTGTACATTATGATATGAATTGTAAGCTAACCATGTAAGGAACTATAATGCAAATTCATGCATATTCTCACATATTTCTTACAAAATTTGCTGTCTATCCACAAATTCATGTGATGCCTATCATGTTTATTTGTGTTTGTATCATTGTTAAAAATAGCCTATCAAGCTCGTATCTCTATTTATGCTGTCATATTATGACCTGGTATAGTGCTGTTTTTTTTCCTTAAAGAACAAACCTAGAGCACCAATTGAGGTATTACTGTATACTTATTCTTGGATAAAGTTCATTTTTGACTGCTAAACACTGTTCTGCTAATAATGAGAGAATATGAACAATATGTCCACCATCCTTAAGTCCATAGGTGATTTTAAAGTAATGCTGAACAAAGTGGTAGTAGCATCACTACTTGTGGGAGGAAGAGGATGAGGAAAGTGAGAAGGGTTCACTTGAAAGAAACAGTTTAAATCAAAATGAGTGTACAATTTGTATCAATAATTTGTTCTGGAGTGTAAGGCTATTTCTTTGATAAGTTGGCTTTAAATGATGAGTATATATAACATTTTCAGCTATAAAGTTAGCTGGAAATTGAAAAGTTTTGCCAATTTCAGCCATTTTTTAAAAAGATAGTCCCATCTATTAATAACAAACAATACTTGGCAACACTAAAAAGAAAAACGCTTAATACATCATCTGTTGATCAGATGAGTTGGGTTTTTTTTTTGTTGTTTTTTATGACATCACACATTCTCCTCCTTCCTTTCAATATCAATTAAATAAGGAATGATGGAGACACGCGCGTGTTATGGAAAGCTGCCTGATAGTCAAGTGGTAACTTCTGTTATTAAACTCATGGCTGTTGGCTGTTAACTTCAATTACTGTTTTTGAGTTGGGGAAGCTGCTTCCCTTTATTTACTATTAATACAGATAATACACATGGTAGACGAGCCAATGGACTAGTAGTAATTTAGATGTATATCAATATTACTAGTATTTTCCAACTCCTCAAATGACGTTAACTTTAGGAGAACATTAAGTTACAAAAGTAAAACTACAGTGTGTTGAGAGTTTACAGGTAAATTTCATAATGAAAATTGCTCAGACCATAAATTTATGCTTATTTTTTTTAATTTCAAAATTTAAGAGTGTCCTTAAAGCTAGGTTATCCTAGTTGCCGGGGGAATACAATAACTCTTTGACAATCGTTTATTGGTATATTAGAGAACGAATTTTATTGCTAATCAAAACAATCTATAATACAATAATTTTTAATTTCTTTCAATTCATTCTCATTATTGTCTGAAGTAGTGTAACATAATAATTAATTTTGACTAATCTTTTACCTTCATCCCAACTTTCAGTTGGTCTTTATCACTAGTTTGAATTGGACCATAATTCTATGTCAACGATTGAATAATCAAAAGTAAAGTGCAAGTCCATGGTGAGAATCAAACTCACACCCTCTATCCATTTGGCCATGGATTTCATAGTTAAACAGATGCTGATTTTATAGCTTATACATAACTCTCTTTATCTGATATTTAACACTTGTTGATGTTTACATTTAAGACTTAGTAATCTTTTATATAACATTTTTTTTGTTTCTAGAATTTATTTTTATTATTTGAAGTATTGTAACATGATTTTTAATTCTGGCTCATTTTTTTCTACCTTCAACTTAACTTTCAGGATTAAGGTAAAAAACAAATCAAAATTAAAATTATGTCTCATTTTGAAAAAAAAAAAAATATGTTGTTTTCTAAAATAATTATCAATAATATATATTCTATTGATTTCAGTGCTACTGTTAGCATCCACTACAGAATGCTGTATCAAACCATGAAGTTGCAATATCGGAAAGCAATTGCTGCTAAGGTAGATTTCCTCTTTCAAACTTTATCTAATATAAAATTATTTACTTCTTCCAACTTTGTTGACAGAGGTAGATAAGTGGCTGTACATAAGTACATAAACCATCTTTCAAAAGTTTAAAAAAAATTTTTTTTTTTTTTCAGAGCTACAATGCTCAGTTTTTTTTTTCTTTGTGACTGTCTGTCCATACAATATCTCCAAAAGTTGATAAATTTCAATGATATTTTGTAGACTAAGAAAGAATTGATAACATTTTGGGATGGATCAAAGAGTTTTTCAATTTTTTTTTTTTTTTTCAAAAATTTTATTTTGAAAGATCTTTCATACAAGAGGTAAACAATAGTTCAAAATATGCAAAATCGAAACATAGTTACCTCCCCTTCATCACATCCATATATGAACTGATTTTCATTCAGATTTTATTTATTGTATGGCATTGGCTGAAGAATGTGTTTTCTGAGTGAGTTCTTGGTTAGAAATACCTTTTTATTTGAATTTCTATTTCAAATTCCCTCTGATTAGTCTGCTACCAATTTTACTCTGCTGGAATGGATTTGATGTAATGTAAAAATCAGATTGTTAGAAAAATTTTCCTGAATTTCATTCTTTATAACTAGCTGTTCATGTAACCCATATCACAGTTCAGATTTATCAA
Organism: Thysanoteuthis rhombus; assembly: GCA_963457665.1. NCBI lineage: Eukaryota > Metazoa > Mollusca > Cephalopoda > Oegopsida > Thysanoteuthidae > Thysanoteuthis > Thysanoteuthis major. Next base: position 76,300,170 of record OY735198.1, read on the forward strand.
ACAAATATGGAGGAAGTTACTTATCATGAGCACTTTGGGACAGTCATTCAGATAACAATAGAGAGCTGATAACATCAATCAAGGAATATAATTGGATCAATTTACATTTGTTAGTAAACGTTTGTGTCCACTGGTATAGGTTATAATTTCTTTATAACATTACTAGAATATACTCGTCCAAAATGATTGGGTTATCCATCTATGGAACGGCACTAAGGAGCCTAAAACTATCAAGGTGATTTATTAATAATTTAAGTATCCTAATTTCAAGTCTTAAAAAAAAAAAAAGGCTCAACTCAATTGTTATGTCAGAATAGGAATGTAAATTAACCAATGTGGTTATGGGCAAAGGGTTCGATTTGCCTGAAATGTTACATGGTTTCACCCAAATTATGGGGTGCATTTGCCCCTCTTGGTCCCCTGGTTTGTACACTGAATGCTCTTGGTATGGTCTGAACACCACTTATTTTTTTTTTTTTTTTTGTGAATGTTTTTGTCCCCGATTAATGCTTTAACAAAAACCTATGGTTACTTAAATCATAACTCTTGTCTTCTGTATGTCACTCACGACAACTTGATTTCTAAAATGAGTACCACTGACTTCTCTGAACTGTTGATCATTTATACACCCTGGCCCTTTGCTGAACAGAAGTGGCCAGAGGTAACATCATGATAGTAGTCTTCATTCAGCATTCCAACAATATCTTAGGGAGTAGCTTTCTACTTACGTCAGCTTTTTTTCCCTTGTGTTTTAAAGTATCTTCCTTGAATACACTTTTGAAAAAAATTCAGTTATTTGTTGAATAAATAGATGCAATTAAAAAAAATAAAAATAAAAAACTCGACTTGCAACTCGTGTTATAAAGTAGTATGCTTATCTTATTTGTTTATGAAGAGAATCAGAATATATTAATCTTTTAATTATGAACGTATTCTTTCTTTCAGAAAAGAATTTTGCTTTATAATGGAGATGTTGATATGGCCTGCAACTTCCTTGGAGATGAATGGTTCCTAAAATCATTGGATCTTGATGTAAGTCTCTCCTAATTTCTGTATTTCTTCAGAGAAGGAGTTTGAATTAGTAATGTCTTTTGGTGGAGTGACTCCCCCAACTGCATATTTTTGTATGAACATTGACTAATTTATTTACATAACTGGTTGGCTTTTGTAGAAAAAAAAAAAAATGAAACAAATTACGAGCAAAATATCAAAAAACTGGCACAATTTGTGTTGTTCTGATGTTGCTAAAGAGGGGGTCAATGTTGAAGTTAATAACGTCTTTTGGGTTTCAAAGAGCTGCTGTGGATTTTCAGTGGTATCCACCTTAATGGGCGGTTATGTTTAGAAAGGGACACCCGTGTGTTCAAACATGTTTGTGTCTCACCAGAATTATTTGTGAGTTGATGGTGATCGTGCCATTTTGTATGAAGTAGTTTTGTTTCTCATTCATGATTTCTTTTAATTCTATTAAGTTCAATTGAATCTTTAAAAAAATTCACTTATGTGGTAAAACTATTAAGCAGCATGGCTTGACGGAAGGGCATATCACTTGTGTTCAGTAACATGATGTTATTAAATCAATGATCCATATGACCTGCTAAATACATGTTGTCAGGCCAGGAAATGCATAGACCATCAAGCACCTTTTCCCCCCACAGTCCTACCTTGCCTTTGTACAATTAAAAGTTGTCACATAATTTGAAAAAAGAAACCTTGTTCCTTCCAGACTATTTGAAATGATGAAACCTTGTCCCTTGTTTGACCTCTCTATTCCACATCTGAATAAAGCGATAGCAGTTGTTTTTCTATTACTACTATGACAGGCTATGGTATATTTGGTGCTTGATGATCAAACCTGAACATTTATTACATTTATCTTCATTTCATTAACTATGTTTACCACCTTTGAGCGAGTATTCCATATTCTTAGATATGTAATAGACAGAAACTTGTAGACTGTCTATTTGAGATAACACATTATTCAATGACATTATTCTCAAAAACTTGCTTGATTTTAATATCCTTTCTATTGTTTTTTCCAACCAGGTAACTGGGCCTAGAAGACCATGGCACTACAAAGCTAAGGATGGAACCAGTCAAATAGCAGGCTTTGTAATTGAATACAATAATGTTACCTTTGTTACAGTCAGGGTAAGTTGGTTTTCTTTTCAACTGGCTTCTTTTTTCCCCACGGAGAACTCTTACCTGCTCATGATATCTCCTGGAGTTTTCTATGAATTTTGATGACATTTTGTAGAAGGGCGGCCTATGAGCTGTGAAGGAGCAATTAAATTTTGAGGTGAATTCATGCACAATTACTTCCTCTGACTATAGCATTGGCTCTGAGTATTTTCTAGTTTTTGCAATACATTTCAAGAGTGTCAAAAGAAGTGCATAATAGATCTTACTAAATGTTTAATAATTTTGTCTCAATAACTAATGATTCTCTTCTTTTTCCTCTCTAGGGAGCTGGCCACATGGTTCCAACTGATGCACCTATTCAAGCACTTGAATTATTCAAGAATTTCATTCAAAATAACAATTTCTAATGTCAATATTTGTAACAACATTCACTACAAAATTTCAAGCAAAGAATTTTAAGTTTATATCCAAGTTTGCTTATTTTTAAAAAATTAAAAAAACAAACTTATTTCTGTTTCCCCCGACCAATAGTTTCTCTCTTACTTTTCCCACTGATTTTATTTCCACTTTAGCATTTTGCTACGTTACTTTTATATTGGTAGATATTTACAATGTTTCTAATCTTATAGAATTTTAATCTTATTTTAATTTCTTTTTTGTTTACCTTTTTAAATGAATGCAAAAGAAGTCTGATTAATGGATTTTAAAGTACAGAAAATTCAAATTTCCTTTCACACTACAGCCTAAATATTTTGCTTTGAGAGAAATATGTACTGAATTAAATATTTCTGTTTGGAATTATACTGATAAACCCCCCCCCAAAAAACCTCTTTCCAGATTTTGCCTATAATACTTGTAGAAATTGGCTTCTTTGTAAATGAGAACTGCTATTTTTGTATTAGAAATAAAAAAAATTGTTTTTATCTTTTTTACTGATTGGCTTTGAGCTGCTATTTTACTAATGTGTATTGTTATGTTGGCACGTCCTCTCAGCCAGCACAGTTCAAGCAGCTACCACTGACTTCTTTATGTTTAGGAATGTTGATCCCAGTGTGCTGCTAGACTGTCTAGGGTCTGACCGCATGGACCCAAACAGCTATCTTGGATTTTTGTTTTGGGGGCGTTAGCGACAGTACAGAAGCCTGAATGCATAATCATTCTTGGCAAAGGTAGAAAACACAGCACAACAAATGAATGATGAGACAACAAGGGAGAAGTAGCTTAAAACCGGAAGACTTCAATGAAGGCGAAGAGAAACAGGAAACGAATCGATGGGGCCAACACGTCAAAGAGGAGAAGGTTACTTTTCAATACAAAACACAATATAAGAGGAAGAGACAGTTCGATAGTCAAAAGGGACCACTTAGACAAATTATTTCACTTTCTTTTTTTAGAAACACTCGCACGACTTGGAAGATAGAGGCGGGTGCTAAATTCTCTGGGACCCGGGGGTCTTCTATATGACCGATATTTGAGTTCCAGGCATATATCTCCCATGTTCCTGGTCAACGATATTAGCCTCGCATTTCTTTATGGTGTTCACTGGTCCAAATCCTCGTGGGACCTTCCTCTTTATTTCTCATTCCCTGGCGGGGCTTGTTCGAATTCTAATCCTCTTAGTCCTTCCATATTTTTTTTTTTTCTTTTTTCCCTACATCAGAGGATCTCAACTCCACCGCCGCTTACTTCAAACCACAGCCTGAACCTCTCAGAGCTTTCTCACTTGCTATCTCCTTAGTCTGTCGGAGTCTCCACTTTGTGCCGTTTTAAGTTTCCTTATTCCAGTCCTTCTCACAGCGCAGCTGTCCTTCCTGGCATATCCAATGCCAGACTTTGGGAATTTCTTCTTGATTCCACGCAACAGGCTTCCAATCCCTGGTGTCCTTGACCACACAACAGACTGACAGCCTTCCTTTTCGCTTGTTTATTCCCTTACTGATCAGAAATACAAAAGTGCCAACGCCCTTTCCTATCTGGTCGAAAAAGGTTCTCTGGGATGACCCTACTTCCGACTTCTAGTAAACCCTGAAGGGCACTATCAGTTATGTCCCTTTGACCGGGTGACAAGTTACTTCCCTTTGATTGCCGTCTCTAGCCCCGCAGTGGGCCTGGTGCAACAGTATATTTTATCTTTTATAGACTAATAATGGATCACCAACAGTCATGGATCCCCTTGAAGCATTTAGCAATTTAACTTTCTTTTGCTGAAATTGCCTTTTCCCTGTTATTGCATTGCAGTGAGCTTGAATTTTGAAGCTTTTTTCATCTTGAAAAATATATTAATAGGTATATAAGTTCTGAAAGTGTTGACTAATTTCCAATGCATATGTTCACACAAAATGATAGCTGTGGGCAGTCTGCTGTTTTTATTTTTTAAAGACCCCCCCCCAAGTTATTTTATTTCATTTTTTAAAATGTAATCTCTCTGTATAAAAGCCATATTTGCCAATTAGTATGTTTAACTGTACGTTTATATGTCCTGTCCGATTCTGGCTATAACTTCAGCTATAACGGATTGGTTCATATGAAATAGATTAACATTGCTAATAAGCTGTTATATATATATATATATATATATATAATGGAAATATGTAATGAAAAATTACAATACAAAATAAATGTAATAAAATACTTCTTTTTTTGACGCAACACCAATGTGATATAATACTTCATTCTTCGTAGGCTGGTGATCACTGTCTCAGTGGTAGAAGGACAACATTTTGAGTGATGGTTGTTGAGCTCTCACTTGATTCAAATCATTAGCTGCAGAGAATTTGAATGAAGGCTGAAAGTTCAAGTCTAACATAGAACCCATTTTGTCTGACCATTGACTACCATTGTTAGTAGCTGGTCACCTTTTTTCTATTTTTTTCCTCCCCTTTCATACATATCTATGGTAAAAACCATGTGATCACCCATACACACAAATCATGTAACCTGGTTGTGCTTAGCTTTCATTGGATCATATATAACATAGATACATTATATCAATATGTCCAATCATGACCTTTTGAGGTCATGCCACGCTCTTGAATATTGCAGTACATGAACACACAAACACCTTTCAAATAAATACAGAAAGATTCTGCCAACAGAACTAATTTGGTGTGGTTATCCGATAATGCAACTATTTGCTTAAGAAATCAACTCGATCTCAAACCAAAATCCAGATGATAGTATAAGTTCTATTCAGAGTTCTTTTGTTGGCACTTATTCATTTAATCAACTTGAAGGAGATGGAGAAAATTAATTATATCAGTAAACCTAGAAATACTTCCAAATGTTGATTAAAATTAGTTCTTTGCGAAATGGAGTAAAATGAGTCGAAAATAAATTCAATCTTCAAAACCCGTAATTAAAAATCCTGCTCAAGATTTTTTTCTTTTTATTTGAACTTTGCAAGATTTCATGAATTATTTTTAATTGTTGCAACAGTGTTTGACAGGCATTATTTTCGAGTAAGTTAGTTGACTAACACTTCCTAATTTAAGAACATTATTTTACTTTCCTCAGTAAATTTTTCTGTAGATCACTTTTACTCGGAGATAATCATCTCTATTCTCTCCAACTCAAAAGAAATTTGCCATAATATGAAATTAGTTGAATATAAATTTCCATGTCTTCTACTTATGCTTTGGAGACTTTGATGATAATAAAAGTATTGTTCTTTGTATTTTTTTTTTTTTTTTATGTGTTAATGAGTTGACGAGAATAGTTGTATACCTGAATATAGTTTCTTTTTAAATTACAATAGGATCTGGTTGATCTTATTAGAAATGAACCCCCATGACAGTTCAAGACACTCAAATAGTGATGATTATTAAACACGAGATTACTAAATTTTTTAACTTTTTTAAGTGAATAAAATGTACTCTTGAATTTGTTGTCTTTTGTCTTTTTGTTAACATCAAATTAAAAAGAAAAACGAATCTGCTGAAACCTGCTTGGCTTACAAAAATCAAGCTTTTCTTTATTGCACTTGTTATTCTCGTGGCACCCCCCCTCTTGTCCCCACCTCAACTCCAGACTTCCATGGCAGCTATAAAAAGATTGATGGGGAAAACTGTCTATCCCTCCCTATGATGTGAAAGTCTATTTTCAATTTTGTACCCACCAGACATCTCTCTTGTCAAGATTCACATAGATTCAGAGAAATGATCCTCACTTGGAAGAAGGAAAAAAAAAAAAAAAGAACCTTGGGTTGAACAGCTGTTTTAATTTTTTTGAATACAATGTGTTTGTCTCTTTTGCAACCTGTTGATTGGGTTTGGGATATATATTAATTACATACGTGGATATCTTTAGAAAGCGAATTCTATCAACTTTATAACAGTATATCTTGAAAGACTATATCCTCTGTGTGTCAGAAATTACAGTGAAAATTGTAAAGATAGGTACATAGCATTTTTCAAAAGAGTTTTAAGTACACAGTCCTATTTCTTTAGATTGTATAATGTATCCCTCGTGGAGGTATATACTTCCATCAAGAATTAATTCAACAATTCAAAGAAATAGGACTGTGTACTTGAAATTTCTGTGAAAAATTCTAGCTTTTTTTTTTTTTTTTTTTTTTTTTTTTTTGGTGTTAATTTATTAAATGTTTTTGAATTCCTTATGACTGAAAACCCTGATTTAGTCTTTCAAAGTACATGGATATGTTGTCTACTAGTGAGGTAGTTTTCCTCCTATTTTTCTCTTGGGAACATCACCCCCCCCCCAAGACATTTTGGTACCTTATTCATAGAGTGTTGGGGGTTACAGGTACACAAGTGGGGGCTGTTTGACCCCCCCTGATTATTTCACCTAATAGTTTGACTTGCCTGGTATAAACCCCTCCCCTCTCCCTTGCCAAATGCATCTGTAGATCCCAGTTCACCATTGTGTTTCTGAATACCTACATGTATACCTATTTAAAAAATTTTCTTCAGCCTTGGGTGGTACTTACCTGCGCCAGACCCAAGTCCATGAAATTTATTTAAAAAAAATATTACTAGGATGAATAGATAAATATAATGAAATGATGAAAAAATACCTACCACGTATATTTTTCATACATTTTTCTGTTTTTGACTGATGCAGACTACAACGTACATTTTTAGCATAGCACAACAGGTGAATTCTAATTTTTTCCCCTTGAATACATTTTGTGTAAATTTCTCCTGCATTCTTGATTATGTTCCGTGTCTTTTCCATACGAGTGAAATGTTAGCAGTGATCAACCTGTCTGATGTTAATAATCACTACCTTTTGAAACATGCTGATCAATAGTGTTAAAAATACATTTTTCATTTTTTCAAATGTTGGACATTTTTTGCGCAGCTTAATTGACCAGTGATAAAATTATGTATTTTTCCTCAAATTATTGGCTTTTGGTGGAAATTAAACTGCAGAATTTTAACTTAAAAAAATATTTTTACTGTCATCAAAATGAGTGTTACAATTGTTTTTGGCTGACTATAGTAAATATTGACTTTTTAACAGACAAAATCTATTATAATTGATGAAAATATGTTTTTCTTTTTGTTCAGACAAAAATTTACGCTAATGTATTTCTAGAAATACATTGAAAAAAATTAAAATTTTAATTACATTTTTAAAATTAGGTGTTTATTTTCTGGTGAAAATTTTTGTTCTTACCCAAAATTCACAGATAACTTTTGGGGATATTGTATGGACAAGCATGAATGAGTACATAAATGTATGAAAAAGATTTTCAAGTATATATATCTCAATCGAATGAAAAATTCCAGGATCAACTCCAAAATTTAATCAATTCTTCATTAGCCCTTTGTCCACACAACTTCCCAAAAAGAATGGGCAAACAGACTGACATAAATTAATATGTATAGTTCGAATGTTTTTGGCAGAGAGAAACTAAATCATTGAGTTGTTTAGAGAGAAAAAGATAGATATTTTTTTTTTTCAGGATGAAAGTGTAGTGTCTGCTTTATCTTTAAAGCATAGATGAGTTTTAATCTCTATTTCAAGTTTTAGAATATCTGCAGGGAAAAAAAAGTAATCTCTCTGTGTGTATATGTAACATTTCATAAAAATATATAATTCTAAATATCTTAATTCCGAGCACCCAAGAAAATTAAATATTATGTATTAGATATTTAAGTTTCTTTCTATACATATCAATAAAGTCTGTTGCATAAAGATGGAAGAAGACTGCTTATATTCACTGTACATTAATTTCCTTGGAAAAGGCATGAATCCACTTATCCCTCATCTATAGATGAATAACAGAGCCTTTTGAGTCCTTCAGCCCTGAGGAGGCATTCCTTCTAAAAAGAAGGTTACACTTACGGAAAAAAACAGTCCCAAGCCTGAGTAAAGGGGATGAGGAAAACAACTCCATCCTCTATAACATACTTGCTACTGAAACTGCAGCAGCATCACGTGGTGTGTTTGTGGCCCTATGCTCCACAAGGACTATACAGGAATAAGCAAAACAGAGCTACTTCATGAGTATATACATATGGGCAATTGTTACCTTTTCAGCTTTAAATTCAAAACTTGGACAGCATAAAGTATTTTCTCATGGGTTAAATTATCGTCAATATAATGATAAATTTGCTGCTTTCATTTGTTCAGTAATTGACTTATATAACCTTAACCTTAACCCTAAATGCTAAACCTAAACTTGACCCTGAACATAACCTCAACTTATATCTCATCGTAGTAGAATTTGATAAAATACTGTTTTAAATGGTCAGGTTTTCTGCTTTCATTTGAAAATAAAATAAAATCTTGGAAAAAAATTAATAGATAATGTTGAAAAACAGTGAATCAAGGAATTTTCAAAATTAGTGAAGAAAAAATGCCATTCTGAGGTCCCAAGACCAACATAATCCAGCATAATCTAACATGGAAATTTTTTTGTGAATTCAACATGGAAAAGGTAACGATCGCCATAAATATGTATTGATTCACAGTCACACAGTGATTTTATTTGATCATCACTTTTATATTTAAAAAATCTCACTGACCTGGAATATGCCTCAAAACTTGTGGTTTCTAGATAGATACTTTTCTGCAAAACGAGCTATTACATTATATGTATTGTTATAGTTGTTTGTACCTAGAGTAAAGAAAAGAATGTTACACTAAATTTTCTCTTTCTGGTTTTGCATAGCCTGTTTCTCACTGATGATGTCATAAACTAAATTGCTTGGCAACTCCAAACATTGGCTGCGAACCTAAAATCTCAAGAGTTTTAGAAAATTTCTATATTTTATGATGTCATAAAATATCCCGTCCAACAACTCCGTGCACTAGTTGTAATGGAGTTATGACCATTGTGCAATGCATAGGAATCTTCAGAACTCTGGGGGACCTCAACAGAATTTCGTTCTTTTAAGAGAAGAAACAAAGAGACTTGAATTGTTGGTTATCAAGGTCGGTCAGAATTCCATGTGTGTTCTTTTTGTTTTGTTAGTCATTTATTTGCTGAATAAATTTTTAAACTTGCTTGTTGAACTAATAGGTGACAGAGTTACAAAAGAAGCTATTTACAAATTATGATGTCATATTGGATTCCTTCCTTTTGATATTTGATTCAGCTATCTTCTCAATAGTAATATGATAGAATGAGATGACATCGCATAGATTTCAGTGAAAGAAGTGATATTGAGTGGTCATTCTAAGCTGTTGTGTGCTGCTAAGGCCCTTTCCCTGGAAAACTTAGACCCTGTGTCCTCTTCGCTAGATGAGTGAATGATGAATCCAAACCTTAGGATTCTTTTTATTTCCCAATATATCTACCCCAAAAGCACCTCACAAAAAAACCATACACTTCCTCAGCACTTAAGAGAAAAGTATTCCTCATTTCAGAAGAGGAAACCCCATCACTAGAAAACAAAATAATCTTTACCTCTAGCATAGAAAGCGAGAATTCCATACTGAACCCCTTACTTTATTTATTTCAAATAAGTATTTTCAACCCTCCCCCAATCATGTTATATGTAAATACATCAAAATATTGAACACAAATCATGGGAATGTAGTTGAGGCCTCAAAGAATGATAAATGGAGATCCCCCGTTGCCACTATGAGCCTAATACTTTGTAAGAGTATAAATAAAAGTAACACTTACATCAATTCCTAAGCACTGAAAATCCCTTCCTTCCGAATATTTAATCCATGATATTGAGATTCAGAGCTGGAACTTGCTGAAAAATGGTAAAATTTGATGGTTAAAAATTCCACTTTCAAGTGTTTGAATTACTTCAGTGATCTCCATTCATTTCTAGCCTTGTGAATGACCTTTGTGCACTCACCAACAGTGGGCTATTATAAATTCTTCTGTGAAGGAGGGCAAAATGTACACTTTGTAACTTCTAGGCATGCCTCTGAAGTTAATATCTGGCATAATTTTTGTATCAGGTAGTATTGGAAATGGGGATAGGGAGAACGTGGGGGTATGGCAGATATCAATATCTTGATGTCCAAGTTCTTTTGTATGTTCAATATCTGCTATTAGAAGACTCCACCATATTCCTAGTTCCCTTAAAGCATTCCAATCATTGTTATCAAAAGATAGATAAGTATTAAATGATCAACTTCTCCAGTCATTAATATTATACTTGGTATATCAGTTCACACATTAGATATAATATGGAAATTTTGACATCTGCCTACTTCCTAGATGTTTTTAGTATTAATACTACCCATGTCAACCATACTTTTGGAATACTCCCACGAAGGGGTGGCAGGCCCTTACAGCTAGCTCAGTCATCTGCCAGGAGAATGAAACTCCTGTCAATCTTACTACTATGGGTCTTGCTCCTATCTGTGCCACCTTGATGGACCATAGGAATGCAAACCCTTGGTTTAAATGGTAGATTTGACCCTGCACATGTCTCACTTTACCTTAAAACTTTATTGCGCAGACCAGAGGAATATTCTGCATGTAGGCCTCTCTGTCTAAGGTGCTGCTCTCATGAAAAACCCTCTGAAAATTTTCATTCGTATAGCCAAGCCATTCATTCATATATCTAATGATAGTGAATGATATTTTTAATGTATTTCTCGTATGAATTTTTGTTGACAAGGTGTTTGAATCTTTGTGCGTAGTTTAATTCAGACTATTTTCCACATCATTGTTGTTTTATTTTATCACAATTATTTGATGGTGAACCTCTGACCTACTAGTGTCTCTTGTGTCATAGAAACTTGAATCTTTCTCTGTGAGAGCATGCACTTTCCCTCCCATAACGGATCTTTGCATCTGCTAATTCTCTAGATTGTTTTCTGACCTCAGCTCTGAACCTGTGACCTTCCAATAAACACTTTGAATTTTTTTATTGCGTTAAACATATTGTTTTGAATAATATAATCAATGTGAGGAAGACACTCCATCACTTCCTGGAAGACCTAATAATGAAGTCAATAACCCTCTTTCTATTACAAATCAATCCATATAAAAGCCATGTATGTAAATTGATATGTTTAACTGTGTAATTGGTTGTTGTCTGTTGTGTCCAAACCCTGTTATAGCCTAAAACCTGTAATGGATTGGTCCATGTGAAATAGATTGACAGAGCTAATAAAAGGTTTGTAAAATGAGATATGGTGTTGTAACATAACAATGAAGAATATGTCACAGAATGCTGAATGTTTGAAACTAAAATGAAAGAAAAAAGAGTTACTGTGTAAAAGCTTTTTGAAGATGCCAGATTTGTCAAATTTGGCCATGCTTCTTTCCTATTTTTCCAATAAAATAATATTCTCGTTTTTTTTGTAATGAAATAAGTCATATTTTTAATAAAATAAGTCTCTTCCTATGCCTTTTTTTTCAATACTGCATAATATCAGGGGTGTTTTTTTGTTATATAACATTTTGTCTTAAGACTTCATGTCAGATCAACTTTTAAAGCAGCTTGAGTTAATTTGGGATATAAAAATAAACCCCTAAAAATTGAACAACCCTCTTCCAATTACAAATCCATCCATATCACAGAGAAAGATTCAAATAAATGGTCTAATAAAATAGCTTTATGCTTCTTAGTGCCAACCTATATATAAACAACCCTGTCATTCTTGACAGGTATACTCAAGTCAAAAAATGAAAGCCATACTGAAATCAATAATATAAAAGTGGTTTCTTGTACTCTAAGTTCACAATAAATGTTTTTAAAGCCATTTTGAAAGAGAAAAATTATGTCGGCAAAGGACAAGGAAAGAATTTCCAATTGTTCACAGACAATTTTTGTGACAAAGACAATGAGAAACAAGGTCTGGTTAGTCGTTCAATACAATCTGTCATGTGACCAACATTTTTTGGCTGCAAGGGATGATCAATGAATAAGTTACTATTCTCACCTTTTGTTCTGCTGTGATCATTAAAAAAAGTGAATTAAAAAAAACAGACAGATACAAACTAAGGGATCAATTTAGCAAAAATCTATATTGTAAGTCAACCCCCTCACTAAGGGTGGGAGGGTTCAAAAAACAAAAAATGCTCTTTGGCCCCATTGATGTGTCCTGTACCTGTGATACATACATACATATGTAACCAGCGAGCTGAAAAAGCTTACAACTGAAGAAACCTATATTGATACTTTTGGTTGATTGTTTCTAACTGAGCTTGAAAAGCAGCAAAAACAAAAAAAGTGGGGCACCATCTATTACTGCTATATGCAATGCACTTCCAACTCTGGAATAGAGCACTTTGGTAGACGGGGAATTATGTGTAAGTAAATATACATTGCTAAGTTCGGTCCTACTGAACATCCAGTTCCATGTAGGGCAGGGGTGAAATGTCTGCCTCTAGGACTGAAGCGAAGGTTTTGATCCTACCCCTTGGTACTGGATGTTGGATAGTCTATAGCCTCACTGAAAAGTTGTAATACAACAAAATAACTGTCTGGATGACACAATTATTAATTATCATTATGTATAATATATATATATATATATATATATATATATATATATATATATATATATATATATATATATTATACATACATATATCATATATGCATATATTTATAAATGTATTGTATTTTCCCAATTGCAAACCCATATGTTTTGTAGGTGAACCATGTCAGGTGAACAACTGAGAGTTTTGCTTGAAGATAAAGCATTCGTGGACTACTTCAATATATTTCTATCTCAGCCGGTAATATATCCATTTCAAGTACTGAATTTTCCAGTGTCTTGCCCTCTGACACAAGTCTTCAAAATTTACCTTCTGTCCTACACAATAGAGGTTACTTTTTTATGAGCCTATTCTCTTTTTTTTCTCCTCCCTTAAATTTGTCAAGTCAGAATTGGAATGCTTCTTTGAGGCCAGGGTATCCTTGACACTGGGAAATACAGTACTTTTTCTCAATCAGTATTTGACTAGCTTTTCATCCTATTTTTGTTGCTTGTTTACCTTCTAGTTGTAATCTAACCATATAAGGAACTTGCATGCAAATATTTCTGATTATTCATTTGTTTGCACTAAAATGGGATGATATCATTGGTTGATTTACCTTCCTTTTAAGACATACGGTAAAAATTACGTCATAGAAATTTTGAGGACTTCATGTCTAATTGCACATTAAAACAGCTTCAGATGAGTTGAGACATTAAAAAAAAAAAATTAAATTAGGATACTTAAATTATCATATTTACCTTATAAAATAACTTTAGGCTCCTTATAACCCTTTGTAAAAAAAAAAGTGATTTTGGCTGGGTATACTGGAGTAGGAGACAATAGTTTTGAATTGTCTGAATTTTTTTATATGAAGCATTGTTATTAGCAATTTTTGATTAGTTTTTCTATTCAACTTTATTTTGTAACTTTTTATTGCAATGCTTTGCTCATTTTTACCTTCTACAATAGTTAAGTAAGCAGAATGGATCACCCCCAAAGTAGTTTCTGACACCTCTGAATGCATACTTATACTCAAACTCTCATTAACATCTTTTTAAACAAAGTGTACTTGTTCACTTCAGTTATTTCATTTGTAAAAGACTTTGTTGAAGGCACAGATCATGTTCACCATGAATGAAGTTGAGAGAATTATCTTTCTTTCTTCAAGTAATTCAGAGCCTCATGTCAGGATTAGATTTTGGCTTGTCAGTGCTCTGTCAGTCGTGTCGGATTAATCTACCAATGTTATGATATTGAATATCGCAAAGTAGTGAGTTGTTCCCTTAAAAGATAGAGCTTACAGAGAATGCTATCAGCATTCAGCACCCTTGAGATCTTAAACATCAGGACATGGTGAGAGGACTTTAAGAAGTTAAAACTTATTCTCAATAAATGAATACCTCATTGATTATCAATTTGGGAAAATCTATAACATTTTACTGAGTTGAACCATTTAAATCATATCATTTACAAGAAAGCAAGAATTTCAACAAGAAGATTAAAAAATGTATTCCTCTTTTTTGCAGGTATTTGGCTTTAGAATTATGTACAAACTCCACGAAAAGAAATTCATAGTAGATTCGAAACTCATGCATAGTCTAGAGGTAAGACTAAAACCTCCCTCAATGCTAAACTAGAGGTAGAAACAATCATCATAATTTCCAGATTTCGATACACTTTTGATTTTTTATACTTCATTCTTACATGCATCACAAACTTCTTTTTGTTCTGTTTCATAATGAATGTAAAAAAAAAAGAAATGTAAGAACAAAGTTCAGTCTGAAACCATAAAAGATGAAAAAAATACCTTGTTGAACTCCAATGACAACCAGTTCCATATCATCAGAAATAGTATCATGGATTTCTCGTTTTACTTTTTAGAAAATAACAAAATCTAAGTTGTTGACCTGGTTGGAGTCAGAACGTTTACCTCTATTTGTCCAATCCCCGATGTACTTTGAGTACAATCTCTGTATTCAGCTAAGGGAGCTTGAATTAAACAAGGAAGTCTTTGCTCATAGTAAGTATCATTGACCAATGCTTAACTATTACGTACATGCTTTCTTGAAACAATCTTTAAAACAATTCCAGTAACAAATGTGGAAAAAAAGATTTCAAATCACATGCATTAACAGTCAGTCATAGAGAATATTGACACAGTCAAAGAAGCTATTGTTCATTCATATCAATACATACATTTTTACGTAATACATACATTTTAAACATCCTCCCACCTAAACCAGTCTTTCTCCATGATGAAAAGGATCACTCCAACATTCCCCTGGAAGGGGATCACTCTAGGGGAGTATGCTAAAGTGATCCAACTATTTCTGTCCATTAGACATGCTATTAAGGATGAGAATATGCATGCAAGAAAATTACATCATTGTTAGAATACAGTCTGTATGGAAACTTTTTTCTAGATGGCTACTAAAATCTGTTGGATTTACTGAACAATGTTTGTTAAATGCAGCAAATTACTGAACTTGCTCCTTATTTAGTGAACGTCTTCCATCCCCAGACAATTAACCCCAAGCTCAATTAGACCCACTTGGGTTAGGGCTCGAAAGATACATTCTACCCAGTTAATGATTTTACTGGTATGTCACCTTATGTATTATCCACACAAATAATAATTAGCAATGTGTAGGCATCTTCTGCAACACAACTGACATAGTGAAGTAGAATTTCATTGATGTTTTAATGACAAAGTAAAAATTAGGAATTTGAAGAATGATATAAAAATAGAAAAAGTGATAAAAACAAAAACAAGAATTGCTTACAAAAATCTGTTTGTGGTCAACAGAACGCTATTCTCCAAGCTCACTGTGATGGAAATCTCTATTAACTATGTATATGAAATACATAAAAAAATATAATTCATATATGCCATCATTTCTGACAGCACGGGTAAACTAGTGTCATCATAATGCACAAACACTGAAATTCCAAATTTAGAAATTTAAAATTTAAAAAATGACCAACATTCATAGTTTTTATCCATTTATCTTGATAACAGTTAGAAGTATGATTGAAAATGCTAGATCACAAATGTTTAGACAATATTCATATTCATTGAATCCAGACATACATTGTCTTGCATATAAGCACAAAAAGTTGATTAGGAAGTTTAAAAAAAAAAAATTCCTTGTCTTCGGCCTTCAATCAAACTTGTAATAGATTTATGAAGACATGGTGTCTTATGTCGAATAGTGGATGGCAAGCTAGATTTTTAACTCTCATGATCTGGATCTTTACTTGATGCCTCACTATTGTGGCCTTGTACCAGACTAAGCGGAGCTTCATAAATCCATGTACTGACAGATGTCATGACGGAAAAGAGAGAAAACAAAATAAAACAGCCTTATCATTAAGATGATAAAGAAACTATAATTTTGATACCCTTATCAATAGATTATCCACTTTCTGTGAAGAAATATGATTTACAGATAATGTTACATTTATCATCATTATTTCCAATGAATTTTTATCATCATCATCTTTGTCAACATTATCCTCATGACGATGATGACAATGGTTGTCATTATTTCTTTGTTTTTTACTTTGGGGTCATAGCATGTGATTATGGACATCTTGATGAAACTCTGATAAAATTGATTGTGAAGAATATATTCGGCCATTACGTTGGCATGCATCAATTCAAGAAATTCCTCACTGACACATACGGGGAGAAAATCTGGCAGTGCATCCAAGATGTCATGCTCTATTGCAGTAAACAAATAAATAAACAACTGAAGAGATACGAACTGCATCACCTCATCATGAAATACCTGGCAAATGGAACATTGTATGAACTGTCAGCGAGACTGAAGCTTCACCTCTTCCTCGGTAGGTTGGACAAAATCTTCTTGATGTGCGAAGTTCATTGTCTTTTTCATTTTCTGCATGAAAAATTAGAAAATGTCAGTTCAATTTTCAAGTGATTATACTGATTGATTTATTGGAACATTCTATCAGAAAATGAGTTGTTTTTGTTAAACTATAGTTCAAACCTAGAGTTGACTGTTTTTCGACTGTAACAAGAGCGAGGATAGCATGAACAATCTTTACCAAATTTAGGGGAGTAAAGATTAACATTTCCCCATGGAGATTTGAAATCAAGAACCACTGATCAGTAGTCACATCGCATACTGATCAAACTGAATTGACAAGTCTTACATATCTGCCAAAATTTATTTTAGAAATACACAGAGGCTAATTTCATTCCAATAGATAAATGCATCTATTAAATTAATATACCCCTACTGTGATTTGAAATCATGAACAACTTATTGGTAGAGGGAGTGTCTTACCGACTGAACTAAACTGCAAGTCTTACATACCTACAGAATTTATCTTAGTGACACAAAGGGCCTATACCGTCCTAATAAATAAAAAAATACATTTATACAAAAAATATACATTTTTACAATTTTTTATTTCTTTTATATATATATATATATATATATATATATATATATATATATGATATAAAAGTTGCAGTAATCATCTTCAGTTGGAATAGAAGTAGAAATGGGGTTTGACCCTACAGCAGCCAGGCTTGTTTATTCAAAAGTTGACATTTTTCTGTTATTAGTTTTTGACAAGTATCTTCTTTTGTCTCAAATTTAGTTGATTTTAATGCAACTCACTCGGAACAATGAGTAAACTGCAGATTATAAATAAAAAATAAAGAATAAACTTACTGCTGTAGATTGACAGGTAACAGTGTGTACTAACCTTGATTTGCATATCTTGTGTGAACATGCATTATTTCTAGGATTTATCTTCAAAAATTGATCCTAGAAATTTATCTGGGGCTAAAATCTTTGCTACAACAATAATCATTTGTAGGTTTAAGTGTCTTATAACAGAATGGTATTCTCCAAGCTCACTGCAATGCGAATTTCTATTATCCATGTATATAAAATGCCATGTTTTTTGAAGGCTATTCTTCAAGCTCACTGCAATGCGAATTTCTATTATCTATGTATATAAAATGCCATGTATATCCATATATTTCATATACACCATCATCTTTGACGGCATGGGTAAACTTTTCAATAATGATTGATACTGTTTCATTTACAAAATAAGTCAGGATATTTGATATTTTTTGGCTTGTGATTCAAATAGTATTGAGAGCTTAAATAAAATTTGAGGAAAATAGCATTTTCGTTTGTAAAGTTTTGACTTTAATCTTCATCTTCTAAAATTGGGTTTTTGTTTCAAACACAGTTGTTCATCATAATTGGCATCAAGAATCCATAGCTATCTGGAGTTGTTGCCACAGGGCTGGTCTTTTTGGGGACAAATCATCTTCATCAATTGTAATGGCGGCTATTTGTTCTGTTTGGAAGTAGGGACATGTCACTCATGTCAATATTCCAAGAAAAATAGATTAACCTTG
The DNA here is from genome assembly GCA_963457665.1 of Thysanoteuthis rhombus. Lineage (NCBI taxonomy): Eukaryota > Metazoa > Mollusca > Cephalopoda > Oegopsida > Thysanoteuthidae > Thysanoteuthis > Thysanoteuthis major. Next base: position 76,318,592 of record OY735198.1, read on the forward strand.
TAAAGGTCAACGTCTTCCGCAGCTGATGTGGTGCAAGGGAGGGGAATTTTTGAATTTTTTTTATTGATCTAACCCAACTTTGTTTTTGGAGAGTGTGAGGTTGCAAATCTTTTTTAAATAATCAAATAATTTAGATATTTTAATAATAATAATTTGATAAAAAATTGTGCAGACAGCTCTTGAAAATATTTGAAAAATTATGATAATTATTTTTAAAAAAATGTGACGTAACACTTTCAAAAAACAAAGTTAGGATAGATCAATGAAAGTATTAAAAAATTACCTTCCCTGCAGAGTTTAGTTCGGTTGAAATACGTACATGATAAAAATGGTCATAAAACATGGTGCAATGGGCTGGCTGACTATTGAGCAGTAATCACTGAGCAGGACAATAGAGCATGAGGACAATTGAGCATGAGGACAATTGAGCATGGGTACCATTAAAAAGTAACCTTTGGTCAAAACAAAAGCAAGATAAGGAATGAATAACTCTTGGAATGATAATAGCTCTTCTTACAATTATAGAAAGTAACTTCTAAGTATGGATGAGAGCGTAAAAAATATCACAATAAATTGTATATGAAATGGAAATACTTTCCAGTTTGGTTTCTAGTTCTTTTTTAAAGGAAAAGTATTTCTCCGAAACTTCTTTGAGATTGGGCACAAATTTTGTGATTTGATTAAATCTTTATTCAAAATTTCAGATTCTGATCGTCTGAAGAATCTATCAGTGGATGATATAACTTCAAATGGTATCACTTTTCATGAGTGCCTCTTCCACAATGATATGTTGATCAAGGAACCTGAAAAAGCCATGCTGAGGCTTCATAGTTTTTTGGTTCAAGACATGTTGAATTACTGGGCCCCTTGCTTTGTGCTTCACATGTTGCAAGAAAGAATTTCTTCTAATCTGGAATGCCTATGCCAATTGAGTTTTACTGAAACAACGGGAAGTCTTATGAATGTTCTGAATCTGTTTGACTTACCTTCGAGAACATGCCCCATGTTCATGACTGTAGAAACAGATGAAATCTCAGAGATGAAATGTAAAGACATTGATCCTCTTTTTTTTAATTCTTCATTAGAAACTGTCAACAAAAAATGTAAACATAGCTTTCTTTCAGTTTTCAAGTTGCTCTGGCTGGCTATGTATGCATGTATAGAGCATGTGTACAGGCTGCACCAATGGAACAAGAGAGCTGAAAAGTTGAATATTCACTCCTTATCACGTCTAGGAGAAAGAAACTTTTTTTCTTTCAAAATTACCCCCTAAGTACTTTTTCGTTTTTTTAGATTCAATTTGCTATGTAAGTTTATGCCAAATTGATCCCTTAATTTGTGCCTGCTTCTTTTCTTGAAGATTCTAATTTTTTTAATGATCAATACGCAACAAAACATGAGAGAAGTAACTTGACCATTTTGAAATTTTTTCAATTTATTAATCCCTACAAAACATGCTATCAAAAGACATTGGTTGTGCGATGGTGTCTATTGAGTGACTAACCAGACCTGTTTCATTATTGGTTACAATCAGAAACCTCAGAAGAAGAAATAAGGGGTTAAAAGTGCCCGAATCGTTATCCTATCGAAGGGTTTAAATCCAACTTTGAGGCAGCAAAATCTCAACTTTCATGACCTCAACTAAGGAAGGGGTAAAGAGAAACTAGCATGCCAAGGGAAATTATGAATCACTGCCACCTATATATACAGCTCTTTACCTCAAAAATTAAAATGTGGCGATGGTAAAATTAAGTTAACTAACTGAAAATACTAACAGCATGGTTTGAATCATAAATGTATGATTAAAAAAAAAAACAGGTCTGGTTAGTGACTTGATAAGGTAATCGGTCAAAAAATTGTAAAAAAGGGGTGATCAATGAATAAGTTACTTTTTAAAAAATCTCATTTGGGTTATGATCACTGACACGTATAAATTGAAAAAACAAAACAAAAACAAGCATGAATGCTGCTGGACATAAACTGTGTGACTAATCTGGCAAAAAAATTTTCATTGTAAATAACCCTCCCCCCACATAATAAAAACTTATTTAGGGGTGAATTTAAAGAAAAAATATTTTCCCAATAAAAAATGTCCTCTGATTTTCATACAGTTTATAATGTAAACAATTCCGTTATAGCCCATAGCCCACTTTTCCACATTTCATTGAAATTCTTTGAGGACTTTTGGAGATATTGTGTAGACAAACAGACAGACAGGCAAATAGACAGACATAAATCCATGGGCATCTGCTGCCACTTTTCCAGGAGGGTGGCCCAAGGATATATTTCCTAGGTGTAGGATGGACAAAGGGATAAATTAAAATAAATATATTTTAGTGGCAACCCCATTACCAACAAAGGATAATACCATCTTTTTATATGGGTACATTAGGTTAGGGTTACATAAAGCAACTATGCAGCACCATTATCCTTTAATGACTTTAAGGCTCCAACTTTCGAACTCCCTTGCCCTAGGTGGTAAGGCCTGATATGCAGTGGGGTGAGGTCAAATGGCCCATCTTATTTAATAAAATTGATGCAAAAGTTCCCAGTACCACCATTTAAAAAAAATTCTGACCTTTTTTGTGATCATAGCCCAACAAAAGGCAAAAGAAGTGAATTATTCATTGATGACCCCTCTTTCCAACTTTTCAATCAATCACCCTCAACACAGCATATATAGGAGGTGATGATTCATAATTTCCCTTAGAATGGTAGTTTAATTTGAAACTGTTTTAATTTCCCAAAATCTCAAAAAGTTGTGACATGAAGCACCTAATAAAACTAAGATGAAGGTAAAAAAAAGCCACAGAAAAAAAATAATGATGATAATAATTATGATAAAAAATCATGCTCAACCTCACATGGAGAGATCATAAGATAGCACAGTATATCAGGAATAAAACAGGAATCCTAAACATCATAGGCAATGGGCTGGTCATGTTGCAAGAATGGCAGACAACCGATGAACATCACAACTCACAACATGGATCCCAAGAGATCACATGCGCAACTGAGGCTGGCAGAATACTAGATGAAGAGACGAACTAGACAAATTCAGAAAGTATTGGCTCCTCAATACCCATGATAGAGAGGTGTGGCAAATCCTAGGGAGGGTCTATGTCCAATAACAGACAATAAAAGATGATGATGATGATGATTGTAGTAGGGTTACAGGAGTTCCCACCCCCTTACTTGATTTGAAATGGAAGTGGCATTTGCCCAGTGAATTAGAAACTAGATATTCCTAATTATAAATCAGCCAATATTTTCTTTTAAAGCCCTTGTACAATATGAAATTAACCAAATTTTACTTGAACAAACAATTTCAATTCCATGATCAGTTTTTCTTTACCTTTTTTGTTTTTGTTTTTCATTCTTACCAGTTAGACAAAGAGAACAATTCAGACCATCTGCTAACATCCAAGAACATCTTTTTGGTGATGAATTTCTTCGTGAAAATTCTGACACTAACTATGAAATGGTGACCATTTTAGTATCAGAGAAACTTTCAGGTCACCCTTTCTTCAAATTTTTAATGGAAACAGTAAGTCTTCATTTTTCTCAACTTATCAGTTCTTCACAAGGATTGAAATACATGCACAAAATAGATTATGAATTGTATGCAATGTAATGATATAAACTAAGAAAGAAGTCAGTAAGAAGATTCAGTTAAATAATGAATACTTACAGCAATTGAGTTGGAATGAGAGAAGTACCATTACATTTTTATGCTATGGTAATGATTTTAATGCTTAGTCTATCTTTTGTCCTTGAAGGATATGCATAAGGTAATTCTAGTCTTGCAATTAAATATTTGATTTTGATTTCTCAATTAATGAAAAATTATCTGACAGTTTATTTATTTCTGCATCTCACTGCATTCATTTGGATATTCATAGAATGATTTTAATGCCGGGCTGATTTTTAACTTTGGTTTTTGAAAAGAATATGACAGGATTGAAAGCAGAAGAAAATTGTGGCAAAGAAAAAGTCTTACCTCAAGTTAAGCCCCACAAGTGTGTGTCTGTTGTAAAACCTGCTATTTGCAATAGCAAAAGCGAGCATGCACGGTTAGCCATAAAATTTAGCTATAGAATGTAGCCGCTGAGTAATAAATATTCATGAGTTTAATGGCTCTCTTACCGACTGAGTCAAACTGACAAGTTTTACATATCTACCAAAATTTATGTTAGAATTATGCAAATGCTTATTTCATTCTAATAAATGAACACATTTATAAAATTAATACTTTCCCTTGTGTGATTTGAAATTCAAACTGACAAGTTTAACATATCTTTGATATCTTATATTTTAAATATGCAAGGGTTTATTCCATTCTAATAAATAAATACATTTATACTAAAAATAAAATATGTATATATTTTTATAATTTTTTCAATTTATTATGTATACAATAAAAAAGTCGCAGTAATCATCTTCAGAACTTGGAGCAGAATTTTACTCTGCAATAGACTATTTAAAATTGGATCACTTGTCAGAATGAAAAAGTTATTTTTGTTCATTCATTGTGTCCAAAGTGAATAGTGCAGGTGAAGTGATATCATTAAAAGTTTCTGTAAGTGATGGCTAAATGAATCGGAGTATCTATTTGGTGAGTGCAAAAATAATTGCATTTGATAATTATTTTTGGAATAAACAATGTTTAAACTATGTTCATGTTTTATGCCATTTTAAAGCCTAATTTTTACTCTGTTCATTCAAGTTGAATGTTTTCTTTCAACAATTTCTTCTGGTTCATTTGGGGCTGTCAAATCAAACATGGGAAAAAAGCAAATTTGAGTAATTTTGTTGTATGAGTAAAGAAGTGGAGACTGCTCCGAACATCAACCAAGTATTTGGCGAGGGGACAGCCAATGAAAGTACCAGAAAAGGAACTACTAAGAGCTTACCATTCAACAGTTGTTGACATTTGCACCAGTTGTTTGACATTTTGGAAAAGCTTGACATGTCGTGCAAATGACCCTGAATGGAAGGCAAAAAAGCTTGCAAGTCAAACAAATTATTCCCACAGAAACTAGTCTATGAAACTGTATCTCACCCAGCTTACTCATCGGATCTCCCTCTGACCAAAACATCTTTTTCAAGCATTTTGACCACTCCCTGCAAGGGAAGGTCTCCAACAACCAGGCAGCAACTCAAAGCACCTTCATAAAATTCATTGGATCCAGAAACCGAAAATCGAATGCTTCTGGAATAAATAGACTTTTTTAGTTAGCAAAAATGTGTAAGTTCTGAAGGTTCTTATTTTGATTAATAACTTCTATTCTCAGCTGAGATATACTGCTTTAAATTTGATGGTGAAGAACCACAATTATTTTAGCACCAACCTAATTATATGGAAAAGCTGTGTGGGCAGGGTGAATGATATATTGAGAGATATAAATGTTGTACACAATCTAAAGTTTTGAATGTTTGCACAATTTCTTCTTCTTCCCAATTTTAATGCTACTTGATACTGACTCATTGTACCTTCAGTTTAACCAATAATATACTCTCTCTCAAAATCTGATAATCCAGGTTCTCTTGAAGTAAGAGGCATTGTGAAATGACTGTGTTTTTCTTTTGTATTTTTATTGTAAATCTTAGTAATTATCAATAACCATGTATTCATTAAACGTCTAATCTGATTGAAATAATAGTTTCTCCTAACTTATGTCATGTATGCAGGTATATCAATGAGTCTATTAATTTCACACGACAAATGTTTATTTTTCAACATAACATCCTTTGTCTGTCAATACTCTTGATTCAGTAATGAGTATTAATAAAATAGATCAAATATTATACAGTGGAAATTTCTCATGACTACATGTCAAGATACAAATACATTAATCCAACCTCGTATATATGTAAGCATAGATTTATTAATTCAGATCACCTCATCCCTCGTATAGATGGAGACATAGCATATAAGTATGACAAAATTAATTTTTTTTCCCCATCCGATTTCACTGACATGTTCTGAGACTGCTCGATTGTTTATTGTAGAATGGAGACATGGTATTTCTGCTTTGGGAAGATCTCTGCAAGTATATGAACATCAGAAACAATAACAATGCGGAATACGTCAAAAAGCTGCAAGAAATCAAAATTAGGAACATATACTTGTCAGGAGAAAGAAAATCTCAAAATAATTTGCTGGATGATGTTATTAAACAGATCATTAGTTTCAAAATAAGTGAAGCAAAAGAAGGAGAGAAAACTTCAAATCTTTTAAAAGCCATAGACACAACCATGGATGTAAGCATGATTTCAAGGTTTTCTTTATTTACAATTCTGTTTCCGTAATTACCTTTTAACTATGTTTCTTGTCAAACTCCTACTCTGCAGTTGACTTTACTTTACTTGGTAACAACAATGACAATGACAGTGACAGCATCAATGAACCTCACCAAATTTAGAACCCTTCAAGCCTACTGAGGAGGCCGAAATTTGGCATGAAACCTTATTTATTAAGAAAGATTTTTTTTAAAGTTCAGCCTAGCGGCCTGATATGCATTTTTCTATCTTTACATGTGTCACTTGTACAGCCCTGGCTATTCATAGTAAAAACTCAAAGAAGGGAAAATAGTTTATTTGTTTTTTGAAAATTCTGCTTGAAGTCTGAAATAGTTACATTTTTCTATTTAAGTACATGTCAGTTGTACAGCCGACAGTTCATAGTACAAATTTACTTTATTAAAATATTAGAAACTGTCAATAAAAACTGCCAACATGGGTTTCTTTGGTTCAAGCCTTTGGTATGTACTTGATCTCCCATCTCTAACACTTCTGTTATCAGTTCACATTAAAACAAGAACCATAGATTCGTCCACTATTCATAATTTTAAACACCATTATTGCCAGATAACTTGACCTTTATAAAATAATTTTAGATAAAGAGCATCTTATCAAGAAACATTTTTATCAAGTTTCAAATAAATCTGACACAAAACAGATGAGAAAATTGATATTAAAACATAAAGTTCAAACACCATTATTACAAGATCACATGACCCAGAAAGAAAGATTTTTTATAGGTGAGAAGAATCTTATCAAGGGACACTTTTCTACCAAGTTCCACATAAATCTGACTTAAAACAGCTAAGAAACAATATGAGGATAGAGCTAGTAACCTATCAACTTACCAGTCGACGTACCAATTTACTGACAGAGCCTCATATAGAAAGGCAAGGACACCACTAAAAATGAATTGAATAATTTGTCAACACAGATTATGGAAATATGAAATTACTAATACTTATTTTTATATGTCAGATCCTCCAGAAATTATGGCAGAAATTTATTGATCAGGAAATGAGCAATTTCAAAGAATATTTTGTGAGTAGCTTTATCTTTCCGTTTTACCTGCGATGAGTGTTGACAGATCTCTGAATGCCAAAATTTTTTTCCTTTCACACCAAATTTAATAATGTTTGCAGCATTCATAAGAAAGTTGGTTCTGGAAAACATCTGAATTGGAGTAAAAAAACATTCTGGAGAATCTAGATGTTATTGATGAACCTGTCAGGATGAGGCTGAAAAAAAGTCAAAAAAATTTTTTTCCAATAGTAAAAGCATTTTTAGATGAGATCTAGTGGAGTACTGATGCCAATTTTCAAGTCTGTAGACAAAATGGTATGGCCAGGAGCGCTGGAATGGACAAACAAACTTATAAACCCATCAGAATAAGGCTCAAAAAGGTCAAAAAACTTTTCTTCCAAAAATCAAAAAAAAAACTTTTTTTAGAAAAAGATGTAGTGGAGTACTGATGCCAATTTTCAAGTCTGTGTACAAAACAGTTTGACCAAGAGTAAAATAATTATAATTAGCCCATAATAAACCATAAACCTTTTTTTCTCCAAAGATCAAAATAGCATTTCTAGAAAGGGTTTAATGGAGTTTCGATGCCAATTTCCAAGTCTGTATGGCCTGGAGCACTGGAACAAGCAAACAGATGCATAAACAAACTAACACATGAGCAAATGCACTTATAAAAAAGATAGAACCCTTTGCCATCTTTGATGGCTACTGTTGTTCAATATTCATGAAAAATGATCAGTAATTTGTCATATGTACATTAATGCACATCAATGACAAGATGTAATTTATAAATTAGTGAATTTATTGATTTAATGACACAAAGTACTTAATAAGAGATTTAATTTGTTCTGAATGTAGCCGTTGGGAGATCTTCCTAAAAGCTTGAGTGGAGGAACAGAGTTACGAAATGGCTGCCATAAGAATGTGAAGAAGCTGTTTCAAGGCAAAGATCTCAGAGATAATCAGTACTGGGCGCAGCTAATGGAAAATGCTAAACTGATAAAACACTATGAATTCAGCAGAAACAAGGATAACCGCAAACCGTTAATATTTATCATAAAGATTTAGCTTTGATTTTTTTTTTCTCCTCTAAAACCTTTAAAATCTGACCTAAAGAGCAGACATTTTAATATGATTTACATAGAGCTTTAAACGGTAATGGAAATGGCTTTTGGGAACTGGGGGTCTGCTACATGAGGCTGAGGTTGGGAAGTATGTATGTACGGAGATAGAGGCTATAACCCCCATCATCTAATATTGGCAAATATCTTTTTAGAAAGCACAATGTTAAAGCCACGCCATATTGAAATTCCATGGCTTTTGAGGGTTTTAGAATGAAAAAAACTGAACCAAAGCTAAATTCATACTATAAAAGTTGGTGGTTATCTTTGCTCATCACTGGAAATGATAGCCAGAAACTATCGATCTGTCCCTGCTACACTCATTTACTCCAATGGTAGGCTGTTTGTTGAACAGAATATAAAAACTATAATAGTGAGGGTTTGTTTTTCCTTTTCTCCAATAGAAGTGTCAACCAAAGAGAAGAGAAAAAGAAGATGAAGATGAAGATGAAGATGAAGAAGAAGAAGAAGAAGAAGAAGAAGAGGATGGTATCGTTTTTGATACCTTCAAAAGTTTTGATCAAACATCCGTGGTCAACTCTTCTTTAACTTTAATAGATATTAGTAAGAAACAATCTTTTTTCTAATGCATATCAGTCTGTTGAGAAGAAGAATTTTTAGAGGTGTCCACACATCTCAATAAGATGCTTTTCATTTGGTTGGTCTGTTGGTCAGTGGGTTCCTGTTACGTAATATATATATATATGTATATATTATTAATAATTGGATTTAATAATTATGAAAGCATTGTATCATTTCAGAATCTATTTGAAATGATCTCCCGTAGATACATAGAGAATGTATCACTTGACCTAGACAACATGAATAGAATAAACAATACAAGAAAATGGGGATGCTGCAGGAATTGAACTGTGACCGATAAGGTAGCCGTTATAAAGTAGTGTTGCAGTAAGAGTGCTTGATGACTGTTTACAGTAAAAAAACAATATTTTGATGGATTTAGTCAGAGTACTGCGAGTATGGATATAGATTTTTTCAGTTTTGTGAGTATAAAACATGGAAAACTTTGGAAAACATCTCTTATACAGTATATCAATGTTAAGAAAATCTCTTCAGGAGAATGGATTGTTTACAATTCTTTTCTTAAATTTAGCCATTTTGGGCCATTGAAAATGATCCTTCTAGAAATCAAAGAAACTGTGTAAGTCCAAGGATTGCTACGTCTTTTTTTAATCTTAAAAAAGTTTTCTGAAACTTATTCATTCAAATAACTTTTCTCCTGATTCTAGATAAATTTTGTAAAAGCGATATTTTTTTGTACTATGGTTCTTACTTTTACAGACCAATTAAGAAAGGATCGCTACACTGGGCACAATGTGATTTCTTGCTTATTCAGAGATGAAGAACTAAGGAAAATTTCCTCGTTAAACAGGTCGCGACAACGCACTTATCAGCTTGGTAAGTAAATTTGATCTATATAATTAAATGGACATTTATATGTAGTCTTACTTCATGCTTGTATTGAATCACTGTAGCCTCACAAATGGCCTGCCCGACCAACCAGCCAAGTGGGCCACAGATTCTTCTCTCTTTGCTTGTGTGTGTGTCAGGGTGTCAGGGTGTCTGGGTGCTCCTGGTCACATTTTGGGGACTAAAACCTTGAGAAATTGTATGAGTTAAACACTAGGCACCATCTAAGAAATTTTTTTTGTTTTTTCAAAAAAGTGCTCTTTTTAGGACCAACAACCCCCAAATCTTCTGCTGGTATTTCTTAAAGATAATTTTAGATAGAGGATCTGTTTGTTTTAGATAACTTTGGATAAATTTTTAGATAATTAGTTCTGGTACACATGTGAGCTATGGTGATTGATTTGTGTGATGTATGTATATGTATTTATTATTGTGCACATAACAAATCTCTGATATACGAAGCGTTACTTGAAAAATTTACTGAATTTGAAGAGATCGATCAATTTGTTAATCTATCTAGTTTCCTAGCACTTTCCGTGTCTTGCTAGATATTTCACACATCTCTCAAAATCCCTACCCCAAGAAATAAAAAACTTCATTTTTATGAAATTTCAGATGTGTTCATGGTCCCCAGTTAACTAATGTCATCAAAGAACAATCATTTATTCTTTTTCTTGATCAATTCTCACAGCAGATATAAAATTACACCATCTGTGTTCATAAGCATGAGATTATAGATTAAAATTGCTTTTTTAGATATAATCTATACAATTCAGAGCTTCCCTTCGAGCATTTCTTGTGATCCACGGTTTCTCTCAGAGCGGTCCTTTCTTATCTGTAGCGTCCCTTCCAGTGGTCCTTCAATATCTGTGGCTTACCTTTCAGAGCACCCCCTCCACAGTTTCCCTTTCAGTGGTATGTAAACACATCATTAAGATTCTGTTCTTGTGTCTTTGGAGAAACCATTTCATGTTTCAAGTTCCATAAACTTTTGGGTAGCCCCTCATATATCTATTTATCAACCACCGTTACCTGCCACAGACAGGTTTAAACACTGTTGCTGGGTTAAGGTTATTCTTGTGTTCTGACATTTATATACATTTTTATGTATCCGCGTATCCATGTATATGTACCTATATATCTGAGCTTCAACCAGCCCTAACCATTTATGGGAAAAGTATTTTCACTGTACTGGAACACCTTCTCCCTGCCACCCTGAACAAGTTTTTAATAGAGGGTTCAATTTGAAATCTAGGTTTGTCATAAATTGATCCCTTAGTTTGTGTCCAGCAGCATTCATGTTTAAAAAAAAAATTCAGACACTTTTAGTGATTACTACCCAATAAAATAATACAGAAGTAGCGTATTCATTGATCAGTCTTTTTTCTCAATATTCTGATTGCTCACCCCCAACACGGCATGCTGCTTAAAAACAATGGTCATGTGATGGTTTCTATTGATTGACTAACCAGACCCATTTGAAAAAAAAATCATCGATTAATTATTCAAACCATACTTGGTTGCATTTTCTTTAAGGTAACCCAATTTTACCACCACCACTGATTAATTTACGAGGTGAAAAAAAGTACAGCGGTGAATTGTAATTTCCCTTGGAATGCTAGTAATTTTTGGCATATTCTAGATGCGTTGATGTTACTGTGCAAAGTACTTTTACATTAAAGGTTTTCAATTAGTTTTTACTGGGTTTAAAGTTCAACTTTCATACTTTTTTAAAAGTTTGCTGATTAGTCCATTTTTCTTTGAAATAAGGTTCAAGTTCTAACTTTTTATTTCGGGGTTTCTTCTATTTCAGGGAAGGACATCTTTAAATCGTTGAGAGCCTCAGAGAAAAAATTTAATATTCGTCCAGTGAAAAGAATGTAAGAGCTTCCCCTTCATCTTGAGTAATTGAATAGAATAACGATAGTGACTTTACAAATATCTTTCATTACATAAGGCCAGACTCATTAATAAGTGTTCAAAAAATTCCAGTTTAAGTAAGAAAGCAAGTCTTCATATGGTTCTAAATAAATAGCAGGGAAAAAATAATCAATCTGTGGAAGAGATATTGAAATCTTAGTGTTGAAGTACAAAATTGAGGGAATTCCCAAAATGTTAGCCAAAAAACCTGGTCACTTAGTGTATGAATGGGACAAGACTGACATTCAGGGTTGCAAAACATATCTGATTTCAGACATGGTATCTGTTTTTAGCTCTGTATATCCAATTCAAATTTTCATCAATCAGGCAGAATTATCATATTTTGTCCAACTGAGAAATTCGGATTGATATTCCTGAAACCAAAATAAACAGCCCGGCATACAAACCATCCTTCAGAAAAACTGTAATTTAGGTTTTTCACTCAATTGTATATCTTTGTTTAATCACAAAGTAGAAAGATAGAAAGGTCGACACGTTTGAATTACAATATAAACTAGAAATCACTCAATGAGGGCATACCTCTGCCGACATCATTGTCAGGATGATTAATTGTGCAAGGATCCGACCGAAAAATTTAATTGAAAAAAATATCTCTCAATCGAAAAAAGATCCCTGGATCCACCCCAAACTTTTATTACCCCTTCCTCACCCCATAATCTATCCTTCAACAGGATTTCATTAGAATCCATTAAGTAGTTCTATTTAATCAATTCTTCTCTATTCTATTGTCAACCGTTTCACAAAACCTGATTGAAATTCTTTGAGAACTTTTGGAGATATCTTGTGGTCTGGAAGAAAAAAATTTGCAATATCATGTGGTTTTGACATATAACTACGATGTAGGGGAGATAATTGGGCAAAGATATCTTCGAAAATTCAATCAATCAGTTATTCTGTAACTTAAATTAAAATTCATTGGGAAATTTTGGAGATATCGCGTGGACAGTAATGAGCATATACATAAATGTAACTGAGAAAAAAAAAATCTCTCAATCGAAAAGAAGATCTCTGGATCCGCCCTTAAATTTTAACCCTTTCTTACCCCATTGATCACACTTCCACAAAATGTTGTTGAAATTCATTCAATACTTATGGAGACTATCATGTGGACAGACGGAAGAACAGATGAACGGATGAAAAGACACACCCCTAATATACATACCTCTCTTAAACTTTGTTGACAGAGGTAAATTACAATCTTATTGTTGGAGCATATTCAGATCAAAATAGCCAGAATTTTCCTTGAAAGTACCTTCATTGTTTGAGCTGCAAAAAGAATTTTTGCATTCAATTTTCATTTTGATTTTAGCTTTTCAATTTCCAAGATATATTGTCTATTTAGAAGAAAAAAAAAATTTTGATTTTTATGAATGAAAGTGTCTGATTATGACCGAAGGAGAGTGAGATTAACCTTGAGTCCGGATGCATGATTCATGAAACAATGTAATCCTATTAACAGCCAGAACACAGTCACCACTCGGATTCACAATACCGTGCAGTTATGTAGAATGATTAATTATGTGCATAATTTCATCTTAGGTAAAAAGAGATAGATTGTCACGTCTTTTTAGAGACAGATGGAGTATGTCAGCTGGTGACAAAGTTCTATTTTCTGTTGTATACATCAGCTTAGTGATCATTGCAAGTCTCTAGTTTGGTTGAGACCAGGAGTTTATGCTTACGATTTTTTATGACTTCACCCCCCTTTGAAGGATGTCAAAGTCCTATGAAGGGATACCCCAACCCTAATTGTGCACACAGTTTAATAAGCTACTGAATGCAGAGGGAAATTTGTCCTAATGAAGAGTTTTCCACACTCTTCGCTCAAACAGGGAATTAAAGTCAGGACCTTCTGTGTGTGAGGCAGAGGTGCTGACCATTACATCCGAGTGGACCTACAATAGGGAAACCCTGTTATTACTATATATTGCTAGAGATTTTTTTCCCTTCTAAACCACAGAATTCCAAAGATTTAATACATGTATACACATCCACACACAACTTGCTTCTCCAATAAAAGTTACTTTTCCTCAAAAAAGGATAAATTTCTGGAAGAGACACTTTTGCATGTGGGTGTGTTCAGGCCAAACAGCTTTTGCCGCAAACATCAGGGCATACCCAGTGATCTTATGCTATTTGTGCAATGGAGAGGTGCTGCCTGGGAAGTGGATTTCCAGGGATCAAGCACTCTTCTATTTATGTCCTGTCTTGCCTGGAGACAAGAACAGAGCTGATCCCATCCCTGAAGTGCTGGATAAGTCACTTTTTATGTTAATTTTTGTGTTTTAAAGCACTTATGTGGAATTTTTGTTCTTTGATTATTTCATTTTTTTTAACTGTGATGTAAGTTGATGGTTCTAAGAACAGGAAAAATTTCATGTTAAGGCCATATTTAAATAGGTTAACAATCAAGTGTAATTAATTAATTGACTCGAAGAGAGAGTGGTTAATGAGAGATAGACAGCATTTGAATAAAAAAAAAAAGAAATCTGTTATCCTAATAATAGGGAAGATGATAATAGAGAGAGAGATAGAAAGAAATCATTGGTAATGATAGAAAGATACAATATAGAGAGTAGACAAAGAAGGGAGAGTATTCTATTTATATGTCACAAAATGTTTTGTTATTCATTTTGGACAATATATTTTGCTTTCTGTCAGATGCAATGATTATTTATTTCAACGGGGATTAATTAAGAAACTCAATTGGAAAGAAATAGTCTTATTACTGGCACAAATAATGTAAAATGTTGTCAAAAATTATATATGCAACATTGCAGTTTTTGACTGGAGTCTATTCTTTTTCTTATTTTTATAGAAATATCCCCAAGTCAAAGATAACTACAATACCCTTCAGAGACCCTGAACCTCAGATCCGTTCTATGAAACTTTTATTTGACTTGAAGGCAATTATCAAGGGTAAAAAACATGACCAAATGATGAGAGATAAACCAAAGTAAGTTCCATAATGCTTAATAATAATAATGATAATAATAATAAGATAGGAGCCCGAGCAATAATAGGGAAGGGAAACCCAACTGGGAGAGAAGGTTACAAAGGCAGATCTCCCAACTACAGAGAGATGAAGTACTGCTTAGAAATACACCACACACAGACAGACCACGAGTAAGACTTTATAACAAATACAAGGTAACGCAAAAAGGCATCGCAACTGTAGTCGAAGAGTTACACCAGAAAAGACTAGCCAAAGAGGCAAGACTAAAAAGATACAGACTAAGAACGGCCCAATACACACAAAACCGCACATTCCAAAACAATGAGAAAAAGTTTTACCGAGATTTAAATGGGGAAAGAAGGCAGGACATGAAACCAGATGCCACAGAGGCCAAGAACTATTGGAATAGCATATGGGGGCACCCAAAAAGACATAACGTAACACCGCAATGGTTAGGAAACATGAGAAAAGAACTAGGAGATATAGACAAGGGAGAACCAATAGTACTGAATGAAACCACATTGAAACATACTCTTAGGAAAGTAGCCAACTGGAAAGCACCGGGTCCCGACGGGATCCATGGGTATTGGTTCAAAAAATTTACCACGTTACACGGCAGACTCACTCACCTACTCCAAAATTGTCTGAATGAAGGCAAAGCACCAGAATGGATGACTAAAGGCAGAACCACCCTCATCCAAAAAGACCCGGGAAAGGGGAACATAGCAAGCAACTATAGACCAATCACTTGCCTACCACTTATGTGGAAAATCCTGACCGGGCAAATAGCAGAGAGAATATACATGTCAATGGATAGAAGGGGGCTACTACCAGAAGAACAGAAAGGGTGTAGGATAGGAACCAAAGGGGCAAACGATTTACTCTACATAGACCAGATGATCTTAAAAGAAGTAAGGAAAAGGAGAAAGAATATCGCAATGGGATGGATAGATTACAAAAAGGCATACGATATGATTCCACATAGCTGGATACTCGAATGCCTTAGAATGTTCAAAATTAGCGAACCGGTGGTTAAATTCATTGGTAATTCAATGGAAGACTGGAAAGTAGATTTGACAGCTGCAGGGGACAAACTAGCCGAGGTAGGGATAAAAAGGGGGATCTTCCAAGGGGACTCGTTGTCCCCACTGTTATTTGTTCTAACAATGATACCGCTTAACAGAATCCTGAAAAACAGCAAAGGATACCACTTCTCTAAAACAAAAGGAAAGGTCAACCACTTAATGTACATGGACGATATTAAATTGTTTGCGAAAAACAGGGGAGAGCTTGAGACTCTGTTCAACGAAGTAAGGGAATATAGTGAGGACATAGGAATGGAGTTTGGGATAGAAAAATGCGCAATAATGGTGATGCATAAAGGAAGGCTTTCAATGACTGAGGGAATTGAACTTCCGGACAACAACAAGATTAGGGCATTGACTGCACAAGACCGGTACAAGTACCTAGGTGTCCTTGAATGTGACACGATAAAACGGGAAGAGATGAAGGAGAAAATTAAGAGGGAATACCTTAGAAGGATAAGGAAAATATTAGAAACCAAATTAAATAGCAGAAATCTAATAAAAGGAATGAACACCTGGGCTGTGTCAGTAGTTAGGTATACAGGACCATTCCTAGGATGGACAAAGGAAGAGCTCCAATCAATGGATAGGCGAACAAGGAAACTTATGACGATGCATAAAGCATTACACCCTAGTGATGATACAGATAGACTATACGTTAAGAGAAAAGAAGGTGGTAGGGGGCTCATCAGCATAGAAGATTGTGTCCAGAGAGCTAAAGTAGTCCTAGATAAATATGTGCAAACAAATAGTGAAGAAATCATAAAGAGCGCGAGGGATAGTGCAACAAACAAAGTAGAAAGCAATGGAACGGTACAGCAAACTAGAAAAGAAAAGTGGGAAGGGAAAAAATTGTACGGCGAGTTTAAAAGACAGATAAAAGATATAGCAGACGAGAAATCATGGACGTGGTTACGAAAGGGAAACCTTAAGAGAGAAACAGAATCGCTCATCATGGCAGCCCAAAACAAAAGCATAAGGACAAACTACATAAAAGCTAAAATCGACAGAACACAGGCAAACAGCAAATGCCGCATGTGCGGTGAAAGAGATGAGACAGTAAACCACATAACTAGTGAATGTAGTCAACTCGCCCAGAAGGAGTATAAGCATAGACACGATAGAGTAGCAACGATGATACACTGGGAACTAAGTAAACAAATGGGATTCAACCATGGGGAAAAGTGGTATCAGCACAAGCCAGAGGCAGTTTTGGAGAATGACAACCACAAACTACTGTGGGACTTTGACATCCAAACTGACCACCTCATCCAGGCAAGAAGGCCGGACTTAGTAATAGTAGACAAAAAAAAGAAGGCCTGCCAAATAGTAGACGTGGCTGTGCCTGCAGACCATAGAGTAAAAAAGAAGGAGGCTGAAAAAAGGGAAAAATACCAGGACCTAGCAAGGGAGTTAAAGAAAATGTGGAACATGAAAACCAGGGTAGTACCAGTCATAGTGGGAGCACTAGGAACTGTCCCCAGAACGCTGAGGGAGAGACTGGAGGAGATCGGGATTAGGGGGAGGATAGAGACCGTACAGACCACAGCACTACTGGGAACTGCACGGGTACTGAGGAAGGTGCTAGAGATATAAGTACTGCAACGAATTGTAGCTCTGTCATGATATGCGAAAGAGGGAGGAGACGTTAGCTGAAGACCTGAGGAGACTTATTGTCACTCAGCCCTCAGCGATAACCACTGGGCAACCGGTGTGAAACTGTAAATCGCAGAATTACTGCGACCTGCTAGTACTAGGAGAGGAGGGCTGGAGACTTGAGGAGACTTGCTGTCACTCAAACTCCAGCGGTTACCACCAGGCAACTGGTGTGAGATTCCAAATAATAATAATAATAATAATAATAATCATCAACATCATCATCATCATCAGCATCATCATCATTTTAGACCTTCCCTAAGATTTGTTTAACCTCTCTATCATGGGTGTTGCAGAGCTAATTCTTTCTAAACTCGTCTAATTCATCATGCCACAGTTTTGCATATGACCTCTGGGAATCTATCTTGTGAGTTTTGATGTCCATCGGTTGTCTGACATTCTAACTACATAACCAGCTCATTGCCATTTGAGTTTCCAAATGGGTTCTGTATTATCTCTGACAGCTTTTTCTCTAAAACACTGCAGTCTTGTGATCTCTTCATGTGATGTTGAGAATAATTCTCTCCTGCGCACATTGCATGGTCGTCAATTTGAGTATAAATCTTTTGGTTTGGTTCCATGTTTCAGCTTCATACGTGACCATTGGGAGGATGCATTTGTTGTATACTCTTCTTTTTAGGACAAATAGGATTCTCTTTTCTTGAAGGTAGAGCTTGCTCTACCAAAAGCTTGCCAACTTAGAGTGATTCTTTGCCTGATTTCTACTTCTTTTGAGGGTTTCATGGAGATAATCCCTATCTGCATAGATAAATTATACAAATATATGTTTGTATAAACATATCTCACCTCAAATGAAATTTATTTAATTTTCTACAATTCTTCATACTAAAATTGGAATTTGTGAAAAGTACCAGTTTTATT
Source organism: Thysanoteuthis rhombus (assembly GCA_963457665.1). Classification (NCBI taxonomy): domain Eukaryota; kingdom Metazoa; phylum Mollusca; class Cephalopoda; order Oegopsida; family Thysanoteuthidae; genus Thysanoteuthis; species Thysanoteuthis major. Next base: position 76,336,990 of record OY735198.1, read on the forward strand.
CATGAAAAATCAGAGATGACTTTATTTGTTTTCTGTCCAACTACAGAGACATCAGCAACAGTCAGAGTAGTAGTGATGTAGACAAAAACACACAGATACATAGCTATTTACTTTAGTGTACTTTTCAGCTGCATATGTAGTTTGATCTCCCAAAAGTTGGTACAAAAGCTTTCTGCAGCATTTTTTTGTAATATCAGGTGCTCTCAATAAGATACTAAAAGTCTACTACAGTCCAATCACTGGAAAGGTATAGTTTTCAAGATGGCCGCGAATTCCTTAAAACGCCCAATACTTGTTCATTATTCATCCTGGACAAGTTTTTATTATGTTTTTTTGTAGGATCGGGTGATCTTAATAACATATCGAAAGTCTTCCACAATCTGGCCTTTGGAAAGGTATAATTTTCAAGATGGCATCTAAGACAACTGCCTAATCTCTAAAGTGTCCATTACTGTGATATCTGGGTGCTGAGAGGAGGGCTGGTGACCTGAGGAGACACTGTCACTCAGCCTTGTCCAGTGACCTCCATACAGATAGTGCAAGTGGACTGTAGGAATACTGAGAGGAGGGCCGGGGACTCGAGGAAACTTGATGTCACCGTCTCCAATGATGACCACCTGACGTCTGGTGTAAACATGCAGATGCATGAATAATAATGATGATGATCATGCTGATTGGCACTGCTCACATATTTAGAAAAGCTCTCTCAATTCAGTAGTCCCTTGCCATATCCTCATACCCAGCTTCAATGTACTATTTTTCTTTTTTTGAATTTTGAATTTTTTTTTCTTTAAATAATGATATTTTAATTCTATGCGAGCATCTGTGTTCAATGGATAGAATGCAAACAAATAATTTAGATGATGATGATGATGATGATGATGTATATTTCTTCAGTATCAGTTTCATGAATCTAATTTTTTCTTCTTTTTGTGTGTGTGTGTGTGTGTGTGTGTGTGTGTGTGTGTGTGTGCGCAGGTATGTTTGCTATAATCATTCCTTAATTATGTTTCATAATGCATCTAGGGAATTTTCAGCGCTTGCTTTGATTTTCATTCTATGATCAAGACAAAAGTTTCTTTCTTTCTACCTCTTTATATACTTATTTAAGAAATAAAACCAGATGCTTTTTTCTTTAATAAAACTGAATCTTCTTACAGATTAAGAAATATTGGAGTAAATCCATATTTATCTCTACGGTAAGTAGAATTTTTACTAATTTCAATCTTGTAGCAAATTGGGTAGAAGTATCACTTGAAATAGTCTAAAACAGGGTTTCTCAAACTTTTTCCTTTGTGGAAATCCCTGACACTGAGTGGAGAATTGGGATAACTTAGAAGATATATGTATGGTTATTTATATTTATAAAGTTGTTATCAATTCTATATTAAGCACTGCTTTCCTAATGAAAATCAATAACTGAAGCCTGGTACAATTGAAGCATTTTCATTTTTTGCATCAATACCACAGAATATTTCATTTGAAACTGAGAACAGTTTCTCTGTCAAAATTGCCATAGAACCAATGATGCAGAACCCAGTTTGAGAAGCCCTGGTCTGAACCATTGACAGTGTTTTTGAAGTTCTAGAGAATAAATGTAATATAACATGCTAACAAATTTGACAAGAATAGTGAATATTTAAGAAAATATCTGATCTGTAGAATTGTGGCACTCTCTGCTGTTGGAATAAAATCAGCTTCACCTTTAACTCTGTTTAGCAGTGACATTTATTGTAAAATAAGAACAGTTGAAAAGTAATGATCAGTTTTCTACATGAAATATGGGGTTGACAATTTTTACATCTGAAATAAGGAACTATGATCACCCAATACCTCTTTATACCTGATTATTGCTGGAATATTTTTATATAGAAAAGTAACATAATTTGCAGTAAATCTGATTTAGAAGAATTTTTTGGTATTCATAAATATTCATAAACATTCTGATTGGTTGGTTTAAGTAGTGCTGTGTTTTCATTGGCTGATTTGGTAAATTATACAAACATGTAGTCTCACTCATGTATGCACTTACATATAAAAACTAAGAGCCAAAGACTTATGCATTCAGGTATTTTTATATTCTCATTTGTTTTCCTCTAATACCAATAATCTCATTTTTTCCAACCTAGAATCACTTATTATATTGTTTTATTAGACACCATCAACAAAACTGTCAACATAAGTTATTTTCTGTTTTTGAATTGGTCTGGTTGGCTGGTTATGTATGTATATATCATGTGTACAGGCTGCACTAATTTTGGGAAAATTCAAACTCTTTAGTATTCAACAGAAGTAACTTATTCATTGATTACCCCCAACACAGCATGCTGCCAAAAGATGTTGGTCATGTGACAGTGTCTATGACTGACTAGACCTGTATTTGTAGTATCTACCTAATATGAATGCAGTTGACAGAAGTTTTGCAATTATTACAAACTTGATTGCTATGGATGGTTTTTCCATAATTATACTTTATTCATAAGTCATGATTTTTTCAAAATTAATTTTCATCTTATCTTCAGCAAAATGGATGCTTTTAATATCATGGATTTGGCCAAGAGGAGGAGACTTGTAAGTGAAAAATAATTGCAATATTTTCAAGCCATATTTTTGGAACTCTCTTAAAGTTGTAATTAGCAAAACTATGAAATGTTTTTTTTTCTGTATTATATCAATATCTGAACCAAACATAGCTGTTTAATCCTCCTGAAAATTATTGAGAAATGGTAATAATTCCACCCTAAATATAATTCACAATAAAACTCAAAGGGGGATAACAATGTTAATTTTATTATTAATTTTTTTATTAGGTGAAATATTGTAAACCATTATTTTTCAAGTGCTATTTACCTCCAACTCAACTTAAGCTGTTAATCTATAACAGTGAGTAAATAGCATGGATCAGGAAGAAAGAAAAATCAAACCTTTCCAAGAACTTATTCTTCATTTCCGATCCATGCTGTTTACTCGATGTTGTAGTTCAATAGCTCAAGTTGAGTTTCAATGGAACCCCCCCCCCAATAAATATTGCAGATGAAGGAAAATAATTATCAAAAATGAATAATAATGATTTATTTTTCCAGTTTTTTATTTTCAAGACTTTGTCAATCCTAAATTCTTTGCTCTTCCAAATTTTTCCTACTTTAAAAAAATCTTTTTATTTCTCTTTCTTTTATTTTTGAACCTTCTTTGTAAAAGAAAATTCTCTTCCTTTCATAATTTCCAGTTTTTGAGTTGTTTTGTATATATTTGTCTTTTGCTTTCTCCCTTTTCATTTAAGTAAACAGAAAATTGGCCATTGCACAAACAACACTATAAAACAACCTCAGACTCGCCATCTTTTATCAAAAAAGATAAAATACAAAAACACATCAAGAAAATAAAATGAAAATCCTCTGAGCAATCTGTAGATATAGTTTTTGATTAAATATACAGAAAATTTCTTATCTCACGAAATTATTTCAAATAGTTTAGAAATCAAGGTTAACCCCTGAAAAACACAATCAGAATATTAGTCAAGTCCAAGGAGAGATAACATGAAACCAAGATAGTTATCTCCCTTTCTTGATCGCTTGAGTCAGATAGAAGCCTCCCTTTATTCTTTCTCATCGAATGTTTTTGTGTTTAATGCAATGATAAATCTGTGACATTATTTTCAGCACTGAAGTAAACAAGAACACACATACTTATATATGTAATGTATTCAAGAAATGGACATTTAGGTCCGACAGAATGAATTATAAATTGTGTTATATTATTTGAAACTTATCTGAAATGATTTCCCATCGTTACATGGTTAATATATCATTCAATTCAGTCAATGTAAATAGAATAAACAATCAAAGAAAATGAGGTTGCTGCAGGGATCAAACCTGCCACAAATAGGTAGCTGCTTCAACGTAACGATGCACTTACCATTTTGCTAAACATCCCATTGATAAGGGAAATCATTTCAGATAAGTTTCTATATGATATAACGCAATTCCTAATTCATGTAAATATTCATGCCTACGACTGCAGATTTAGGAGATGGTGGGTTTGAGTGAACTAGCACAAATTCTTATTTGCTAAGAGTCGGTAGAGCAGAGCCACATTAAAACTGCTTCTTGGTGGAGGCGCGTTTGCATAACGCTCATTTTCTCTATTCATTTACATGGTCAGCAGTTTGATTTACTACTTGTTTAATTCTGGTGCTGAATGAAATTTGTTTCCAAATAAATTGTTTCTACAATTATCATTATCACACACACACACACACATATGTATATATATATGTATATATATATATATATATATATATATATATATATATATATATATATGATATGATGAAGTAAAGGATTTACTACTCAAACACATTATGTTACTGTCCTGTTTGGGCTTCTTCAGGTGATTGATTCAGTTTATTTTAAATCCCTATTGAGGACATTTTTTTGGGGGGGGGGAATCTATTTTTCTAAGGTGTGGGATCTTCCTCTAAGTTTTAGGTGTAAAGATCTGAAAAAAAGAGGCATGTATTATATATAAATTATTATCGCACCAACTATTTTAGAATAAAAATCTGAAGACCTAAGTGTATATTCTTTGCTTTGAAATGATTATGAAAAGGCTCTCTTGAATTATATAAGCCTGTGCGACTATTTTGTGTTAAATATATTTTATACAGAATAAAAAATGTATTTTGTTTTTGTAAGAATGCCTATTGGCTGAGAAATCAAAATCCTACATACCCTAAAAAAAAAAGAAAAGAAAAGACATCCCCATCTTATGGAATCTTCCAATTTACAGGTGTTCCAAAAATATCTCAAGCTACTTTGCCAGTTTCTTCATGAGATATTACAACCATATATGAGGGTACTGCTCCTTGCTTATGTTGATGAAATATCCAAAAAATCACAATATCAAGAAGATGAACAAAAGGCTGCAGAAAAATATTCAAAATGTAAGAGAAGTCATTCAGAAATTTAAATCCTGTGATGATGCTATAAATCAATACAAATTGGGTTGCAACTTTTATATCTCGAATGTTCTCTTCCAGTGATGGGCCCAACTAACAAAAATGCTGAACTGGTGAACAACTAAAGATTTAACAGAAGCAAGGATAAACGTTAACCGCTAACTTTTATTATATGAATTTAGTTTAGGTTTGTTTTTTTTCTCTAATACCCTTAAAACAGACCTAGAGAGTTGAGATTTCAAAATGTTGTAAATGTTGTACCTTAGACATAAAGCTTTAAACAAACTGTATGTTGAATGTGAACTAACGTTTAATTTCATTTGTTCATTTAATTATTTACGTATACCTCAATCATCATCCAATATTGTCATGCTATACTTTTTGGGAAATTCAATGTCTAATCCGTAATATATTGAGATTTCATCTTTCTAGGTCTGCTTTTAAGGTTTTTAAAGCAAAAAAACAAAACAAAACAGAACTAAAGCTAAATATAACATATAATAAAAATTAGTGGTTATCTTTGCCCTTGCTAAATTCTTAATGTTTAATTAGCTGTACCTACCAGTGATCTCTTCTACATTCAGGAAATATTTCTTCTTTTCTTAATTGTCCTCATATATGTTATTTTTTTTTTCTTTCTTTTTAAATCTGCGATGAAAGTCAAAAGGTTATTCTTTTTACCCTGCAGCAGCTAGCCTTGTTCAATTTATTTTTATTGCAATGATTATTCGTTTTTGTTTCATTTGTTTTACTGAAGATTAAGATGAAAAATCAATTGGGAACAAATAGTTTTATTACAGAAGGAAATATTGCTAGATGTTGCCAAACCTTGTATAGACAATGTTGCAGGTTTTGAACTGAGTCTGTTCTCTTTGTGGCTGCCCTCAGGTGGAATATTATCCATTGCTAATCACTGCTACCCACAACAGACCAGTTTAAACACTGTTGCTTGGTTTAGGTCATTTGTGTGTTCTGATATGTATGTGTATCTAGAATTATGAATGTGTTTATATCATTTGAAACTCTATTCGAAACGACCTCCTGTTAATCCACAGAAAATGTGTAACTCAACCTAGACAGCATAAATAGAATGAACAATCAGAGAAAATGGGGCTGCTGCAGGAATCGAACCTGTGACCAATTAGGTAGCCTCTTTAATGTAGCTTTGCTCTTACCATTGAGTTAAACAGCCTGGCAGAAAGATGAAGGCTCAAATAACTGATTTATCCCCACATTCTACTTTGTTCACTCACTGCCCATGTCTGCACTTTTGCTTCTCAACATGGAAAATTATATTATTAAGAAATGGATATATGATACATGATAGAATGATTATGTATGTATTACATTATTTAAAACTTTATTCGAAATGACTCCCCCGTTATTACATGGAGAATGAGTAACTTGGCCTAGACAGTATAAAGAGAATAAACAATTAAAGAAAATAGAGCTGCTGCACTAACCAAATCTGCGGCTGATTGGATAGCCACTTTAACATAGCATCGCTCCTACCATTGAGTTAAAAACAGATACCTTATCGGTTGCAGGTTTGATTCCTGCAGCAGCCACATTTCCTTTAGTGATTTTTTAAATTTATGCTGTCCAGGCCAAGTGACGCATTCACCATATAATAACGGGAGGTCACCAAAAAGGTGTGACTTTTTTTTTTTTCCTAGCTCCTATTTATGTTGTAATGATGCATTTAAAGAAACAAAATTGGGCGAAAAATGCCCAGAATTGTCATTTACAATTTTTATTGAAAATCATACTAATAAAATATATCCATGTAGCAATATTTTACAAGTATAAGAATCAATTGATTCAATGACTACTTGTTCTTCTTCCCCCTCCTTATGCTGCTACTTCCCTCATTGATGTTGGAGGCATCCTTGAATCCATATTAACCCACTGCAGTCATTTACATTTATTGAAGTATTCATTTTCACCAAAAGTTTACACATCATATTATTCTGAGTTTTTATTAGTGATCTTCAACCTAACTTGTTTCATCATGTTTAATTAAGTAATGAAGGATTAAAAATACAAATGTCTTCAATTAAAACAAGAGAAAAAATTGACTAGTTAATCCCAGTAAAGAAAAATTATGGATATATTCGATTTTTTTCAGAAAAAGAAAATCGTTTCATATGGTGTGTAGGAGATATCTTTATTGGCAAAATTTTTACCTTCAAGGAAAGAGAAACAGACTGGATAAATGTCAGAACTCATGAATAATTAAACCCAGCTACAGTGTATAAACCAGTCCATTGTGGGTTGCAATATATATATATATATGTATATGTTTGTATTAGAAATACTAGTCCACTTGGATTGCATAACTGTTAGCATGTTTTCCTTACAATTAGAAGGATCTGTGTTCAATTCCTGGTATGAGCAAAGGGTATGGAAGACTCTTCATTAGGACGAATTTCTCTGTTCACTCAGCAGCTAATTGAATACACCCTAAGCTGTATGATAAGGGTGGAGGTACCCTTTTGGTGGATTTACATACTGCCAATGATGTTGTCAAGAAAATTTGAAGGAATAAAGTCGTCGTCTCAACTAGACTCAAAACTTACAAGGATCATTTAAGCTGATGCATGTATCAAGAACTAGGACTTTGATGAAGATGCTCCCGCTCCTGGAAACAGTAATGGAAGTCTTTGACTTACACTGCCTCCAGTTGGTTTGTCATGACTTTTTGGATGTTCTCAAATGGCGATCAGGGATTTGGGTTTGAGATGAAAACAAATGACCTAGATTTCCTCAAACAGAAGTCATAACAGGTGACAAATCACGGATTTTTGAGTATGACCTGGAAACCGAATATCAAAGTAGGGAGTGGCATAGGAGCAACTCACTGCATCTAAAGAAAGCAAAAATGAACAAATTCAAAATCAAATTGATGCTCATTTGTTTTCTCATAATGAATGTCTGCCTCAAGGACAAACAGTCAACCAAATTTACTACCGTAAGGTCCTTGAATTCAGAAAAGGATCCAGCCTGAGGTCACTGACTCTTGAATGCTTCATCACAAATCATACTGTGCTCTCTGTGAACAATTTTATGGCCAGAATGTCATGTACAACAAACATGTTGATAATAAGGACACAACAATCGAAATTGAAGATGTAGAGCTGAAGAAAGTAGACCATTACATCTACCTAGGACAATGAATCTCCATGAAATCCTCAAAAGAAGAAATCAAGTGAGAAATCATCCTAGGTTGACAAGCTTTTGGTAGAGCAAGCTTGATTTTAAAGAACATGAAAATCCCGCCAGTCCTAAAACGACGGGTCTACAACCAATAAATCCTCCTGATAGTCACCTATGGAGCTGAAACATGGAAACTAACCAAAAAATTGACCCTCAAACTGAGAACCATGCAACATGCACAGGAGAATCATGCTCAACCTCATATGGAGAGATCATAAGACAACATAGTATATTGAAGAAAAGACAGGAGTCCAAGATATCAAAGGATCCATAAGAAAACTAAAAAGGTGATGGACTGGACATGTTGCAAGAATGCCAGACAACTGCTGGACATCACGACTCACAACTTGGATCCCTAGAGATCATATATGAAATCATAGCCAATAGATAGTAAGATGGCATGATAAGCTAGACAAATTCAGAAAATACTGGCGCTGTGATGCTCATGAGAGAGAGATCAAGTGAATCTTGAGGAAGTTTTATGTTCAACGATGGATGATAAAAGCTGATGTTGTTGTTTTTGTTGTTGTTGTTGATGATGATGATGATGATGATCATCATCATCATCATCCAACTGAAGGCAGTGACGGTTGAAAACTTCCAGCACTGTTTCCGGGAGTGAGAAAAACTTCTCCGATGGTGTGTGGATTCCCAAGTGGCCCATTTTGATGGGGATAAAGTTGATTTGCAAATAAGTTGATAATAGATATTTTTACACTATCAGTCTCATTACTTTCAAGACAGACCTCATATACATAACAATACATCAGTATTTAAAATATGAATCTCCTCAATTGTAACTAAACAATTAGCAGAGCATAAAATTTGTTTAGCTAATAAAGAAAAACTCATTCCAGTTTTATTCAGTAAATTTAGATTCAATACAAAGTTTTACACAGCAAAATTTCAGACAGCAAAGCTTTAAACATTTACTGCACATGAATTTTAGTGTGATGCAAAAGTTTCTTGCATATTTTGATAAAATCTTTTATTCATACAAATTCATAGCATCATTATTCAGTAATTAAAGTATTTTCATTGTAGCCCCACAAATGGCCTGCCTAACCAACTAGTCAAGAAGTCTACAGATATTTCTCTTTTTGTTTTTCTTCATGTATCTCTGGGGTGCTCCAAGTTGCATTTTTTTGGCTACAATCTTGAAAATTTGCATGAGTAGACCGCTACGCACCAAGTGAAAATGGCATTTTTGTTTTTTCAAAAGAGAGCTTCTTGGGTTTCTACAATCATTTTGGACCAACAATGTTTAAATCTTGTGCTGGCATTTCTAAAAGATAATTTCAGATAGAAGATATATTTTTTTAGATGATTTTGGATGATTTTTTAGATATTTAATTCTGGTACATGCATGGGCTCCTGTGATTCATCAATGTGAGGTACAGATATTTTTTATGATCTTGTACCACCTGACCAGACAAGGACTGCTGCATAAAGCAAGCAATAGTCTGAAGGGGACAGATCTTGAAAATATACTGCATGCGGACAAACTTCCCATTCCAACTTTAAGATTGTTTGATGCACCACATTTGCAACATGAGGATTGGCACTGTTAAAACATCATGCAAAAGAGTCAATTACTCACTATAGCTTTGTGCTGTAATAGTTTGTCCAGATCCAAGCAAATGATACTAAAGAATTAATCACCGCTATCCACAATAGACCAATTTAAACACTGTTACTGGGTTTAGGTTATTCAGGTGTTCTGAGATTTACATGTATGTATCTATCTATATATCCGGACTTAGCCTAGCCCTAACCATCAAAAGAAAAAAACTTTAAACTCAATGAATAAGGAAAAATTTTTTTTTTGTTTTGTAAATTCCTTTCTGAATAAGTTTTGTCTGTCTGTTTTCTTAATTTCTTTTTAAATTCACACTTTTTCCGTTATCACTGCTCAACAAAAGGCTAAAGAAGTGACTTATTCATTTTTCCAATCTTTTAATTGATCTCCATCAACATGGCATGCTTCCAAAAGATGTTAGTCATGTGATGGTTTCTATTGAGTGACTACTAATATTTTCTGCCTAATTTCAATGTTTTCGCCTTTTCTTTCTTTTTTTTGATTACCATTACAGTCATGAAGAGAAAACTTAATCGCCAGTTATCAGTTTTCAGACCTACACCAATTTATTATGCAAGATTGAAAAAGAAAATCCTATACTTGTCAGAATCCTTACGGTAAGTTCTATCTTCAGTCACTATGATATCATTCTGCAGTCATTTTTTTGTCACTATACCAAGATATACAGTGGTCCATGATTGGTCATGTGCTTTGAATCAAAGAATGAAAGAGAAAGTTATAAATTGAATAAGAAAGTAGATTTCCATTTAATGCATTTGCCTTTCAGCTAAGAGGCAGATTTTCTGTCTCATCTAATACTTGAATTATACCACATTGCAAAATGACTGTAAAAAATTTATTCTTGCCTATAATCGGTCAGTTATAGGAATGTATAACAAATAAATTATTAGTTATCGTCTGAATTTTGTTAATCATTACGTATGATACGGTCGGAAAGTGGCTCAACTACAGTGGTCGATGTTTGGTTACATGTTATGGATGCCGGAAGAAACATTACAAAAAGTCCTAGTATTTGCACAAGTAGAGTCCAACAGTTATATAAGTCTTGAAATAGGTGTCACTGTACAAATTTGCTTGGTAAGCTGTGAGCATACCTCAAAGTTGCGGGAATTTGAGATCTGCCAAGAAACTGAGGGAGCCAAGAACACTTGCCAGGGGAAATAAATACGCAGTGGCTTCAAATGGACGAGGACTGTATACTGCAGTAGGTTGTTTCATCTACTATGGCTGCAGAATACAGTCAGTCAGTCAATCAATCAATCAATCAATCAATCATCATCATGATCATCATGATCATGATCATCCTGCTCCTCCTCCTCCTCCTCCTCCTCCTCCCAAGTGGTGTTGGCAGAATTATGAGCTCTCTGAGTGCTGTCTAGTTTTTAGCTATTTTTTAAACAGACACTTTCAGCAGCAACCACCACACAATTCTGTTACCGTCAAAACCTGGAATTGACATTGTATTTCTATTGTAACAAGACCAAGAACAATGGCCACCAAATTTAAAGAGGTAAAATTATCATTCCCCTTCCTTGATTTGAAATTGAGGCCAAGTGTTTCTTAACAACTGAGCTAAATTGACAAGCCTTACATATCTACCATAATTCGTGTTAGAAACACATAAGGGCTTATTTCATTCTGATAAATAAATACATTTATAAAGTTAACATTTACCTACCTTGATTTGAAATCATGGCTAACTGATTGGTTAGGTTCCTTACCGACTGAGCCAAACCTACAAGTCTTACATATCTTCAGAATTTATATTACAGATACTCAAGGGCTTTTTTCATTCTAATAAATGAATGCATTAATCCTAAAAAATAAATTTTTTCATTTTTATTCATTATATATACAATACAAAAGTTGCAGTTATCATCTTCAGTTGAAATAGACATAGGAGTGGAGTTTCACCCTGCATCAGCCAGGCTTGTAGTTTATTTACTTTTGTCATTGTCACTTTCTGTCTGGTTTATCATCAGAATGTTTGACAAGTAACACTACATTCTAGTCATCTGTTTTCCAATAATCATAGTCATGACAATTGCTTGAGATATATTTATATCCAAGAATGTTTTTGATTTTGCTGTATCAAAATTTTTTTTGTCACCGGAACAGTATATATAGGCTTCAGCAGCTTTTAAGCTGGAGTGGCTGACTGGCTATGATGTATACAGACTAGAATCAAACCTGGAAGCAGCCTTAATGCAGCTCTGCTCTACCATCTGAACTAATGCCACTCTTGGCAGGGAGCAGTCCAAGGTGGATGTGGGTTCAAGTCCCACACGGTACTCATTTTCTTTTATTCATTTACGTGGTCAGCTGTTTGATTTGCTACTGGTTAACACCGGTGTTAGATGAAATACTGTCCCTAATAAAATGTCTCTACTGTTTTCATAATCCCAGTCTTGGTTGAAATCATCAACCAAAACTATCACCAATATAGGTTGTTTCAGTTTTCAAGTGGGTCTGGCTATCTGAGTATGTATATATATGAATGTATGAATCATGGGTACAGGCTGGACCAGTTGAGCAAGAGGCCTGAAAATTTGAACATTTATTCTTTATTATGTTTAGAAAAAAATCCTCCCTTTAAATAGGCTCTTAGTAGGGGCCCAGTTTGCAATATAAGTTTATGCTAAAATGCTAAATTTAAAAAAAAATTCAGACATTTTTAGTAATCACTGCCCAACATAAGGGGGAAAAGTTACTAATTCATTGATCATCCTTTTTTCCGATTTTTAATTGATCACCTCCAACCTGGCATGCTGCCTAAATTTCTTGGTCTCTTGACAGTTTCTATTAGGTGATTAACCAGACCTGTTTTATTTGTATTTTAGGTTCAAATTGAATGCATATACGATGTTGACATCAGGCCAGAGATCAAAAATAAATCTTCGTCTCAAAAATAAAGCCCGGCATATAATCACTACTTTCCAGGAGGGGTCACTCTTTGCTCCGGAGAGAAGCGCCTTTGGTTTTGGTTGTGCTAAGGTGGGTTTATTATGATTCAGTCGAAAAAATCTTTTTTTTAGCATCAAAACAACTTGGACTTGAGCTTGGACACTGGATAATAATTACCCTGTGTTTAAATCGCACTTGTTTCTACTCACCATTGAAAAAACATGAATTTTATGACAATTATCTTCATGTATGAAAGCCAGTTGAACAACTGTTGGTCATCATAGATGGCAAAGTGTTCTATCCTTCCTATATGTGTGTGTGTGTTTGTTTACGTGTTTATGTGTTCCAGCACTCCTGGCCATATTGTTTTGTCTACAGACTTTCAAATTGGCATTAGAACTCCACTATACCCCATTCTAAAAATGTTTTTTCCCATTTTGGGAAAAAAAGCTTTTTTGACAATTTTGGAGTCTTATTTTGGCAGGTTTATTAATAACACCTGGATTATTGAGAATCTAGGTATTTCAAGTTGTTTTTCTTTTCACTCTATTTTAGATGTTGTCCAGTGGAAAATGCCAGTGATCATAAATTTATTCTGACCATTTTGATGGAATTTTTTTCAAATTTTTACGCTATAATTGTTCAATTGTTGACTGTGATGGAGAGTATCTATTGCAAGTCATGCTATGTTTTTGTTCAAATCTAAGGGTGTAGATCAAATATATCTTTTACATTTTACATACATAAGGCCAAAATAAGTCTGCATGAAATGGTATAATATATATGTTGCTCATCTCAACTATGTAGGTACCAAAAACATAACAAATCATAGTGATGATCACAGAATTTCTTCGTAACTATTTTAAAATATATTGTGATAATTTAAATATCCTTTAAGTTTACATTTAGTTACAACCAAATAACATAAAGGTAGTTGTTAAAAAAATAGAAAATTTACTTTTGCATATTTAACCCTTTCACTGGTTAAAAGACATTTCTGTCACCATTGGCTTGCTGCTAGAGTGGCATTATTGTTGTCTTCAGTCATTGTTATTCAAATGAACTCTGGGGGTGAACTCTGGCTAAAACCAAGTGTTTGCTCAGCACTACATCATGTCTAGATACACCCCCTGTCTGATACAACACTTGTTCTGGTACAGAGTAGTACTGTACAGCAGGAAGAAAATTGACCGGTAAAGGGTTAAAGAAAGTTTTAGACTGTTTTAATGTTGATCTTTATAAACTGAAACTACTTTGATTATACCATGATTGATATCTGTATGCTGACAGAAAAATCTAAACCAGGTAATGAAAAAGCTCCAAAAGTAAAGTAGCTGTTATAAAAATAGTATTCGAAGAATATTAATTAATTTAATGATTACCTAATTAGAGCACCGATGGCAACAAATATCTCTTTGCTAATTTTCCAGTGAGTGCTCACATATCTCCATCTTCAAACAGGTATCCACTCTCTATATTTTTGCGAAGTGTCATCAACATTCAAAGTGTTTTTTGAGACAATTGAACTCCCTCTTGTTGTTTGCGTTGTTAATATGATGTTTCAGACGGTTCATTTTCTGGCCATCTTCAGGTGTACTATCCAAATATGTTGGCAGTAAACAGAATTTTCCAATGATGGTTGCAAATAGAATGTTCCAATGGTATACACACTATGTTGTAGGATTTGGATAATGTTGATTTCTTTTTCTTTCTTTGTTAAGCCTAGTGTTCCATACCTTGTCTCTGTTGTGTAGTGGAAGCCACGTTGGGTTGAACTCAGCACTTGTCTGATTTCAAGATTGCCAATCATTAAAGATTACCAAACTGACTTCTGTTTGATCTTTTAGGATCCTACCAATGACCTTGCCGCTGATGTTGCTTTGAAGCTGAAATCTGAGGGTGCATCTTGTGCCTTGTTCCACAAATTAGACTTACATGTCATTCCAGCTGTCTATCAGATTTGGAAAAGGTAAAGTCGCAGATATTAATAAAAACCATCCTACATAGATCAAATCAATTGATTTCTCAATGAAAGCTGTTCATTGAAACTGTAAAAACACACAGCTCTGTATTTCATGAACATCACTATTCAAAATCTTTGTATTACTGTGATATAATAGGATTCATGGAACAATTAGAAATAATAAGATAAGGTGGAAAATGGAATTTGAGGTATAAAATCGATATAAGAGTGAAGAGGAGATTCAAATCTGGATCAACCCAGGGTTTACTAATATAATCCAGTAGTACCTGTCCCCCAGTTTGGGAAGGTTACCATCAACTAAGAATAGAGTATGATCATGAAGAAATTCAAAATATTATAAAATAGGTTAACTAACATTAGTGTCTTGCAATGTATTTACTGACAAAACAGTTCCTTTATCAGGTTAAAGACTCAGAGCCCTTTTAATTTCAAGACAAAGCAATCCAAAATCACCCAAACTCTTCACGGCCTGCCTTGATGACCAACATAGTTGTTTTTGCTAAAAACCTTCATGATCATCAAATAATGCTAAATGAACTAAATGAAGAAAACAAAAAAGTTGTTTTTCACATGAACTTCAGTAAAACAGATGTCATGTACAACAAACATGTTAGAGACAAAGACACAACAATCAAGATTGAAAATGCACAGCTGAAAAAAATAGACAGCTACATCTATCTATGACATTTTCAAAAGAAGAAGAAATCGAGTGAAGAATCACTCTTGGTTGGCAAGCTACCTTCAAGACCAAGAAAATCCCATCAGTCCTGAAAAGAAGGGTCTACAATCAATGCGTCCTACTGATAATCACCTTTGAAGCTGAAATATGGAACCTAACCAAAAGAATGACATTGTAACTCTGAACCATGCAATGTGCACAGGAGAGAATCATGCTCAACATTAAGTGGTGAGATCACAAGACAGCACAGTATATTAGAGGAAAAACAGGAGTCAAATATATAGAATCCATTAGAAAATACAAATCATGACTCCCAACACTGGCAGAAAATAAGATTGCATAACAAACTAGGCAAGTTCAGAAAGTACTGGCTTCGCAATGCTTATGATAGAGAAGTCAGGCGTATTCTAGGGAAGGTCTATGTCCAATGATGGATGCTAAAAGGCTGCTGCTGATAATGATTAGTAAAAAGGGTACCGTTGATAAATGCCCACATTACCTTTTTTTTTTAAGTGAAAAAAAAACAAAACACAAAACAGTTGTGTGCTGAGAGTAAGTGATTAATGACCAGTGATATTCATATTCATGACCAACACATACCAGAAAGAAACAGATTGCCTTCTGGATTTCTATGTTAGCACTTCACCCATAGTGTGGCAAGTTGATCCTCCAAATTTGGCACGACTGGAAGTCACCAGACTTACTGGAGAAGATCTCCATCTTGCCTAGCTGATGTAGAACCAAACTGCTTCCTCGATTGTTGGCTTTTGACGTAGTCAAACAGGGGTAAATAAATTTTTATATGTGTCCTCACGTCTCTACAAGATGCTTTTCTGTTGGTTGGTTGGTCATCTGTCTGAGTTATGTTAAACAACACGAATAGGAAGGAAGGAAGAGGTATGATGTCATTAAAAGGTATGATGTCATTAAGAGGTATGACATCACTAGAAGGTGTGACATTCATTCCAATCAATTTTTTTTACCAACAGCTAATGATGCCACAGTAGAATATCAAAAATCCACATGAAAATTGAAAATAATGCTTGCAGAATATTTCCGTACCACAATATTTTACAAGTATGAGAATCAGTTGACTCAAAGAAAGGCTACTTACTCCTCTTTCTACACAACGCTGAATGGTTCATATTTAAGAAAAAAAATCATGGTTTAAAATTGCTTTCAAGCCAAACAGGTGCAAATGAAAATAAATAGATTGTCTTACACCAATCTTTCAGGTGGAGTAAGCCTGCCTAGAAAATAAACAATCAAATCCCTCGCTTTTTATCTGGTCTTGAATACTGACCTCAGGAAATTCTGTAACTAGTTGAGCCTTTCTTTAAAGATGCTCCACTTTTTTAACTGAAATGGATGAATTTTCTAATTCAGTCAACTAGCTGAAAATTTGGGCAGGATTTACTAGTAATTCCTATGGAGGGGCCTAGATGGGGTTATTGGCCTCCATAAGAGATCATGGATTTGAACTATGTATTTATTGAATCATACCTTATTTAAAAAATCATCTCCATCATGAACTCTTGGATCACATTAATTTTGATATCTGGGAGATTTGACTAAAAATTTCAAGTATGCCCTTATTACTTGTGAACAAATAAATAGATAAGGGAGAATACTCTATAATCAGCATTTAATAGTTATCTCCATTCAGAAATCACTTCATTATAGAGGGTTAGCACAAGTGCAGACCCCTAATGGTTATATCAAAATTTTCAAAAACTTATATGCAGAAATCATGGGATAGGGTCCCATCAGCACATATAATTCCATGGGAATATTTTGGGTGTTCCTGAGCCATGCTGTCAAAAACAGATGCTCATTTGGTGAATCATAGTAGGATGGGCCAGTTGAAATATTCTGTACTGCCATAATAAAATTACTGCATTATAGCTAACAGGCCTCTTCCTCCTGACTGTTTTCTAAGCTACTGAGATTATTAACAAGGTGAACAACAGACTGTATTCATTTCTATGTATGCCGTGTTCATCATCAAAGGAATTCAAAATGTTGAGTGATATTACATTTTTTTTCTCATTTTAGAATGGGCCTGGATTGTATGCTCTGTGGAGGAAGACAAAAATTCCTGGCTGCAATGGGTATTGACAGAGTTTCTTTTGACAAAAAAGTTGCTGCAGCAAAGAAAAGGCAGCAAATGTTCACGGTCAAACCAGAAAAAACTATCAAAGGTTTCAAGATAAACAAAATCCAAATGGAAGAACAAGCATCACTGTTGGCATCATCCTTGCTAACATTTTTTGATGATACTTCAGGTACGTAAACGCCCACCAAACTTCTTTATCATATCTTTGTATTTGTGTATGAAAACTAAACTGTTCAAATCTTCTGGGTCATATTAAAATGCTCACTAATAAGGCTCTATGAGTAAACAAATAGAATATCTAAACATTATATCCCATTCCCTACATGGCCTGCTGCTTTACTTTAGATTCATCACGCATACCTTCAACAAAAATTATTTGAAATAAGAATTAAAATTGTTTCATTTGATCACTGGCATCACTAGCTATATTATAGTAGGATGGCATTTGTGAGAGAATGTGTTCCTTATTGTATTTACCCTTTCAGTGAGACGCCAAATGTAAGGAGTGTGAATCTCTGGATTGATTCTAACCCTCTTCAAGTCATCTGGGGTTTAGAAGGCAAACTCTAAAAACCCAGAATGAAAGTTTTAGTGTGTGTGTGACTCATATATATCTATATATATATATATATATATATTAGAAAGACAGACAGACAGACAGACCATCCAAGCATAGAAGAAGAGTAACAATCTTGGAGGGAAGAACAGTCTGAATATATTTTCAAATAAATAATACTGTTTCATCATTCAAAATTCAACTGAAACAAATCAATGGAAATTGAGTTGAACAGTCTTCCCCACAAAAGTTCTTGAAGTCTACATAATTTTCCAAAACGTCTCTCCAATCATTCTTATCTGGAATTTCCAGAGAGTTCCATTATATTTCTATTGAAAAATCAGATTGAACAGATATTTATAATACTCAGAAATAAGCGTATTCATTAGTGGATAGACACATTTCCCTTTCAATAGAATAATTTTTTGTTGTCGTTTTTTTCACTGACTTTCCTCTGAAAAAAGCGCCCCAGGCATTGAATTGCTTTCAAAAATCTAAAACTTTCCTTCAAATTTCATGTACGGACTTTCCTACGAAAATCACTCCATGTAACAATTTTTCAAGAAAATTTCCTTACCCGAGTTTCTATTCTATCCTGGGGACTCTCCTTGGAATCATTTCCAGTCGATACATCTGACAAACAGTCACTTTTCCCCAATTTGTCAGCTCAATTCGTTTGGAGACCAACACAACACGTCCAGAGGAACCAATTTTCTTCATTTACTGTTTTTGTCTCCGGTCTGATATCGTCTGCCTCAGTCAAATTTCTAAGAGGAAACAATACTGTTTTGCCATTGGTCAATTTATTTCTTACTCTCCAAACTTCGTCCCTCGGATTCGACCGAGATTCTTTAGGGTAACGATAGATAAAATTTATTAAATTATAAAATAATCGCGATTTTAAAAAATCGGATGTTCTCGTAAAAAAAAAAAAAAAAAATGAAAAATGACTTTAATGATTGAAGGGAAATAACTTCGATTTATGATCACTATTTGCTTCCCTTGACTAGCCTTGAAATCAAATCCTCGTTCATTAGAGATAAGAATGAAAATTGTATCATTATGAAATCACATGCGAAATGGTGGCTGGCAGAATATAAGACACTGAGACGAACAAGACAATTTTAGGAAGTATTGGCTTCGCAACACCCATGATAGAGAGGTATAGCGAATCTTGGGGAAAGTCTATGTCCAATGAACGACACTGTAAGCCTGACGATGATGACAACTAGCTCCATTATAGTAGAATGGTATTTATAAGTAGTCATTGTATATTGATTATCATTTTGAATTGTTGTATTACTAATATTTCTTATGAATCATAGGAAAATGTAATTCTCAATCTATTTGATTTAATTGATCCAAGCAAAAATGCCAAAAGATAAAAAGATATAGACAGTGAGAAATACTGTCGATAAACAAGCAACATTAATAAGTACACTTCAAAAGAGAAGAATGAATTTTCCAAGCCTTCATTCAGCAAAGACCAATATGCAGAATATGTTAGATAAGATACATAGCAAGTAAAATTTATGCACATATAGTTGTAGTGCATTACAAACTCTGCTAACCTCCGGACCAGGAGTGTCCCCGAGTGCTTTGGTTTTGGTGTAGCATAAGCTAAGCTTACTATCAGGTACTACAGGGTCAGGTCATTCACAGCACAAAGTTACGCGATCAGCCCAGAACTAGAGAGTACTGTAACATTAACAAAATATGTTTAATTTTATGAAATAAATAGGATGTTATTGAAACCTTTTATTATTTTAAAAGTTTGCATCATGTGTTCTGATATTAGTTTCAATTTTCCATGTCTTTTATAGGGGAGGTTTTGTAGCTCTTTGAACATTTTTCAATTCTTTTATACTGTTTTATCAATGAAGTGACCACATGGAATGAAAATCTTTCATCTAATATTGATTTCATCTTTTTCTTTTACAGATAAATATCAAAGACATTTTGCTTATAGCGTAGTGGAATGTCTCAGTCCTGATTTGCGAAAGATTATGCAACACCGTGGAGGCAGCCAGTTGGAGTATGTCTTAGTTCGATAGTAATGATACGAAGAAATTCAGTTTGAGGCTTATTGCCTTTTTTTTCTCTTCAAGAAATAAATACAAATATTGATTATTCTACAAGCTTCTTTATTTTAATACTACTACTAACACCAGCTGCAGATCCAAATGGACAGGGGTGGACCCCATTTTCAATTGGGAAGAACCCAAATAGATAGAAAAAAACAAAAAAAAAAACAAACAAAAAACCTTGAGTAAACAAATTAACACAAAGGACAAAAAAATATATCCACATGTCTCACTAGAGATAGAGTGTGGAAAAGAGGGGGGAAAAAAATCTTGGATCTGTCCTAATAATCCAATTCCTAAACTTAGCTTCTTCCACAACACATGGTCCAAAGTGTGTGTGCAAAAAGAAGAAAAAACATCTCAAAAGATGAAGTGGTAGTCTTTATATATCTGTCAACATAAAGATAACATCAGCTAAATAATCAGCTCAATAATTCAACCTCTAATTCAAATGCGCATTATTTAGGGTTTACTCCTTTTTTCAGATACAATATTGTAGATGTAGTGTGTGCCAGGTGTCCCCCCCCCACGTCAGCACACAAGTTAAAAACAAGACGGCAATAACTTGTGCGCTCCTAGTATTACCCCCCCAACACTGATTGCTGATTTTCTCTTTATCAAAATCCTACTTGGTGGAAATTACTGTCTCATATTTAAATAGGCATGGCAAGAAATGAAAAACTGAAATTTCAAGTTCAGATCTTTATTGAATAAAAACTAGATACATGAATGATCAAAGTAGCACACTATTTGACGAGTACAACTTCGGGACAAAGGAAAAATTCACTGGTTCAATTTTTTTCTCTCCCTAATATAAAAAAAAGCAATGCATACACACATTTTATCTTCAGTGAATTGGCATCTGGACTAAAATAAATTTTGAACTTGCACCAATTTAAAAGCTGATGTCCTACTGTGTTAGTCATAGAAATTAAGATGTTCTATAGAAATAAGCATTTATTGCTATCACCAAATGGCAATCAGTTGCAAGAAAAGAGACTCTAGCAGCAATTGTTTCCACAGGTACTATAGAAGTGTACTGTTTAAATAATAGCTACTTAATGTTAACTATGTATATATAAATATGTATATATAGATAGATATAGATATAGATTTATATATCCATATCTATATCAGGTTGCTGCCCATAAAGTCTATCTATTTTAGTGACAAAAATAAAGAAAAATAGATAAGGACTTTATTGACACCCTGTATATAGCTACATGGCAGATGATAAAATTGAATATCAAAATAAATCTGGCTTCATCTGTTGGTTGCTGGCAACTGTATGTAGGCATTGCCAGTTTTTTAAGGTTAAAAAACAAACAAAACAACAAGAGCACACAACCAAAAGATAACAAATATATATATATATATGTATACATATATGTATTGGCAGCATAGGGTACCCTGTATCTTGGGTGTGTTGCATGCACAATAATGCAATATTTTAGTGCTGTAAAAAGTAAAAAGTTCTAGCCTATTTGGCAAAATGAAGATAGTCCTATTGTAGAAATTAGAGAATTTGGATTAAATACTATTATAAGTGGATAATAATGTTCAATTCAAATCGTTTCTCTTTTATTACATTGAACCAAAAAGGCCTTTACTGTCCATTGCTTTTCAGACACTAAAATATTTCAGTGTTCTTGTGCATTCATAGCACACACTACATCCAAGACACAAACCATCCTATGCAACTGATATATACATAAATATGAATCACTATTTCAGCCCTATTACAGAACTTTACAAATTAAAAAAACAAAAACAAAAAAAAACCAAAACAAACAATAACATTTGTTTCATGCTGCCTCTTCTCAAAATAAGAGATGAGGGAGAATAACTGGGGTAAAATATTTTCTTTATTTCGGCACATTGTTTTGGATTGTGTCCAGTACAGCACTAATGTCTCCGTCTTTAGTTTCCAGCAAACATGTGAGCCATCCACCCTCATTACTGTAGCCCATACCCATCATCTGTTCCAGCGCCTCAGCTATTTTGGGGTCTGCAGAAAGAAGGAAAAAGGAAATGATTGAGAACACAAAGAATGACAAAATGGGATGAGGGTGTGGTGAAGAGAGGACATTGTGCACTTCAGTCTTCACAAAATGGAATCTTTTTTGTCACAGAATCATTTAAAACTAACCTTAAGTGATTTTACACAAATGGTCACCCTTTGATGAATTTAAAATCCTGTTTTGAACAGCTTGCAGGAATGTTAGCAGAAAAAGATTGCAAAGACTGAAACTCAGTGTTGCAAAAATACCTTCCAGGGGAAAGATTAGATGAACCATTTCTAATCCCTGGAGAGTTATTAATCTTCCAACTATTAACAAGTTCAGCCCTACCTTGTGTCAACAAAACGAGCATGTTCTCACTTCAGTGCTGCTAGGCAGAAACAGAGTCAAGCATGTTTCCATAGCTATATACATTGTCTCAGATAAAACCAGGGAATGGATACACAAGTGCATCATAGGCAGTACATAACATGCCACAGGGCGCACAAGTGCATGGTGTAGCATTGAAGATGTTCACAATCCTGGAAGTCAGACCATAGATGTGTTATTTAACATGCGTTTTCTCCCCTGCATTTTTGTAATGGTGATTGAAATCACAGAAATGTAAATCCCCTTACAAACTGAAATAAACCTATCAATGAAACTTTCCCTAAGCCAGTGATAATAGATTTTTATATGAATCTCAAACAACATCATATTCATACCTGGATCCACAGTAAGATCGCCCATGTGCAGTTATTTCAGATGGGCATTTATTTGGGGCCAAGTTTTTGTAAGTGAAACTTCTAAAGCATCTATGTTTTAGTGCTCTTTAGTATGAAAAGTTGGACGTTTTGAATATGGAAATTGAAACATCAAAGCTGAAATGTGTCAATTCCCTGTATCTGAGATAAAAAGTGGTAAAAAGAAATTAATATCAGGAATTAAGCTAAAAAAGTCAGAAACTTCAAATAGTCATTTCGTTTAGTAGTCTTCAAAATTGTTCAGTCATTATGTAGGGGGGGGATTTCCTAATTGAGAACGGATTTTAAAAGTTTTCTATCACATTTTAAAAAACTAGGTGAGGATATTTTACATTGAAAATTTTTGTTCAAAATTGTTCATGCCTATTTTATATGCTCAATATAGAAGTTTTGATGGTCTTCGAATAATGGACCTGGGCAATTATTTGATCCATTTTTTTCCACCCAAACTTGGCTGTTTTCCCCAGTTTCAACTGCCCTGCAATATAACCATAGATCCCTATAGGAGTGGGAGGGAATGCTTTGTGGAGATGGAGTGAGCTGTTTGTTATGTTGATTTGTCAGTCAGTGACAGCTATTGCTGCAATACATGAGCAGCGCATCTAATAAAAATATCAAATGCTTATGCTACTTTTCTTTTGATCATTGCATAATTCATCAAAAAACAGAAAAATGATGCCCTATAAGTTATATCTAGGGGAAGATGAGAGTCATTTTCAAGTAAATACCCAAACTATTATACATTGTTTGATATTAGTCAGCATTTCCTTACCATCTGGATAATAGAGATTATTGTCTTGCTTGATGCTATCACTGACTAATCCATAAGGTGCAGGTGTACGTCCCTCAATTCCCTCTTCACTTTTAGGGCTTGGGCTTAGCATTGTCCAACCATCAGCATTCTGAAAGAAAAAAAAGAAAAAAAAAAAAAGCACGATTAAAAATCTGAATTTTGTATAACTTGAAAATAGTTGTGATCTTTCTGCTTAATTAGCTTGAGACACAAAATTTTATACCTAGAAATATTAGATCCAATACTTGGACCAAACTGGTTGCTACAGGGTCAAATTCCACTCTGAACATAACTATTTCAGCCACTAAACTGAATTGAAAAAAAAAAAAAAAAAAAAAAAAAAATTTCCCCATTTCATTGAGGAGACTATGTGCAAAATTTGAAGTTTCTACACACAGTTAGGACTGAGAAGAGTAGAGAGAAAAAGAAAAACAATCATGGTGAAGATAAAAGTAAGAAAATGTTATAAATTTTATATAAAAAAAATTGTTTTGCAACACCACATAGTTATATCTAGCATCCATAGATTTTCCCTTCTCTTTCTAGCCATTATTTTAAACTTCTCACTTTTTAGTCTTAACCAGGAATCTGAATTTGTCATTGATACTGGATCAGGAAAAAGAAGTCAACTTGTGAGTTTATAAACTCAAGTTACAATTTTTTTCCATTTCAAAGGAAGGGAGGCAAATCACAAGTTATTTGCCAAAAATGTTTATTTGAGAAAAAAAAAAAAGCACACACTTATTTAAATGGACGTTTATTAAAAAAAAAAAAAAAAAAAAGAAGAAATTATCTACATACAGTGCTTTCTGTTGACGGTGATTCCTTCAAAACAGTCTCATCCACTTGAGTTGTGTCCATGGGGATTGGGGACTTGGGCTGAGACACTGGAGGTTCAGCTGATGGTTCAGCTGGTTTTTCATTTGGTTTTTCTTCATCAGCAGCTGCAGTCTCTGCAGCGGGGGTTGCTTCTCCTTCAGTGGATTCAGCAGTTTTTTCACAAGTAGGAGTAAAAATCCGACTGGCAGCAGCAGCTGCTTCAGCAGCGGCAGTAGCTGCAGCTCTAGCAATCTTATCAGCATTGGCTGCTATATTGGCACTGGCTTCAGGGGAAACATTGAACGCATCAGGAACACCATGGGCAAACACATGGGGCCCAGATGTAAACACATGAGCACTAGGAGCTGAGACATTAGGGCCAAAAGGTGCAGGGAATGGAGGGGGGCCATGGGCACTAAATGGATGGGCATGAGGACCATGTGGGACAAAGGGTCGACCTGTGAACACATTTTGAAATTGACCTTCCTTTTCCAACTTCATATCCAAATCAATCCCTGTAAAACAAAAGGAAAACAAATTAACACAATCTCAAAAAATAAAGCATTTCGTTTTGCCAATAAATGCTTTTATAAAACTATGAATCAATGCAAAGATAGAATTTAAAGTAAAGGAATGTAAAATTGAAATCCACAGTATTAAAGAAATAAAATAAGAATTTAGAGGAAGTAGAGTCGAGGGAATCTGTAAATAATGTAGAAACCGAAGAATAAATCTTACCAAATGGGTTAAGCACAGAAGAAAGGTGTTCTCCAATATGCTGAAACATGTTAGGCGAGTATTCAGGAGCCTTTTTTGACTGATCTTTCTTTTCATTAGTAGTTTTCTTCTCTTCCTTTGGCTTGTCATTACTTGAAGAGGAAGTAGAGAAAGATGTGCTGAAGGAACAACCACCAGGAGCAGAGGTTGTACTAAATGAACCACCAGGAGCAGAAGCTGTACCAAATGAACCACAGCAGCCACCATTACCATTGAAAAAGTGAGTCTACAAAGGGAAAACAGATTTATTATTTCTTCAACAGTCCAAAGTTTTGAAGGAATCACAGTTAACAGAAAGCACAGTATATAGATAATTTTTTCCTTTCCAAAACTTCCATTTAAATAAAGTGTAATTTATTTTTCTTCAAATAAACATTTCTGGCAAATAACTTATGATTTGCCTCCCTAATCAAATTAACAGAATCATTTATAACCATCTCAATAGAATCAACTTTATTCTTGAGGAAACACTCCTGCTTCTGAAATACTTTTAATCTTCATTGCAGATACTAGTTTTATGTATTTTTGAAAATTATTGATTGCCAATACTTGGATGAAAATTGATTGGTTTAAGTGTGAAAGTTCATTTACAACATAGACATCAAAGAAGGTTGATTAATAATATGAACAATATCTTGTATTTATTCAGACATTACCAGGAATATGATTAAAAGGAGAAAAAACATTTATTATGACCATTTCAACTGCAGAAAACCATCTCAAGGGGAGATAACACATTCTGACAGCTGAAATATATTTCATACCAGACAAATTCTCGTTTTCTTCAAGGAACTCCAAAAAGTACCCATTCTACACCACTTCATTTTTGCTAGTCTTATATGATAAGAAGTTTGACCGGTTATGAGAAATGGGGTTTTTTATTAAATAACATTTATTCTAGGCTTCATAATGAAACAAAATAACACATGGCAATTTGTTGAGGAAATTTCTCATATCAAACTCACACATAGAGCAAAGTTATAAAGAACAGGTTTAGTAAAAAGAAAAAAGTTTCCAAGTTTTGTGATCATTAGCTAAAATTTACATGACTGATAACAGAGAGCAAAAATGTCATCCATGGCAAAAAAACAAAACAAAACCAAAACTTTCAACCAAGATAATGCTGATAATCTTCCCAAAAAGTTTAAAACACCATGTGCATATTTCTTTACATTCCAGACCCCAGAAGAGAATCTAATAACGTGTATACGTAGAAGCTAAGTGCAAATCTGAGATATGCTTAGTATTTGAAGAACGAATAATAAATTACCTTGAAGTTAGGAAAAGAGCCAGGAGTGGGAAGCTTAATCATGGGATGCTCAGTATGCAGAGACTTGTAGTCACAAGTACGGCACAGGTCATAATCCTGGCACATAAGACACTTGTAACGAGGACCACGAATAGCAGAATCACACCCGTCACATGTCACCCCAGGGTGTAATTCTCCATCTTTAGGTGCAGTTTTAGGAGCATTTTCAAGAACTAAAAGAGAGAAAAAAAGATATTAAAAAAAAAAAAAAATCAGCATTCATCTAAAATTATCTTAGTGAGCATATATGTACATTCCGGTTTTTATATAACTCATTATAAGCAGTTTAAAATTTCTTTTCTTATCATGAAATACATATTTCTTTGTATTATTTTCATCAAAAAAAGTTCCTACTGTAAACTTTGTGAATTTTCATTTTGCAGGCAATAAAATATAGAATATGGCTAAAATATGTATTCACATTTCCCCCCCAATACTATGTACCTTAGGAAGTTGTACTGATTGAAAGATAATGCTTAGAAGAAATTCCAATTCATCTCAACCTATTTTCTGATGGGAAAATGAGCTGTCGTGTTCTATGAGGCTTCAGATCACTGGTAGTTATAAAAAAAGGTAAGTTTTGATCCTTTTAAAGCTCTAACCTGCAGCCATTTGTAAAGTCATGTAAAATCTCATCAACATTACAATTTTTTTTTTCATCATCATGTTCAATCAATAGTTTTCTGGCTAAAGCTAGAGGGTAAAGTAAAAAGTTGGCATTTTGAGTCAACTTTTTAGTTATCTTTCATTTTTTTCTACTACTGAAATAACTTACCGATAACTTTAAAATGTGGTCCTTTCTTTGAGTTCAATGCTTCCAGAAGTTCATCATCCGTGTTAAACATGATGAGGTCATCATCACAATCTGAAAAGTAAGTGCAGTTGAAAGGTTTTATAACATAGCAAGGAAAACAAAGTCGAATAGTGTTTGCAAGAAGAAAAAAGTTACTTGTCTATTGAAATTAAAAAGTTTTTATTTTATAAGTCTGAACATTTGAGATATTCAATAGATGCTTTTTTTTGCTTTGATAGATAGTAAGCATCTAATATTCAGTTGAAAGTAAATAAATAAACTAGGCAGAATATAAAAGTAGACATAACTAAAAAAAACAACAAAAAAACACTTTTGACAAAAGTGAAGTTCGAAAAAGAAGCGAAACACCATTTTTTGCACAGAAGATTTTAGAATGTTTTTGTATGAGTGCAAGAAAATTAAAAGAGCCTATTCTTAAAAATATAATACTGACTTATTTTAAACGGAAGTGTCTGTGTGGGGGGAGGGATACAAAAACAAAGTGAATAATTTTCATAAAAATTCAGGTAATAAATATTAAAATAAATTGAAAAAATAACATTTCCACAAAATAACCAAAAGAGAAAAAACAAAAAAAAAAAAAAAGAAAGAAAGAAAGATAAAAATGAAAATTTCAAAAAGAGAATCCAGCTAATTCTACTCTGTAGTTCTAATCAAAAAATTATCTGTAAGTGTTTTAAGAGACAAAATATATGAGTGTTTAGATATTCATGCTAAGAATTCAATGCTTCTACCTTCACAAGAGCAAAATTTTCAATTTACAAATGCATTTTAAAAGCAATACTAGATAAACAATATAAATGATATTTCATGCTTAAGGTAGGGGGGGAAAAACTGATGGCAGGTTTCAATCTCAGACCATTTTTCAAATCAAATCATCCACTTAGGTGTTAAGTTACAAATATACCAACAGATGGATTATTTATTTACCAATATGAAAAATGCATACCTTCACAATGTGTTGATATAATAGTAAAAACTTGAAAAATACTGGACAAGAATATTTAAAATAGATGACAAATATTAATGCAGTGGCACAAAATGGAGTTTTAAAAGTATCCTCTGAATCAGAAAGGCGGTTACCAGGTGGATTTGAGCCACCAATCTCTTGATTAAATAACAAGTACACTGACCAACTGCACCATGGAGACATCTGTACTAGAGATAATTTATTTTCTAGTATAAATCATTTGTGCTTGGCTTTCAAAATCTTTCTCATTCCCAATAAAAAAACTCTTATATGTTTACAAATTGAAGAATTCTTGTTTTTAGAAAAAAGCATTTGCAGGGTCAAATTAAGTTTATATGGAAAGTTAGGTGTGATTAACTTCTATGGTATAGGTGTACATTGCGTTATATCAAATTTGAAAATTCACTGAAGATTTGAATGTAGCGTTGTTCAGAGCACGTTTTGTGAGTCAGTGTAATAGAAAAAACTACTCACAAAGGTTTTATAAAAGATGACATAAATTTTAATAAAATTCATAATAACTCATGTAAAACTCAAGCAAACTGAAGTTATTGATTTGCATAAAAATTCAACTTACTCATTAAGGACAGAGTGCCTAACGCATCTACCTGACAATGAACCCTCATTAAAACAGACTAATGAGCAGGGGGGGGGGGGTCCATTTCAGCAGACTGTCAGAGTTGACTGATGGTGGGGGTTGATTCTGTATAGTTATATAATTTTGGAAAGTATATACATTAGCAACTTTCATGGACTGTTTTTACACTAATTCAATATCTTTGAAAGTTCAATTTTGATTATAACGGCAAGAAAATAGCATAAGATAATGAAAAATACTTTTGTGTATTCACAGAGAATTTCCATGCAGATTAATGTTGTGATTACATTTTTGACTAAAATTTCATCAATTCTGCCATAATTGACGGATCTGTCATCAGGAAAAAGAAATTTCTACAATCTTTCTTCTATTAATAATGAAGATTATCATGATCAAATTAATAGATTTCAAATTAAAGACGTCACTTCTTGACAAAAGTCAAAAGATTTGCTATAATATACTCTGTACATGATACACAATACAACTATGTAAAACATATACGTTATGAAATGATCTAAAATACAATGGGATTAATCAATTCAACTCCAATTAAATTTCAGACTCTTTTGAAAATCCATACACCAATATTAGTTTGTTTACTTCTAAATGAGGAGATTCAATTGTTGTAGAAACTTTGTAGTGGTCCAGTTATGATACCATGCTATGGATGATGGATATGATCTTTCGAGTCACTGTCTCAACTCAGATTTTGTCTGTTTTATCCAATACCTGGATTAACTGAGGTCTGTTTCAACAAGGGTTCACTGTATTGATAAATTTCAAGTTGTGAATAGAATACTTATTAAAATAATGAATATCTAATGACATGATGAGTAAACTCAAGAATCAAGGTTCAATTTGAGACAACTTGGTGAATACATCAATATTATTAAATATAAGCGTGTAAACAAACATCTGAACAAATGTAAATGTTGCTTGACAACACTGAGGTCAAATTGACCTCATCATCAACTGTTAATAGACCTGTGACAAATGATGTGTTGATAATAACACCCAACTTGTAGCATGTCAATTTTCTTAAGAGAAATTTTTGTGTTATTAGTAAGAAAAATTGTAGAAAATTCTCTTATGAAAATTATTTGGGTAAGCAATATAAACCCAGTGATATTTTGTTTGATAGGTTGTTTTGCAAAAAGCAGATTGATACAACAATTTGTGTTAGAAAAAACACACGTGGATCTTGAAATTTTACCAAACAGTAACTAATCCAGATTTCAAAAAAATTATCAGGATTTATTCATTAATATGAAGGGTATTTCATAAAAAAAACTTATGGGATTATTTTTTGAGTCAAATGACCACACCCCTTTTTTAGTTTTATGAAATCTCAATAAAATATCCTCCAGACACTAAAGATATTCACATTTCTGTGAATGTAGAGAAATTGAATCAGTTGAAATCTTATTTTAAAACTGCAACACAAGTTTTAAAACTATACCCTGAATCAAGAAATATGAACAGCAATAAAACTAGAATATTTTTTGTTTGCAAAGTCCTGTATTTTTCTTTTTCAAATAAAGTGAAGACTTTACAAAACAAACAAAAAAGTCTGCTGTAATTTTTTTTCCATTGAATTGCTAATGAATATGCTACTAAGAGACTTCCGAAATATTGTAATCAAGTAAATATTTTTTAACAATAGAGAAAAAGTTTCAAATTTTATGGATGTTAAACTTTTTTGTTTTTTTCTTCATACATACAGACGGTAACATTAATACATATTTGAGCACGTGAAAATATAATTCAAATTATCTCCCCTGGATACATAAACGAGCAGCTACCGAAAATTTATAGCTACTTGACATTTGTCATTCTAAGAGATGCGCGCTTATGGTATGGGGAGGCTAGGAGCTTTGAACTATCTTCCCAAGTAAACGACACATCCCTTAGACAAATGTATTTGTCAAAAATCAAAGCAATCATAATCTTTGAGTCAAATTTTTATGAGGTCAATTCTATTTTGGGAGATTTTAAAAACAAAACAAAAACAAACAAAAACCGACTTGAATTTTTCTGATGACACTCCTATCAATCATGGTGGATTCGAAGTTTATGTTGTCAGAAATGTAAACTCGTACTTTAAACGGTCTGAAACCCACAGCACTGAGTTAGCATCTTTTCTTACGACCTACTTCACGCTATTTTCAGGCAATTATGAATAAACCTTCAAAGAATTAATTGCAATACGTCTTGAAAGACCTCCATGAAGGGCGTGAACATAGCTATCATAGAAGAAAGAAGAGCTTGGTTGACATTAAAGCGATTCTTTTGGATAAAAAAGAATTATTTCTGTCAATAACAGCTACTATTTCGTACAAACACTATGATCAAGTCAACAAACAACAGGATGTTCAGAACGAGAAATTCGACTACTATTATTATCTCAATCATCAAACGACTTTTTTTTTTCCAAACTTGTTGATTATTTTAAAAATAAGGCAGACAGTCTTCCGGTTATTTTAGAGCTTTTCCAATATACTCTCTTTTGAAAACAGTCAGAGTGTGGAACAGACAAAAAACAAAAAAGAAAACTTTAGAACTTAATAATCATCATAAAAAGAAATTGGAATTAAGGCACAAGCACGCAATGAAAATGACAGGTCGGCTCGATGATCGATTTAGACTTTCATTGCATACAATTGAATAGTGACTAGTGGGTCTTCTTTTTTCACCACTTGTAGTATTTACAACGTAGAGACAGTGTCTCATTTTTTGCCATATTGATAACAATTATTCTGTCGGATATACCCATTTCTTAATACCATATATTTATCCATAATTACGAACTTCGGTTAATTGAGAACATCATCATTGAATGCAGAAATAAAAATAGTCCTTGTCTTATCTTTTAGGTAATTGTTTAGACAAGGTTTGCAAAAGAAGGAGGGTAACTTAACAAGCATAAAAAATTATGTAAGCTGCTCCTGAGAACTATTTACGGAAAAATGAAAGCAAAAAAAAATTGACCGATTAAATCTGTATTTTATTAGATCTAACTACAAACGATAAAATTTAGGGTTAGTGTTTAGAGTTACGTGGCAATAGACAAAAAAAAGATGAAGCATTTTTTTTCAAATATCTAGAACACTTATCAATATCATAAAATGATAAAATAATTTGTCATTTTTGACATAATTTTCCTACACAACTCATGTAAATAGGAAGCAAACATTCATCCTGTTAGTTCCGATTTGTCTGCGTAATTTACGCCTCTATCATTGTACAGCGTCTATACCGATTAACCCCCTTTTTAGAAAACCTCACCTGAACAATTACCAAATTTTAGTATCAATAAGAATTACATAGTTCAGTACAAACATTAGTTTCGAAACGAAGGAGAATTTCCTTTTGTAGTCGTTTTTCAACGAGCATAAAATGACAAGGAAGACTTCACTGCTGTTCAAACTCAACTCAACAAATAATGAAAATAAGACATAAACATATTTCATTGCTAGTTTAGGAAAAAAGACTTCACTTAAAAAAGTAATTATGAATAATGAAATAAGAATAAAGCTAAGTTTTATTAAATAAATAGATTTCGTTGGAAAATACAGTAAGTTTTTTTTTACGTAATAATAAATAATGGATGCCAACTTGAACTACTAACACTTGAGATAAATCGAAATGAAATCTAATTCTTAGTTCCGATTTAGCATCGTTACGTTGTACAAAATGTTTTATTGACAGTAGATATTTGAGGGGTTCTACAGCTGAGAGAAAAAAATAAATTACTGCTCATAAAAAGATGCAATGATTGGGTTTTAAAAGGGCGTAAAAGAGAATTGAATGAATGGACTACGACTTACCTATCCAATGAACTGTAAAGTTGCCTTGTTTCAAACTAGGAAATACATCAGAGATCTTTTTGAACAGATATTCATAATTGGTAATGACATCTTCTGGCACCCCAAAACGACGAATTTCAGTATAATTATAGGGGGAACTTTTCGAAGCTTTGTATGCCTTAACAGTAACAGACATGTTTGAATTCTGTGTTGTTGTTATCGCTTTCAAAACAGAAATGGCGAGTGGTAATGTCAAGCTGCTCGTTGGTCTTCGTTGTTTTGATTAGGCGTCAATAAAAAGGTCTTATAAAACTCTAAGGGACTTGCGACTCTGTACGTGGACTATTTGGATAAGACTGTTGGATTCTACAGTGAGCGAACCAATTTAAAGCCAGTCTCGTACAAAAGCTAGAAACTTCCTGATGAAACCAGTGAACAATGACGTAGGTTGTTTTGGTTCTGTCGTCGTGACTCGTGAAAAACAAACTTCCGAGTGGGCAGTCGGTAAAAATCGGCTATTATCGGAAAAGATAACTTGGCCAGTCAAGTTACACACAAGCTCGTCTTTTTAAAAGTTTAATTATTATTTAATATAATGATGATTCATAGAATGATAATTTTTTAAAAGTATGTCCATTTTATTTCATTCATTACACATTTCGTTCAATTCCGTCAATCGACGGTAAATTACGGAAAGAATAGAATTGCTATGTCACCAATCACATTTCGTAAGACGAATTCTGGATTTTCCTAGATAACTAAATTTAGGCGAATGAGTTCATACTGTAAAAAAAGGACATTATGAAATATCTTCGGTTTAAAGAATCATCCTTTCAAAATAGGCTCACTTGAAGTCATTGATGTTAAATTTTAAAGTTTTGCTAAGAAACAATATTTAGAGAAAGAAAAGATTCATCTTTTTGAATTAAGGGTCAAGAATCCCAGGCAACATGTAAATTTTTGAAAAAAAAAGTTCATAGATTACATTTGACATACAAAGTAATATCTTTAGTCAATTATTGTAATTTATGCATGATTGATGCAATTATTTCTGGAATTGCGCCTTTTTAGCATCAAATTAAAACAGTTGAATTTCAACTTGAAAACGTTGATCTTCAATTCAAGAATTCTAATGATGTGTCTATGTACCACAGAAAGGTAAACTGCAGATAATAGAAGTCTATTAAAAGGGTAAAATGTGGATAAGAGGGACTACTGAAAGAGAAGCCATCATCGACAAAGGGCACCGCTAGAAAGAAAACTATAAATTATATCTAAAAAAAAAACAAAACAAAATACAGAAACAGTTTTAATCTATAATCCTGGTTTGTGAATGCTGATGATGTAATTTTTGTATATATCATGAGTATTGATTAAAAAAAAAAAAAGAATGACGTCAATTAACTGGGGCAATTGATTAGAAGAAATTAAAAACTGATGTCAGTTAACATTGGACAAAATGAGTTATAAAGATGTATGGACCGATCTAAAAACTCACCTCAGTTAAGAACAAATTCATTTTCTGTTCAATATAATGGATTACAAGTGAGAGTAGATACAGTATTAGTTCATAAACATGAATTAACAAAGAATATCATCATATAAACAGGTGATTAGAAACTAAAATGAGTTCACATTTGTCCCCCGTTTGGAGATCTTGTCGTGCCAAGGTTGGAGCAAAATGCTTCTGTACATGATTGTATGTTTTCTTACATAACAGTGGGGCAATCACAGTCATTGCTTTATCGATTACTCTTTAAAGTTAGTGCAATTTGTACTTCATTTGAGTTCTCTGGTGGTAGTCAAGTGATTATAGTCATGCATATCTGCTAGTGGGGGTGCAAACGTGGCATTTTGAGGCCATCTCACCCAGGGTTGGGGAGTTTTGAAGTTGAAATTTTTAGAAGCCAGGAATCAAGGGGTCATTATAAACAGTTACAGAATGAGATGAGTCACAACTTGGGGATTCGCCAGTTCCTCATCTGACAATCAACATCTGGATATCTCCCCACCCCTGATATATATTCATTCTTGGAAAATGACGGTGGGTACCCATAATTATAGTGTGAAATGTTCTAGCCATCCAGCATTTCATAGCAGACTTCCTGATGCTCCAAAGCACCGAGTCTTACTTCAAAATTCCCATTTTAAATTGAAGTTAAACTTTGAATTGTAGCCAATGGCAATGGAAGTTGTCATATATGATACATATGTGTACATATAATATATATATATATATATATGATATAAATGATGTATATATGATATGAATATAAATATACATATATGATATAAATATACATATATATGATATAAATAATGTACATATGATATATATATATATGATATAAATGATGTATATATGACATGATATTAATGATGCATATATATATATGATATATATATGTATATATATATGATGTATATGAGATATATATTATGTATGAATGATGTATATGATATATATGTATGATGAATATGATATATATGATACATATATATATGTATGGTATATATGATATATAATATATGTATCTATGTATGATATATGATACATATATGTATGATATATGTATATGATATATATATATGATATATATATATATATATATGACATATATATATATATATATATATTTATATCTATATATATATGAATGCTCTTCCAATTCCAGAATGGAGCACTCTGGTAAATGGGGAATTAAGTAAATATATTGTTTAATTTGGTCATACTGACTGTCCAGTTCTACATAGGGCAGGGGCAGAGCATCTACTTCTACGTCTCAAGTAAAGGTTTCAACTCTACCTTGCGGTCTTGGAAAGGATACTGAATAGTCTATAGCCCTACTGAAGAGTTGTAATACAATGAAACAGCTGTCAGTGGATGACACAATTACCAATTATCATTATAGTATATATATATATATATATATATATATATATACTTTGAATCATGTGTTTGATTTATTCCCAAATTTTCTGTACTATTGAAAACTGCACTGTTTAAGGTCTTATTATATTTTGATGTTCTTTTTTTTTTCAGCTTAGACTTTACATTGATTCATACAGCAATATCTTAACTGTACTATATGAACATTTGCACCAATGAATACTGCAGTATTCAAGTTATATACTGTATACACACACTAGACTAAAAATTAAGTTAGCACAGGGCTGTAAAAGTGTAGGGGTTAACAGTGAAAATAGAACTAAAGTGATCTTATGAGTCTTGCATGTTAGCCATTGCTGAATGACAAGATTCTGAATCTGCTGCCATTAGTTTGTCGATCTGCCATTAGAGTTCCTTGATTCTTCATAATTCAGCACTTTTAACTATTTGTCAAGCTGAATGTGGAAAAACCTAACTGCAGCTTGAAACCAAATTGAAGAACTCTAAATTTGACAACTTTCCATGTTTATTTCAGCACAGAATTAGATGTGTATTCATTCATTTCTTTCAGAATCTTATAAATCAATTTCTTGCAATTGTTACCTTTCCTGTTTTAAAACAGCTGCATTTCAGAGGGTTAGAGTAGAAATTTTTATGATTAAGATTAGTATTTTTAGGGTTAGTTTGTCATCAGCATCAGGTATTCTGTAGCTGGAATGATGGCTATTTTAAAACAGGAAAGATAACAATTACCTTACTTTCAATACAACCAATTAAAAAGCATAAGCAAACAATTTTGATTCATTATAGTTTATACCGTATAAATTAAATCAAATATATATTGTTCTTTTTCCGGCACTATTAGAAAATACTGTCAATAGTTTTGGGAAGGATCATTAATATCAAGAATTTTTTGGATTGGATGATTGTTGTTTGTGTTGTTAATACAACGTTTCAACCGATCCATTGCAGCATTTTTACCATTGGAAAAATTCTGTTTACCACCATCACATTCAGGTATCATACCTAAAGGAGGCCATAGAATGGGTTGGCTGAAACGTTGTATCAAGAATACAAACAACAAGGAGTTGAAAAGAAAATCTTTGACTATTAGGAAAATCGTTAAAAATGGATAAACTGCTAAAATTTACTACATGATGGTAGGAAAGAAAATAATGTTTTCAGGCATTTTCCATTGTCTGGCAATGGCCAACCCTCTAAGGTTGCTGGATCAAAGAGATACAACTGTATTTGTTTTTTTCAAATTTCTTATTTGGGAACAGACCAGGGATCACTGTCAATTCTGAGTCTTGCATGCTGTGCTATTTTTAATAACATCATTGAGTAACATTCAACTTGACTCATAATGTATCGAATGACCAAATGTAAGTCAAATTATCATGCTGACCTCGACTTATCTCACCGAGTATTTACACTTTCTGTCTGTGTCACATTGCATACAATCACGTTTTATCTATTTTCATAACTAAACCTAACATTAATTCCTGTGCATCAGGAATTAGAATGAGACTCATGCTTATATAATGAAAGCAGAATAAGTAACATGGCATATTGAAAGCCTGACATCAAAAGAATCAAAGCTGTCTCCAACAATCCATAATACCACACAGGAGTGGTTGTCAAATAATTGCCTAGGTGGAGAGGTATCAGTAACCGCAAAACAATAATCAATTGCACATAAACTAAACTTATTTTTCCTCATAGCTAATGAACATACATGTTAGGTGCTTTTGCCCCCTGCCCCCCCAAAGTACTACATCTCATTTAACCTACTAATTTGCTATGTTGGAATAATATTAACTCAAAAAGACTTCTTTGAAGAATAAAGATTATAGAATTCTATAATAGATTTGGGTTTTAATTTGGAAACAAATGACTCAGATTTCCTCAAAGAAAGAGAGCAGAAATGAGCAAATCCAAGATCAAATTAACACTCATTTGAGGGTGTGCCCCGAAGACAGACAGTCAACAACCTTTACTACCACAAGGTCCTTAAACAACTCAGAAAAAGGGTAATTCTTGTTCGGCCTGAGATTGCGGACTGTTGGAAGCTTCATCACGAATCACAGTGCATTCTCTGTGAACGAGTTTTGGGCCAAAAAGAATATTCCTATGGTATCATAGGTCCCTTATTACTTGGATCTGAGACTTTGTAGATATTTCTTATTCCCCAAAATCAAGACCAAAATTTGTGGTCACTATTTGGGAACTATGGAGAACATCCAACAGGTAATGAACCAACTAAGGGCAGTGTCAGTTGAAGATTTCCAGCACTGTTTCCAGGAGTGGGATCAATGTCACTGTTGGTATGCAGCTTCGCAAGGGAATCCTTCTGAAGGGGATCATATATCCATTTCTTAACAAGACAAAGTAATTAATGAAAATCTTGACAGATCTTTGAATGTCTCCAGAACATAACAATACCTGGGTCCCTTGCTACAATTGTGCAATGAAATTTGGAGAATTTGCCCCCCCCCCCATCTCCATTTTTTTTCACTCACCCTATCATCTAGTTTTAACTATCTCCTTCAAAGTTTTGAGGGCTACAACCTTGAAAATTTGCATGAGTACACAAGCCAAAGTTTCATTTTCCCCCGAAAGTGTATTTTTAGTTCTCTGGACTGACAATAACCAAATTTTGTGCTGATATTTCTTTTTACATGATTAGTTCTGGTACAGACACAATATACAGTGATTCATTTACATGAGGTATAGATATGTGTATATAAGAAAGAAAATCTATAAATATAGATATGTGTATATAAGAAAGAAAATCTATAAATATAGATATGTGTATATAAGAAAAAATATCTATAAATATAGATATGTGTATATAAGAAAAAATATCTATAAATATAGATATGTGTATATAAGAAAAAATATCTATAAATATAGATATGTGTATATAAGAAAAAATATCTATAAATATAGATATGTGTATATAAGAAGAAAAATCTATAAGTATAGATATGTGTATATAAGAAAAAAATCAAATGAAAATTCAAATATATCAAATTCTTCCACAGGTAATGGCTAGTTTATAAATTAAAACATTTCAAAGCGCCTTTTAAAATTTTTCTTTTTTTAATTTTGCCTTTCCAGGAGTGGGATCAATGTCTCTGTTGGTATGAAGCTTCCCAAGGGGACCCTTCTGAAGGGGATCAAGTTGATTTGTAATTAAGTTGATAATAAATATTTTTACATAATCAGTCTCATTACCTTCAAGACAGACCATGTATGAATTAATTTTTTAATGAGATTGAAAGTAAATGGGAAACGAAATGTCTTCAGGTTATAAATCTGACTCATGATTAGAAAGTAATCCATGATTATAAATTGCATTATATTATATTGAAACTTATTCGAAATGATCTCCCATTATTACATGGTGAATGTATCATTTGGCCAATACAACGTAAATAGAATAAACAACCAAAGGAAATGGGGCTGCTGCAGGAATCGAAGATATGACCGATAGGGTAGCCGCTTCAATGTAGCGTTGCTCTTACCATTGAGCTAAACAATCGCTGTAAATACAAAAGCCCAAATAACTGTTTCCACTACAAATTCTCCATTTGTTTATTTACGGTGTATTCACTGGGTAATAATGGGTGGGTGATCCTTTCAAATAAAATTTTCAAAATAATAAAACACAATCTATAATCATTCTTTTGGATCTTACATCCATTTCTTAACAAGACAAAGTAATTAATGAAAATCTTGACAGATTTTTGAATGTCTCCATAACACACCTGGGTCCTTTGCTACAATTGTGCAATGAAATTTGGGTATGGAAGACGACTGTTTCTAAATGAATTAATGAAAAACATCAAATTTAATCATTTTATTGATCAATTATTTTGAGTTGCATGTATTTGCAGATCTGAATTCTATGAATGATGATGCAAACTTAAATAATCAATAGTAAACATGTAGAAACAAAAATAACAGAGATTAATTATTCATTATTGAACAAAAGTATTCCTTAATCAAACAAGAACTGTGAGTTCAACAACACGTCCACCATCTGTGGTGGTTGTGGAAGAAGAAGAAAATGAAATAGTCTTTCTTTGAATCAATTGATTTCCAAACTTGTAAAATGTCGCGATATGAAAATATTTCGCATATATCATTTTTAATAAAAATCTCGAATAGCCGTTTTTTGTATTTAAAAAAAAAATTCAAAGACGTGGACTTTGAATAGTTTTGAACATCAAAAATAAAACTTAAAAACTTAGCTTAGTATTCCCTAAGTTAATAAAGATTCAGTTTATCAAACTTGTGTACTTTTGTGAAATATATTTTTGCTATGCACTTTGATCAGCTTCGACTGAATGGGATTTTCATTTCTTTCAGAAATTTCAAGTTTTTGAGAAGACATAACTTTTAAAGTGGGGGGCTAGTAAATTGACTTTAAAGTTGGGTTTTCAATTTAGGATGTATATATGATGCAAAATGGACCATTACTTCAGGCAATTTGTAATATAAGTTTTCTTTGAATCTCGCAAAACATATGAGAAGTACTTCTCTGTACAGTAAATTCTATTCAGGCAGAGATGTTAAAGGCTGTCCTGGATCTGGCCATAATTTCCTTTGTTTTAATTTTTTGTAATAAATCTATTTTTTGTCCCCAGGGACTATCTTGTTCAAAAATAACTTTTTTCTGTCAGTTTAGTAGACAAGGATCAGTGTTTGAATGCTAATCAATGTTTCTTTGTGAATGGAAGCCATTTTCCAAGTTTCTGAATTTTTCCTAAGCCTTGTAAATGATGTAATACAAATAAATGGTGATCTTTGCTTTGACATCTATAAACCTATAGTGGGGTATAACCAGCATATAAAGGCTCTATAAGTCATACATGCACTCTAAAGAATGTAAATTTTTATCATTAAAAAGTATAATTTAACATATTGATCAGAAATTAATGCAATAATGAAATTAAACACATGTCTTTATCAAACTATGTACTTATGTATTTGTTAGTTTTGTAAGCCAGGTGCACTGTTTTTATTGTACCTTGACAAGTTCAA
Organism: Thysanoteuthis rhombus; assembly: GCA_963457665.1. NCBI lineage: Eukaryota > Metazoa > Mollusca > Cephalopoda > Oegopsida > Thysanoteuthidae > Thysanoteuthis > Thysanoteuthis major. The sequence goes on from OY735198.1 coordinate 76,377,678, forward strand.
GGTGTGCAATCTGATTAAGACATGCTTTTAATTTGATTATTGTGTTAACTTCAGATGAATATGTTGTTTAATTGTACTTGTTAAATTTAAAAAAATACTTTTTAGAGTCTACAAATGACTTTTGGAGCCTTTGTATGCTGATTAAACACTACCATAGGTTTATGTACATCAAAGCAAAGATTACCAAACATATGATTGCATAAGCAGCTGTGAGAACTTCAAAGTAATTTCTAAGATATCCCTAACATTGTGTAACAGATGGCACAGATGCAAGTTTATGACCTGAACTAGCCATTCTGGTCTCTTGATGGATGAAATACTGCACACGATTTGAAGAATTGCCCCCCCCCATCACCATTTTTTTCACCCGCCCTATCATCTAGTTTTAACCATCTCCTTCAAAGTTTGGGGCTTTGAGCATCTATATAGTGATCTCACTAATGGTGCTGCTCACAATAGGTAGAAGCAAAAGTCTGTACTACATTCTGTTCACATGTGCTGTTCAAATTCCACTACATTTTGAGTAGCATTTCGTTTTGCGGATTCTCAAGAGTAGTAGTCTGAGATTCATAGATTAGCATTATTACCTTGATTATTGAAAGCTTAGTGTCTGAGCTATTTGAAAATTAGTTATATAGGTCTGGTTAGTCACTCAATAGAAACCGTCACATGACTAATGTCTTTTAGCAGCAGGCTTTGCTGAAGTTGATCAATTCTTACTACAAATATATGCGTTTTAGTTGATGATATCTGATATGTACCTTGTTCTTTAGTTGTATAAATGTTATTAAGTGGGAAACGTTGTCATGAACTGTTCTCAGCAAGGATTGAACACCAATTATTTCCTATGAACATATTTGTATCTGATTTATACCGTAACAAATAACTTCTGGTTACTTGAACCACAACTCCTGTCTTCCACTATGTGTTACAACAACTTTGATGAGACTCTTCAAATCAAGCTCTACCGATCAAGTCCAGCTCTACATTGTAAATGAAATACCTGTGATCCTGTAGTACTTTGGTACCAGTCAAAAAATAACTGCACAGCTATAATTAATGCTTTTTGTTTTGTCTATGACTATCGGTGCAGCTTTAGGATAACTGACTTGTACAGTTACATAAGGGAAAGTATAGATGATGTTTGCCGTCTTTCATCAATCCTCAGCTCAGCCTTGAATATCACATACATCAGTTATTGCAGCTCAGTTATAATGTGGTTGGCTTTTTTGGACCCCAACATCCACAATATAATGTATTTGCAATGTTAAAAAAATAAATAACCTTCTCATTTACTGGCATTCAATTTTTTCACAAAATGATTCTTGTTTATATAAAAGGACATTTTATTTTCTAAAATACAGTTTCTGAACTATTCAAGTATTTTTATCTGATTGTGAAGAGTCCAGAACTTCAATAACTGGGTGCTTGGGTTTTCTGTTGGGTTTTTGTATGTGAAAATTATTTTCATCAACTTTTCCCAAATCATACACTTCATCATCCGTCTCGCCTTCTGAAGATACTTCACTGGTTTCATATTCAAACAGGGCCACATTCTGTAAAAGATTACGAGAAAATGAACACCAAACAAAAAAACAAAAACAAAACAAAAATGAAAAAAACCCAACACAATCAAAAACACAAAAATTGGTAACTATTATTTGCAATTTGGATGAGCAGAGTGGTGTTCCGGGTAGGATTTTGATTTTTGGCCAGAGATGTCTACCGTCACTTTGTACTAATGTCATTGGGAGAGGCACGAATTAACACACCCTGGCTATGGGTAAATGGTAGGACAGTTGAAGACCTTTAGCTCTTTGAGGTAGTCAGTCCAATCTAAACTCGGATAAAGGAGGGAGGTTGGGCAGGAGGCTAGCAACTCTACCCCCCCCCCAAATGAGTACATGCTACAGCAACAATATCAGACCAGCAATTGTCTATAGGCATAGTGTGGGTGGCTCAAGACTCCATCAGGAGTTTACAGGAATTAACAAAATTACCTGCAATTAAACAACACCCACAACAGGATATTGTTTTCTAAAAGATTTATATTAAAGCGAGGTTATCAAGGGCTCTGTTCTGGGGCCAACATTTTTCCTAATATTGGTGGCTGATGTGTCATCCATGGTGAAGAAATTCCTTCTACGATGACAGTAAATTATTTTCATACATCTTGGGAGCTACTTTGGCAGACAGTAAACAACCGGCAATGTTACTTCAGCATGACATGAACATACTTGCGAACTAGTGTGATCTGAAACAAATGTCGTATAACATTGAAAAATGACATTAGATCTGGGAAAGCTGAACAACAATACAGCAGGAAGAAGAAGACCTTGGAGTTGTTGCGGAACATAACCTGTACTTTAGAAAACAATGAGAAAATTAGTAAAATCAAAAGTAAAAGTTTTCTCATAAGACACACCTTCAGTATTTGCGGAACATAACCTGAACTTTGGAAAACAATGAGAAAAGTAGTAAAACCAAAAGTAAGAGTTTCCTCATAAGACACACCTTCAAACATCTCTACAACAAGTCCCTCCTTAGATCCCACTTAAAACATGTATCTCTAGTCTGGGGTCCAACATCGATGATAGAAAAAGAAAATCTAGAAAACGTCCGGATACATGTAACATGCTTCATTCTTAAAATCTCATCCCCAACCTGAACAGAGACATCTCAATTTATCTACACTACAATACCAACAAAGTCTCGCCACTAAATCCCACAGCTCAGCTGGTAAGTATAACATATCCACGCTCCCTTAGTCAAAACATGAGAAGTCACAATTTCGACTGCAATGCCAGCAAGGTATCAGTAACAGATTTCTAACAACCAGAGGTATCAACACTTATACAGTAAATGCAACTAGAGTCAATACATTTAAACTTTGTTTGGGCAATGACCTCTTTATGCCAAGTAAATACTCTCTATACTAATACTAGAGTTACACAATAAACAACTGCTGTAGGATAGGCTGAATGCCAACAAAGCACTCAGGTAGATCTAAAAATCATTTCAAGTAATAATGAATAATTTATGAATAGTATATTCCATAAACTGGTACTAAACATAAAAAAAATTAAATTTCACTTGAAACCTTGCACTATTTTTAAAATAAAACATTTAGGTCAAGTACGGTAAGCATATTTGCTAAACTTATCTCTCCCCGGCACATAACCAAATCAGAGGAAAAAAATCGGAGTATGAAGATTTTGCACCAATATTCGAAGTTGTGGAGGACCAGCTTGTTTTCAAAAAATCTGCATGTGAAATCTTGATTTTCATCTGGACTCAAACACTGGCTCCTAATGCTGGTGAGAAAGTAACCCATGGTACAAATTTTGTACAAGTCTACACTACAGGGTACTTATCGTAACAAACTAAACACAACATAAAAACTTGAATATGACACGATATGTTCTGGGTTTTTAAACAAAATTGTGTGAATACTATGGCAGTGCATATTAAAATCAAATCAGAACAGATCTGGTTAGTCACTCAATAGAAACATGACCAAGATCTTTAGGCAGCACGCTATACTAGGGGTGATCAAATGAAAATTAGAAAAAGGATTGAACAATGAATAAGTTACTCCACGAAAATAGTCTGGATTTTCAAAGAAGCAACTGACTTAGCATTAACTTATATTATTAATTGAACCCTATGCTAAAAACCTTTTTAGAGGGGGAATTAAAAAAAAAAAAAAAAAGAAGTTTCTTGTACATATAATGAGTAAATGTTAAAATTTTCAGCACTCTAGCTCCTTTGGTATGGCATGTACATACAAGACATAGACCCATTTAAACCCTGAAGAAACCTATGATGATGTTCAGTTTTCAGTAGATCAAAGGAGGAATTATATAAAATGGATCCCCTAAACATTTGTTACCTTTGGAAGAAATGCTTAGTTAAATACAGGAAAGAATCCCACTTGTCAATAATGACTCTTACATGTTATTAAGTATTTGTAAGAGATCTCCTGACAAGGTGGAGACTCAAGTGTAGTAGTTCAACAGGTTTTGAGACTTTTGATAAAAACAAACAAACAATTTATATCATTTAAAAATTTATTGTTGCTTTGTTTTTATCAAGTGAATTTCCAGTTCGTCAACAATAATTTACCAGTCACACATACATGGGAAACAAGAGGAGTAAAAATAAACAATCACAGAGAGATGGGGACTTCCAGCAAAACTTTTCACTTCTAAAACTCATGTTTTTAAGTGAAAGTTTTGCCAAACCAGTTGAAGCTAACACCTTTCCTTCAACATGTACGATTCATTCACCTAGAAAATAAGACCACACCTATTACTATGCAGTTATCAAGCTTGGATTATGTATAATAAGACACTAAGAATAAACAAGACGAGAATTTGGGTTGAAAGCATTTATTTGGCCTTTGCATTACTGGTAGCTGTTTAGCTCAATGGTAAGAACATTGCTACATTGATGTGGCTACCCTATTGGTGGTAGATTTGATTCCTGCAGCAGCCCTATTTCCTTTAATAGTTCATTCTATTCACGCTGTCTATATTAACCATGTAACTACGGGAGATCATTTCAAATAAGTTTCTACATAATATAATGCAATTCATAATTCATGTCCATTTCTCATCTCATTTATCCCCATTTTTTTTCCATCTCTTTCAACGTGACAGTATGTATTCATGAAATGGACATATTTGGTCTGACAGAATGAATTATAAATTGCCTTATATAGAAACCATTTTGAAATGATCTCCCATTCTTACACAGTTAATATATCACTCAATTTAGATAGTGTAAATAGAATAAACAATTAAAGAAAGTGGGGCTGCTGCAAGAATCAAACCAGCCACTGATATGGTAGCATCTAACCCCCACGAATATCGAGAATCAACTTCACCTAATTTTCAAAGTTGATATAATCAAGCATCATGGAAATTCAACTTTCAAAGCCCAGGCATGTAGACTTATTTTCCACGATGAAAATGCTGAACTTTATTACAGATATTAATTCGTACAAAACAAAACCTTTTCTCTCTAAATCCTTTGCCGGAGTTTCCCTCTTTGGTAGAAACCAACTTTGAAGAAAAGAGACTTTGCTGGGTAAAAAAAAATGCTTTCATGAATTAAGTCAAGATGAAAGAGTTGAAAATGTTGGAAAGTGCTTCAAAGTGGAGGTTTTCTTTGGAGTACTTTTATGTAGAGTGACGTTTTATCTTCTGGGTTACAAAAACATTCTGAATTATTCCAACGAGTTGTTCAAAAATTCTAAGTTCTAAGCCCCTAAGTTTTGGACAGTGTTAACAACAATGAACCACACAAATTATCAAAAGTTTTAAATGATGAATATAATGATGATTTGAAGGACGCATTACCGTAAGAAATGATCAATTTACTTAACAGTAATGAGGAATATAAGAGAAAGAACAGAAAGTATCAGACAGATAACCAAATCAATTATTTGTGAAAATTCGACCTTGTCTGCCAGCTCCCAAGATGTTTGTCCAGTTTATAATTTGATTGCAACAAATGAACATATAGAGAAGTGTTGTTTTGGTACATTTCAAGATTAAAGCAGGAATTACAGTTAGCTAGTCTACTCTTGAGATTTAATTTAGACATTCCTAAGTAGAATTTAGAATCACTTTTATCTGTCTGTGTATATATTTGTGCTCTATACACAATTTCTGGTTTTAGGCAATTGTTTTGTAGCAACGCATTTTTCTGGTTCTCTACAATTAAATTTTCTATCTAGACTTCCATTTGATTTTTTATTATTTATTTGATTTAAAATTTCATCATTGTGGTTACGGATTATTCTTCCAATGTTATTCATGCAGCTGTATGACAGTTTCAATTTGTTTGAGTAGCTAACCATATATGATCATTTTTATCACATAAATTTAGTATAAACTTATATTGTAAATTGAACCCTCCACTGAAGACTGGGGGGGGGATTAAAATAAAATAAAAACAAAACAAGAAAATAGACAGCCTTTTCATTGTATTACAATTCTTCAGTGTGGCTATAGACTATCCATTATCCCATCCAGTACCACGAGGCAGGATTGAAACCTTACCTTCAGACCTTGAGGCTGGTATCCTCCCTCTACTGCACAGAACTGGATGATCAGTGAGGTTGAATTTAAGCGATATATTTATTTATCCTATATATATTATTCCATGTTCCATGTTGGAAGAGCATTGCATTGTCAGAACAAATGAACAACTTATACCCAAACAAATTCAATTTTTTTCAGAAAAATTCATTTTGTAAGAAACTCTTCTGGATATATTTTCTAAGTCAATTCCTTTGCCCAGAAAACCTCTTTGAGCACACAAAAGTATTTTCAATTTTATTTACAACTAACTTTATGCTATTCTTGCAATTAGGACCAGAATTGAACCTTCAAAGGAGACATCTAAATTTTGTAATAGAGCAATAAAGTGTGCGTAGTAGAGTTGTTATAAGTCAAATTTTTTATCTTCAACTTTAAAACTCCTCTTACAAGACTTTGCACTGACAAATGAGTCAATTAGCTGGTTGTCAATTTTACAAGCTGTCACATTTTCTATACTTAAAAGAGAAAGTTCTGAGAGTTATTCTAATGTCATTGAGTTTCTAAGATAGGTTTTAATGAATTTCAACTTTGAAAATGATCTCTTGGTTGCTGCAGTTGTAACAGGCAGAGTTGTTAACAAAATTTAAGCTCCATAAACATCTGGTGAGCTAGCAGACAAAGTCGAATTTTCACAAATAATTGATTTGGCTATCTGTCTGATACTTCCTGCTCTTTCTCTTATATGCCTCATTTCTGTCCAAAGATTGATCATTTCTTATGGTAATGAGTTCTTCAAATCATCATTATATTCATCACTTAGAATCTTAGATAATTTGTGTTGTTCATTGTTGTCAACACTGTTCAAAACTTTGAGACTTAGTACTTTGGATTTTTGAACAACTCGTTGGAATAATTCAGAATGTTCATGTAACTCAGAAGATAAAATGTCACTCTACGTATAAGTACTCCAAAGAAAACCTCTACGTATAAGTACTCCAAAGAAAACCTCCAATTCGAAGCACTTTCTACCATTTTTAATTCTTTCCTCTTGACTCAACTCATTCATTCAAGTGTTTTTTTTACCCAACAAATTCTCTTATCTTTACACTTGGTTTCTACCCCTAAACTAATTGTATAGTTGTCTTGATATTTTCAAAACATTCTCACAGATGTTTTTTTTATGCTTGTTTGCATTTCATAGGTGGGTCTCAGTATCTTGCAGGTTGATAGACTTGGTCTGGAGTTATATACCTAGAAAAGTTATGTCTGGGAAAACATAACAAGCATTATCATTAAACTGAAGGTCATAGATTGACTTCTAATTCCTTCTGCTTCAGCCCTCTCATCTATGTTCCTCGATTCCCAAATTATGAATTGTGATTTCAGCAATTCTTTTTGCAGCAGAATTCACGATAAGATTTTTTATAGATTTTTTAGATTATAAGATATTCAGGATTCCTTCCATAAATTGCGTTGCATAGGGCTCCAGCCCCTCGCCCCATTGCAGTTGCAGAGTCCGTGGGCCTCTGCAAACCTGCATGCTATTTAAAAAGAGGAAAACTCTGGCAAAAGATTTAGAGGAAAAATGTATTGTTTTGTATGAATTAACATTTGTAATAAAATTTTGCTTTCTTATCTGGTCTTTGAAAGTTGAATTTTCATGATGCTCGATTACATCAACTTTCAAAATTAAGTAGAGTTATCCCTTGATACTCACAGGGTTTAGGGACACCAGGGGGCCACAAATACAAAAATCCACAGATGATTTTTGCTGACCCCCCACTACAACCCCTTTGATCCCCAAAATCCATAAATCTTGCAATAAACGTACACTTCATCCTTTCCAAATTGTAAATCTTTCAGTAAAAACTGAAATTCTAAAACTTGACTTCATTTTTTCCAACGACGGATCCATCAATTATAGATATATTTTTTAGTCAAAAACGTAAAAAAGCTCAAACTGCTCAAAAATCCTCTATAAATATGCAGAAGTTTTCTTTTTCTTGCTGCAAACTTCATGCTACTTTCTTGCAGATATAACTAAAATGAAACTTTCAGGGAAGGTATTTAATATTGTGATGCGCTTTAAAAGATTCTTAAAAAGCCGGATTGCATATTAATGACTGAATGGTGGGCCAGTTAAACGCAATAAGGTGAAAATATGAGAACTGTCAATTTCAGTACATCCAGTTACACTTTGGGTCAAATAAATGAATAACGCATATGAGAAGATCATTTGTATTTAACCAAAGATGCCAATAAGAAAAAATCAATTTAATCACAATTTATTTCAACCAAGGCATTTCTTGAATCTACTAAAAAGGCACATAGAATTCTTTAGAACATAAAAAAGTAAGCTTGGTATCCCAATATTTACTTGTAGACTGAATCTAGCCAACAGACTGAATGTTGGCTACCACTGGTCTATATCATGCACAGATAGAGAAGGGAGGTAACGAAGAGAGAGAGAGAGAGACAGAAAAATCTTATTTCTACATCATCAATCAAGAAAAGAGAGAAAGAAAGAAAATGGCAAGCTAATATCTCACTAACAATATATTTTTTGAAAAACATGGTCTAGTGATTACAATAGTTGCATTTTTCTAAATATGTATGGGTTACAGTTCATTGTGAAAAATTGAAAATTTTCACACACACACACACACACACACACATACCTCTCAATGAGTGAGGAAAGCAGTTTTTTTGTTTTTGAAAATTTGACATGACGGCTGAAATAGGTGTGCTTTTCCATAAATGTGTATGTCATGTGTACAAAAGAGGAATATTGTCAAAACTTATAAACTAAATAAGCTTCAGTCACAGTGGAGTTTGACCCTGAAGCAGCCAGTCATGTTTTTCTTTTTTGTAAGTAGCAATAAAGAAAATCATTTTTTTTTTCTAAATTAGTGTACCATATTTTAATTACTAGCATTAAGGTCTGGTCCTCAAGTGTTAATGACAATTTTAAAAATCCTGTCAAACTATCACCAAAATTGTCAACGTGGATTCTATTTATCAGACTGTCCATTCAATTATCTAACCACATAATGTGCTTATATGCTAATTTTTCTGTTTATTTATTCATTTGTTTGTTTGTGCTCAAATGGGATGATCTTATTGGTTGATTTACTTTCCTATTAGGACATAATAAAAAGTGTGTTATAGAAACTCTCAAGACTTCATGTCTGATTATCACTTGTTGAAACAGCTTGAGATGAACAGAGACATAGAAAAATTTGAAATTATATAACAATGAAAATAAATTACCTAATAAAATAGCTTTAGGCTCCTTGGTGCTGATCCGTACAAAAATAACCCTGTCAATTTGGACGGGTATATTCTAGTTTATTCATCTTTAGTTATATCTATTAGACTGTCTAAATTACGATTTCTTGTAATATTTATTAGAGTGTTATTTTGAATTACTTCTATTTCTATTGAATAGATGAACCATAAAATCCCATCAAATTTTTCTAATATTCATTCGGCTTTCCAATTTATTACAATTCTTTTTCAGTTTGCAGTTAAGTTAGCCATGATTTTCTTTACTTGATAACATTCTTGAATAATGATTTTTTTCAATTGTTTCCTTTCGTATTTTTCTAAGACTAAGAAACTAACTGAGAAAACCATTCTCACTTTTCAGTGTTACGAATCTAACGCTGAATCAGATGATCACCAATGCAGCTTGAGTCACATCCCATCCCGTGTCCATAACACCACATGATTTCAAAAGATGTTGCTCACGTGATAGTTTCTGCTGAATGACCAATCAGACCTGTTCTCTTTATTCCTCAAAACAAAAGAGGCTTTCAATTACGTCATAGAAAAATATCAGCCCTATCCTGACCTCAACCGGGAATTTCCCTGCTCATGAAATGTAAAATGTCACTTGAGATTTGAAAAAAAAGAGAAAAAAAGAAAAAAAAAAAAAGTGATATAATAGAAAATAATGAACATGAGAAATACCTGAAGCTAAGACCAGAATAAGAAAGTAACAAGAAAAATAGAGGGGGGGGGGGGTAGAAAAAAAAAAAAAAAAAAGAACTTGAAATCAAGACAAGAATGTTTGCAGTACAAGTTGTATTTTCATGTGAAGATTTCGATATTGAAAACAGTTCACTTGAGAACACATATTCACATGGCCATCTGGTTAATTCAATCGAACCTGAGAAAATATGCCATCAATGTGAAGATATGTAAATAGCAATGAAGGAAGAGTTTCTAGAAGAATATTCATGGAGAAGGGAAATATCAAAATAGTATTTGGTAGTTTGTTGTCTTATACATGGAGGAGGAAATTCGTTTTCAAAGAATTTTTAGATGTGTCAACAAACTGCTGGACACTTTTGGGTCAATTAGTTCCACTTATATAAACAACAGAAAGAGGAAAGAACACCTATTTTGATCAATAGTTGATATATCAAGCGTTGTTTTTTTCACAGTGTTGCCAAGTATTGTTTGTTATTAATAGCTAGAACTATCTTTTAAAAATAGCTGAAATTGGATTAACTTTTCAATTTCCAACTAACTTTATAGGTAAGAATGTTATATATACTCATTTAAAGCCCACTAATAAGAAAATAGCAATACAGTAAGAATCAAAAAAAATTATTGATAAAAAATGTGCATTTTAATTTAAATTTATGAATTGTTTTTTTTTTAAAATAACCCAATATTCAGATATACCATCCTCACTTTTTTTTTTCTACTGCTACTACTATCACAACTAAGAATGCACAACTACTTTGTTTAGGATCCCTTTGGAATCAGAAATCACAAATATGGACGTAAGGATGGTGGATGCATCATTGAACTTATGATTCTTGTTTTCTTTAAAACAGCAATTTGAACATCAAATAAATGGATCTATCTAGCTTTTTTTTTTTAACCCAGCAGGGAAGATGCTTATTTTAGACTGCGCCAGAATAGACAACATAACTTCAGTATTAGTCTTAAGTTGTCTAAATTTCTTAGATGTCATTATTATATATAGCTCAGTACCTGTCAAAAATGATGGGATTATTTACATATGGATTATTTATATAAATATATATTTTAGAATAAATGTATTTCTTGGTATAATTCTTTTGGAATGACATTCTTTGAAAGAAAAAAAAAACAACAAAAAAAACAAAAACAAGATTCAAGAGTTTACCCAGACGTACATAATCTCTCACCAGTACTATGAATGTAAAGTAACAAGCATTTATAAGAAATAAAGAATAAGTCCCCGAAAAGGTTACTCAATGGATGTTGAGTAAATGTAAAGATGACCCTATAGTTGCACTAAAAAACAACAAAATAAGATGAAAGAGAAATAAGTTAGAAATTACTAATGACAGGAATTATCTTAGTTCACTGGGTACAAACAGATTTGTTCCGAAAAATAATCAAAATGTCACAAGTATTCACATACACAAAGTTAATAGCATATATTAGGTGGAATCAGTGAAATTGCCTAATTGGCAAAGTTCCAATTATTTATACGAAAAAATGAATACATAGTTTTTTTATTCAATCAAAACAAAGATATAAAACAAGTATTTTTATGATCAAAGGTTTATGCAATCAAAGAGAAATAGATAAATTTTGCTAATTTGCTAACTTGAAGTTTTAAAATATTCCAATTTTAAACATGATTCACAGTTTGTTAAACAATCTATCAGTGGACACTTGAAACTTAAATGAATTTTGTTCTAAATTTTTTTCCATTATACCAATCTTTTCTGCCATTAATACCTTAAAAATGTTCAGCATTGATATTTCAAATCGAATGAAAGATTTTAGTTGTCACAATTATCTAAAAGTTCAGGTTTAAATGATTAAAAGCGCTCATTCAATAGTGGGGGTCCAATGACTAAGACAAAAAAGTTATTCCTCAGGAATGATTTTTAAAATTCTTTTCGAGGCTGGACATGCATGCAAATATGCAACACAATTTTATTAAAAACTACAAAAAACTATAATCTAATGCAAAATGGAAATTTCATGGAAAGTCTGCAGTGACAGAAAAATAAGGATTAAGGGAGCCAAACCATAGCTAGTACTTCCAAGTAAAAATTGTCCCTCTGCTTTGAAAATTTGAAAATTAGATACAAATTGTTCAAAAATCTCATCTGGATGGCATATTTATGAGCACTAGTGCCTAAAAATATCTGCTGCTTGAGTGTATTGCTCTGCAATTATAAGAATTAACTCTAAAGAGTCTTGCCTCACAAACTGAAAATAACCAAAAACAGTGATGTTTATCAAAGCAAGATGATGTACGAAAACAAGAAAGAGAGTATATCAAGTAAAAAAGAGACAAAAAAACTTCTAATAGGTCATTGCAAATAAATTTTCTTTTATTTAAGACCATTTCAAAGACCAAACCATTGAGTAAACATAATTTTATAATAAAAACAATAACCCAAATAGTCGTTCAAAAGTTTTGAGTCACCTAACTGATCATTCTACATTCATTTTAATACAAAAAATTGAATAACAATAATTTGATACACAATTTTATAAATTATTTTATTATTTATTTCAGTAGTTTATTCTAATAAAACATTGTAGCTAGTAAATATAACTGGGGACAGACTGTTCAAACAAAAAATTCAGCTATCTATGTAGTATTTAAAAAATAATAGTTTTTATTTTTAAGAATTCTATTATTCTAATTTTCATTTCTTTTTTAAACAAAACACTCATTAGTACAATTACCTATTTTTGAATTAGTTTTATAGAGACAGACCTGCTAATAAGTAACTCTGTCATGGCAATTATCACTAAAAATTGAATGAAAATCAATTCATACATAGCTACGATGCAGGGGATATAACTGTAAAAATTCCTGGATCTGCCTGAAATTTGATAGCTTCTTCCTCTGTTCATGGCACACTCTTTCACAAAATTTAATTGAAATTCTTTGGGAATCTCTTGTGATACTGTGCAGACAAACGTGAGTGACTACAAAAATATATGAAAAAAGAAAAAAAAAAAAATCTCTCAGTGGAAACAATACCTGGATCCATCCTGGATACTCTAACCAGCTCTTTCTTACCCAATAGGCTATACGTGGCAAATACTGGACTAAACTTGAACTAACACCTTAGTTTTGGGATCAACTTATATGCTGACATATAGGGTATATTTTTCAGGGAAAAGCTTAGAAGAAAGAAGTTTAATTCTTGCCAGAACATGTAAACATTCATCAATATTTGAATGTATGAAACATTCCTTGCATCTCTATGTACACTTAAGGTTATAATTCCTTCACATGAACACACACACAAAAAACAATAAGAAACAAACAAACCTCTAAATCTTTGTCATGATCAATACATCTAAACAGTGAAGCTCTTCATTTTCTTTGGCAAGGGAGGTTACTCTCACATTACATTATCCAATTTTACACATTTATCACTTATTGGTGGATTAATTTGAGAAAAAAAAAAATGCTTGAAAATGTAAAATTTTGCTAATCTGAAAAAACTTGAACTATGAAAACTTTGAACATTAAATTTATCAGTGGTTATTTGAGCATAAGCGAATACATCAATTTGAAATTAGGAAAAATATTTACAAAAATGACCATTAGATCAAATTTATATTTTTCTTGTGTGAAAAACCATACTAATATTAAACTGGTCTGGTTAGTCACTTAATAGAAACTGTCTGCTAAGATGGCGCAATGGTTAACATGTTTGCCTCATACGCAGAAGGTGCCTGGTTCGATTTCCAGAATGAGAAAAGAGTGTGGAAAACTCTTCATTAGGAAAACATTTTTCTTAGCAGCTAATTGAGTACATTTTAAGCTGTGTAATTAGGGTGTAGGTATGAATCAGGGATAGGAATCATTCCCACCCTTATCTGAAAGGATAGTAATTAATGCAAGAAGAGCCTTTGGGGTGGCTCCAACTATGGTCAACCATTTACCTTTTTTTAGAAACTGTCACATGACCAACACCTCTTGGCAGCATACAGTGTTGGTGTTGGGGCAATCAATGAATAAATTATTTCTCTTGCCTTTTGTTGGGCAGTGATCACTAAAAACGTCTGAATTTCTAAAGAACTAATGTGAATTCTGCCAGACACAATCTAAGGGACCAATTTAGCATAAACTTCCAAGGTAAATTAACCCCCCTCCCACTTCCCATTAAAAAAATTTTTTTTGAGAGGAATTAAAAAAAGAATAAGACTAAACTTTTGTAAACATAATAAGGACAGAATGTTTAAATTTTCAGCCCTCTAATTCCATTGGTGTGGCCTGTATGCAGAACACAAACATAGCTAGGCTCACTTAAAAAATGAAGAAACCTTCGTTGAAGGATTTGGTTGACAGTTTCTGATAAAATTATCAAGTTAAATTTGTAAATTTATGATGGCTGAGAACAAAATTTAACCTTAGGCTTGTGAAAGGTTTAACTGCTGATGTAAAAAAAACAAAAAAAAGTCACGAGGTCAAATTAAATTATAGAATCACTGTAGCCCAATAATGGCCAGGAAATAGCTAAAAATGGTAAAATAATTGCGCTTAATGTTGGAAAAGAAAAGTATTTGATTGGCAACACAGCTGTAGCTTCACAAATCACCTGACCAACTAGCCAAGTGGACTACAGATTCTTCTCTTTGCTCATTTGTATGTCTGTATGTGTTGCTAGGTGGTCATGGTCACATTTTCAAGGCTACAACCTTTGCAATTTGCATGAGTACACCATTAGGTACCATCTAAAAATATTTTTTTTGGATTCTACGGTCATTTTGGACCGACAATGTCTAAATATTGTGCTGGTATTTTTTGATAATTTTAGAAATAAGGTTTTTTTTTTTTTTAAAGGTTATTTTTTTTTTAGATAATTAGTTCTGGTATACGTGCAGGCTACAGTGATTCATTTTTGCGAGGTACGGATATTACTCACCATTTCCACATGTTCTTCATCACTATCAACATTTTCGATGTTGAGTTCCTCTGGGGGAACATCAGCAATAGATTCATTAGCTTTGGCGATTTTGGGGAGGAATGCTTTTGCAGCATCTAAAACTGTAAAATAGAGGATAAAAAACTTAGAATATGGATAGAAGTTGACGGAAAATTAATACTTCAAAGTTCAATTTTTACATTTCAGTCAACTCCCCTCATTTTGGTGAGAATTGTTCTTGTTGCTGTTACGGAAGGAAAACAATGTCAACTGCAGACTTCGTAGCGAAGTTCGACAAAAATTAATGATAAAAATGCTTCATCTGAGTATTATGCATCAGCTTTCTTATTAGAGTAATCGCAGGTTTGTAAGTTGTGTAAGCAGATGCATATCAAAATCTTATCGATGTAAAATATTCAAAATCATTAATATTTCTACATTACCTTTGCTTGTAGTCTCTCCTAAAGTTATCTCTAATATATCAGATGTAAAAATATCTGTCATGCTTATATCTTGGAGGAAGCCACTGATTCACTTTGGGACAGGGTCTTCTAGATAACAATAACCGGATGATAACATTAAGCAAACTATTCAAAAATTAGAACAATTTACATTCATTGCTATGTTATCAAATTCATAGTTGACAACTTTTCATTGTAATAAATTTACATGAAATTTATTCTAAAAAAAATCTCTAATTGATTTTAAATAAAGTGTTTGGTTATGAACCGACCTTGATAACAGTAACCCTTTGATAACATTATTGATGATAATACATGGCTTTCTGTATAGTTAGGTAGTTTGAATGAGATGAATGAGCTTGGCTCTTCCCACTAAGGTAACACAATTATAGTTCCAGAGAGAGAGAGAGAGAGAGAGACACTTGCACATCACTCTTAATTGACAGACAAGCATGAAACTCAGTTTATACTAAAAAAAAAGAAAAGCACATCAAAAGCAAGGAAGTCAAATGAGCGTGGATATGTGTGCAAACCAGAGATGTTTGATTTTACGGAACAATCCTTTTGATTTACAGTCTTGCAAACTAAGTGCCAGGTTTATAAGACATGAGTTGTGTTTAGTTAAGTGTGACTACTTAAAAATTCTAGTGTTTTCACAAGCCTTGCAGACCCTGCAATTTATCTTGCATACTCCTAGGGGTACAAATACCTCGATTGGAGAAGCCCTGCTTTAGGCAATTAATCTTATCCCTTATTTGATTCCTGGTAAACAGGTCTCGTTAGTCACCCAATAGAAACCGTCATATGACCAATGTCTTGACGGGATGCCATGTTGGGGGTGATCTATTAAAAACTGGAAAAAAGGGGTGAGCAGTGATTACTATAAATCCAAATTTACTCCCCCCAGCAAAAAAATAAACAATTGTGAATACTGCCAGGCACAAATTATCAGAGCAATTTAAGATAAACTTGCATGGCAAATAGCCCCCACCCCAGTATTGGAGGGAAAAAAAAAAGAAAGAAGTTTTTTTCTAGTCATCACAAGGAGTAAATATTTAAATTTTCTGTCTCGTAGATCCATTGGTACGGTTTATATGCATCATACATACATATAACCAGCCAAACCAATTTAAAAACTGAAGAAACCTTGGTTGACAGTTTCTAACACTTATATACCATTCAATTTTTGCTATTCAACTTATATAAAGCTTTCCCATTACTAAAATAATTTTTAGGTGACGCAAAAGGCAGCTCTTGGATCAACTTTGGACTTTTTCGATGCTTATTCTCCTTTTTGAAAATGTACTTACCTAATTTTGATGTTCATCTTTCACAATCAAACTCATCAATCAATTTCTTATGACCCAGCCGATACTTTTTCAGACGCCAGTAATACTTAACCTAATTGCATTAAAAAACGCCTGGACAGACTGTGGGTGTGAAAAGGAATTATTTACAACCCTGATGTAGATTTCTATGCAATAACATCTGCTCGCCAAACAAGATACAATACGATCACATATGTTAGAATCTGGTACAAGAGGCCCTCCCTGAGGCCTTATCCTAGAATACTATTATACTATATTGTACAAGAATATACCCCGTAAAGATTGATGGGGTTATTCATGTATAGATCGGCACTAAGGAGTCTAAAGCTATTTTATTAAGTAATTTGTTATTCAATAATTGAAGAATCCTGATTTCAAGTTTTTTTAAAAGTCTCAACTCATCTCAAGCTGTTTCAATGTTTGATCAGATGTAAAGGCTTAAGAGTTTCTATGTAAGTAATTTTTATTGTCATGTCATATGCTGTATTACTGCTTGTATGACAATGAGAGCAGCCTCCTTTTGACGATGGAATAACACTGAAGTGACGTCTCCAGGGTACAAGCCAGGCCATAGCATATCAAGATCCTACACTGTATATTGTATATGTATACATTTTCACTCTATATATCCCTCTCCCTATGGAGGTAAAGAAACAACATTTCAATTTTAGGATGGTTTACATTTTCTTCGGGACAGTTAGAATTGTTTTTCAAGATGATGATGAAGAAGTTAGTCTGGAGCCCTTATATATATATATATGTATAGAATATTTACATATATATTAGAAAAATCACACACACACACATACATACATACATGATTTTTCTAAACATTTCAAAAAAAAAAAAAAAAAGAAAATGTATAGAAGGAATATGAGAAGTAAATGAATAAATATGGGTTACAAGGTTGCACCTCTCAATCTAGAATATCAAATTTAAGAGAAAAAAGTTCATTTTTCTTGGAGTAAAAAGTGACAAAGTCTCCATGACCTCCAGATGGCATTGTCTGGTAATTTTATATGCTCAGCCATGGATAACGCCTCTATGTACACTCTAAACCTAAATACATATGTATAAGTCTGGATTGAGAATTTTACTTTGATTTTCTGGATATTTTTAGTTTCAAGCGAAAGTTTTGATTGGCATAATTCACAGTCATCTCTCACTCTCATGGTCTTCATAAATAAATACAATCTAATGGAGGAAGCTTGAACTATGGCTGAAACTAAAAGATCATCAGAATGCATCTAGAGTGAAGTAGAGTTCACTTATCAATCAAGAATGAAATTTACATACACACAGAATGATGGAACAATGAATATATATCATGGTCTATATAGTGCCAGACAAGTACATCTCTATGTATACCAAATGCTTTTCAGCCAATCAATGTGCACCGCCTTATGCTACATGGTCTTTCACTAGCTTTATCACCTGACCTAGGTAAATTTATAACACGACTTCTAAGGTTTCATCATCTATACTTAAGGTTTTTTTGCGGACTTAATTATTGAACATTAATTTTTGTCCTTGTTCTTATCTTTAACCCTATTTTTTGGCTTTCTCTCTCTAGATCTCCTGCAGTTTCTGATGTTAATGCAATATCACCATTGTTCAAATATTCTCAGTCTATGTTTACATATGCATTTTCCCAGTCTGTTCTTAGAATGGTACTTCCAAAGCTCGCAGTAAAGGGTTTTGGTGATATCATATCCTGTTGTCTTACTTTGTTTCCAATCTTTACCTTGTTAGTATCTTTACGGATTCTATTACAGCCCCATTTTCATATATATTCTCAATTATGCAAACACATCCCATCCATGGTATTGCATTTTAAATTGATTCTCATTGTTTGAATAAATGGCTCCAGATTTAGGGAAAAAACAATAATAATCAGAACAGTTACTGAATGATTGATTGCTTTTCAATAGACCATATCCTACAGGTTAATGAAAGAAGCTTTGTGTCGGTTATACTAATGCCTCATTCCTTTTTGATCTAATCTACATGGGTTTATAGAGATCTAGTAACCCAAGATAGAACTTTCAATGTTCTACATGTTTACAGATGTTTGATCAGTAATTATTATTTCCTTTATAAAGGGCCTGATGATCAAAAACATTGTTTAAGGTTTTCGATGTTACTTGGCAACATGTGGTGTATAGGAAGTAGTTAGACCTGACAATGGTGGAAAATTTATTAAGATGGCACTTGTAGTCACAGGTGTTATCTTAATAAAACCCAAAGAGCTTCAAAGTATATATAGGATGGAAACCTCATAAATTCAACACACATGTTACCAGTAGATAATGCTTAAATGGTATAGTATCTAATTACAATTAGGAACTTGAATCTGAACAAGAGACTGAATTTCTTCTCTGTAACTTTTCATGTAATTGAAAAAAAGAAGAAAAAGGATTACACTCACAGATAGAAATATATTTTCAATGGTAAGGTCAACCTATAGAGTTCTTCTGTGGTTTATCATTTAGTCTGAAAATTCATACTCGAACATCGATGTCTGAGATTTGATTTGATTTGCATATGTTTATGTTTGGAGAAAAGACTGTGACATCAGGTAATACAAGGAACCTGGCTTCTTGCCGTGTCCTCTTGTTGCACTGCTAAGAAATGGCTGTTGCATGAATTTATTGGGACAGATGCAACACTTTCAGTCTTGGCCAATAGCATTTAGACCCAAGGTTATCCTGTATATTTCCAGTAAATCAACAGGGGTTCTTCTATAGGATAGTGTCTCAAGATCAAGCTCTTTTAGCCTTCATGGATATATAGGGTGTTTGATACTGGGGATCAGCTTCGTGGCTCTTATTTATACTCTTTCTACAGAGTCTTTGTTAAATTGTGTTTGGGCGACCGAATGCAGGAACTGAATTCCAAAAGTGGCATAATGAGGACTTTATACAGTATTTTAAATATTCTTGCATTCATCTTCTTAAAGGTGTAGCGGAGACAGCTAAGCATTTTATTAGTTATATTGATCTTTTGTTGGCAGAGAAGAACACACAGAGTATTTCCAAATAAAGTTTTAAAGGAAGATCACTTTATTTCAGGACTGCAATGATTCTATTAGAAAGACAAGAATGAGAAAACATCCCCTAAATATATGCTGTTAAGCATTAAGATGATCATGTAACTATCATTGAAAAACAAACATTGACTTTCCCTTTGGAATTTCATTGTATTGACCAATTTTACTAATTCCTTTAATGGAAATAAATTATGAATGGAGATATCAATTAATCCATTTGATTAACATACCAAAGTGAAATTACCTGCAGGTAATGCTTACTGGTCCCTAGGTTTATTCTATCAATGAAAGATAGACTAAAGTATAAAGGTGGCTGTATTGCAAAAAAAACTATAATCATATTCATAACTCATCACTTTTCAGAATCCTTGTGAAATTAGCTGCAGAATGTAACCTCTTGCTAGCACATGGGACTTTTATACGTGGCTCTGCACATTGAATCAGGTGTCAAGTATCAGTTAAGGTGAGATTAAATTGATATTCTGCACATTATGAGCTTCAGTCTGGTACTTACAGCATCTTGATAACTTATGTGGTTGCAAAGATATGGAATATTTAGTTTTAAGTAATTGGGGAAATTTTCTAACAAAAGACTTGTAAACACTAAAAACTCACTAAAATAGGTTTCAGATCATCAAAATTTATATTTTCAACAAGAATGAGTGGATGATGTATGCATGAAGCCATTTTTGATAAAATCTGAAAAATCGCCAAAAATGACCTTCCCAAGATATTTTCAGCTCTAGCTCAGAACTGACCTATGCGACTCGATAAGGTGTGGAGTCACATTAACTTTCTCAAGTGTTTCAGTTTTTATTTTCTTTCTAGGCTAAAAATAACCTATTCATAAATAAAGGTATTTAGTGTATAACTTAAAAAATGATTAAAATCTTATCTTTAATACTTGAAATTCTGAACAAACTGTATTTCAAAATACCATACTTGAGGATGTTCAGTCAAAAACCTCCACTAAACACCAACGTCATCTATGAATTCTCCACCTTTTGGGGGATTGTGTCCCC
This sequence comes from Thysanoteuthis rhombus, assembly GCA_963457665.1. Lineage (NCBI taxonomy): Eukaryota > Metazoa > Mollusca > Cephalopoda > Oegopsida > Thysanoteuthidae > Thysanoteuthis > Thysanoteuthis major. Next base: position 76,398,497 of record OY735198.1, read on the forward strand.
AATGATAAAAAAACATCAAGTTTGTATATGGGACATACAACCACCACTTTATCAGATAGCATTTCAATCAGACAGATCGCAGATTAACCTAGCAGAACTCATATCAATAAACACATATCAAGGCATCGGCATTTCCAAAACATAAGAAATATTTGTAAACAATACATATATATTATATAACAATTATAAAAAAAAAAAGGCTACAAATCCTTGAAGAAATCCATATGAAATCAAGAAAGCCAAAACTAAAGATCTTTGGTTTAGGACAGTGGCCCTGGATGCACGTGGTCCAATGCTCATTAGTGGTGGCATTCCCAGCTGGTTATGCTTATGGCCCTGGCACTAGTTGCCATCTACTCTTTCCTTCTCTCTAAGATCGTTATCATTTCACTGACATCCCAGCTGATCCGATCTTGACCATTTTTCAATCGTGACCTATCTCTGTACTAACTTTGCCTATTTTAATTCACCGATGTCGAAGTATCACACATATGCACAGCTACGCCACTGTGTCCACACCATGTGCTCCAAACGCCTATACACCTCTCACTCTTGGGAATGAATTGGCAAAGCTTTTTACTATCCGATAGTCACAAAAATCTTTCCTAAATTTCTTTATTTTGGGAAACACGCATGGATAAAACTGTATTCTGACTTTCATTGTCTGTACTTTGAGAGCCTATCAGCATCAGAGAATAGCCCCCAAGTCTACGCACACTTGGCAGTATGGATTGCACACTCAACCCAGTTTCAACGTATCTTTTGGTACGATCCAAGCCAAACAGATATCCAAGCAGTTCAGACAACTCTGTTCCGACTCCAACGCCAGTACTATTAATGACAAGTTCCCAACTTTCGCTATCTCTTCTCTTCTCATCTCATCTTATCCCTTCACATGATCAATCAGATTTATGTTATCCTTATACGTACTTAACTTCCATTCAACATTTATGTCCTTGTATTAAATGTACGTCTTATTTGTCCAACCATATATTTGCATGTGTTCTTTTTACTTGGTTTCATCTCAGCATCTAAGTTCATACTTGGCGCGTATTCTCTTCGTGCATCTCCTATTCCTCCTACACATCCACAGTGGTGCCACTGCTAAGTCCAAGCCACGAGATGGAAAGAAATCCTTCTTCTCCCCACATCTCTGCGCTACCTATTCATCAATCAGAACTACAAGAACTAAGTCACCACAAAACTAGTTTTCCCCCTTCTATCCAAATAAGTTGCAAAGAATAATTTAAAATGATTATTTTATTTTGTGTATGATTAAATAATTTAAAAATAAGAATTAAGTTAATCTTATAATTATATATCTGCTGCTGTGTATTTGTTACTCTAAGAAATCAAGTGAAAATAATTAGGAACACATCATTTGGAATTCAAATTTATTATAGAATAAAAATAAGAATTTTGCTAACACAACTGATATGCACATCAATATAATCAATATTTTTTTTTATACCATTTCTTTAATTTGTAGGTTTTTTAGTGAGAAACATCTCCACAACCCTTAAGCCAGAAAAAATTCACCACGACTTATTTTTATCTAGTAACCCTATTCCCTCCCCCGTATCCAGCTTGTACTAACTATTTTTTTTTTAAAAATTTATTCATGATAAAAAGTAACTGAAAGTTAAAATGAAGGTGAAAGCTAGATAAAATTAATAACAATCTTGCAATACTTCATCCAAGAATAAATTTGAGAAAAAAAAAAAAATTGTATGACATCATGACTCACAACATGGATTCCCAGAGATCATATGAGAAACTGAGTCTGGCAGAATATTAGATGGAGAGATGAACTAGACAAATTCAGAAAATACTGGCTTCGTAATGCCCATGATAGAGAGTTGTGGTGAATCCTGGGAAGGTCTTATTCCAGCGACGGATGTTAAAAGAATGATGATGATGAGGTCTCAACTGTAAACATCAACAAGTGTCAAATATCAGTTGTAAGGAGTTAGGTTTAAGGTGTAAAATCAGCTTCTGCTTAACTACAAAGTCCCTGTGGTTGAATGGTTAAAACGACCAGCTGTATACTGGACGCCCTCTGGATAGAGGGTATGAGTTTGATTTTCACCATGGGCCTGCTCATCATTTTCCAATTGCGATGTTTAATTGTTACTGTAGAATCACAGTCCAATCCAAAGTTGTGATAAAAACAACTGAAAGTTACAATGTAGGTAAAAGCTCGTCTGAATTAATAATAATATTGCAATACTTCATTCAAGATTAAATTTGAACCCCCTATGTAATTATAAAGAAAAATATATAAGTCCGCTCTAGAAAAAATGTCAAATAAACAATGTCATGCATAAAGCAATTGTAACTACCGAAGTTAATAAAAATGGTAGAGTATATATAGGAATAATTGAAAAGACATGGAAAATTAAATATAATTATAATATTATGACATCCGACAGTACAAGTTATAAGCAATCAAAAACACTATCTAAATACAAATGGAAATTGAAAGAAGGGGGCAAAAATCAATTATAAACTGGGAAATTATAACAAGAGCCTACACATATGATAATCTAAAAAAATGTATGCTTCGCCAGGAAGAAAAGCTCAACATTCACAGCAAACAACCAGAAAAACTTAATAAAAGAAACGAAATAATTTCTAAATGCAGACATGAAAACAGATATGTTTTAAAATATGCAAATACAGACAACAATCTAAAAAAAAAAAGAAAGAAAAGTACTGTAATGTACTGTAAACTTAAAAACACAGATAATTTTACACTCGTATAATAAATGAGAATAGATAAACAGAATAAATACAATAGAATATATGCTAATGATTTATTTAAAGAGATAAAGAGCGCACAATGTGGAAATTGAACAAGACAATGGAAAATGAACAAGTTTCATGATGTGGTGGAACCTCAGGTGGAAAGAACAATATTTTTTGTGTAAAGTAAATAGTAAAAACATTCAATCGCTCGAAAAGATCAATTAAACAATCTACCAGAAGGTAACGAGATATATATATATATATATATATATATATATATATATATATATATATATATATATATATATATATATATACACACACACCGATAATTTTCATGGTAATAAAGAAAACAATTTATAGATACAAAAAAATTATGGGTTTAAAGATAGTTCAGTAAATATATGCTATATAGGACAGTCATTCAATTGTGGAAAAAAAACTATGCAAATATTATATTGCATCCAATGTGCTGGTACTATGACTAGAAGGCCGCTACCAAAGATCAATCTGGAGCTTGAATCAGTTGCTGTGAACAGTAAGGTAAAAGGTAAAGCGTCCTGCCTCTGAAGAGATGACTCCCAGTGGAGTATGGGGATCGGTGACGAAATCCCGGTTTCTGTTGCAGGCGTCAGCTTAGTGATCCTTGGAAGTCTCAAGTCTACAAGTTTTTATACCCCCCCACCCCCGGGCCAACAGGATGCAAGTTGACCAAAGGGATACCTTCACCCTAATCACATAGCTAACAGTGTCCTCAATTAGCTGCTCAGTGTACAGAAGAATTTGTCTATATGAAGAGTTTTCCACACTCTTCGCTCATACCAGGGATCAAACCCAGGTGTATGAGGCAGACATGCCGACCATTACACTATCTGAGTAGATGCAGTGAACGTTAGTCCTCCAAACAACCCTGTGAATCATTTGTATCAAAGTCCAGTGTACATGATATGGGTCAAACAAATAGAAAAAAAAATGTCCAAGTTCCATAGTAACTATTTTAAAGTACATTATGATCAATTGTCAAGGCTGTGTTGACATTTACATAGTTGTTATGTACCAGGTGCAAGGGAAAGTCAAGGAGTACAATATTCTTGGAAACAGTGTCTGCTAAGCCTCGTAATTTCTTTTGATCTCTATGAAAAGGGTAAGAATAATGTATTTCTTTAGTACTTGAAGAAGTCACAGATGTTTCCCATTTTTAAATCTAATATACACCTAGAGTTTAAATAACCAAATCCCTCAGGTCAATGGGTATAAAATCTATTTATGTAGGGAAAAATGAAAGCAGAAACCTAAACTATGTCAGCAGTTGTTAAAATGAGAATATAAAGCAGCAAAGTGCACCATTTCTGGGATCCACAGATGTTTTTTTTTGAAAAAAAAAAAATCTCTTCAACAGAGGTATCTTGTAGGCCACATACGGGTAACCATTTGTCTGTGGGCCAGATTTGACACGCAGCAACATTTTTTAAAGCCCACGGCCAATAGAGATATTCATTTAAAATCTTGTATCATTTTTCTTAGTAAATCAATTTTGTAATTCATATTGTAAAGTTAGTATTGTTTTGGCTTCATAAATCAATAATATAATAAATGTAATTCATAAATTCATCTGAAAGAAAAATCAAATGCGCTTTTTGTCGTATGATTAACATTTTTTAAGTGAATGTGTGGTCCAGATGAAGATGAAGAATGTCTTATGTTGCCTGCTAGATCAAAAAAATTGTCCATGCTCATAGTGAGGATTCCTCTTGGAATTCAATTCTATTAATTGTTTTTATATCAAAGGAAATAATTATAATAATCAGTATTGTTTGACTAGACAATGTTATCATTGTACATTGTTTAATCAATAAAGTAGGTACATATATTTGCAAACCAGTCTGAATACAATTGGGGTAAGCAGGAGGATTGAAGCTGATATGCATAGTACAAATTGTCCAACTCCTGTACCAAGTCTGGAGTTGACTTTGTTTTCCAACCGTAACAGGAACAATCCTCACCAAAGTTAGGGGTGTACACTGATATGTAAAATTCACATTCATCTACCATGATTTCAATTTACAACCAACTGACTGTCAGGAGGCTGTCTTACTGACTGAGCTACATTGACAACTCTTAGATGTTACAGAAAATTTATCATACATATATGAATGGGTTCATTCCATTCTAATAAATAAATTATTTATACAATAAAATGAATATATATTTTTATAATTTTTCATTTATTATATCTACAATACAAAATTTGCAGATATCATTTTTAGTTGGAATAGACGGAGTGGATTTTAACCCTGCAGAAGCCAGTTCTATCTTTTCCATCTTTTTTCCCTTCATATATGTTCATATTTCTTGTCTTCCTTTTCTCAACAAGCATGCACACTGACATGGATCTTTCACTAGGATAAACATACATCATAAGATCTATTGAACGTGACAGAGTCTCAACTTATGATTATCACATTGGGTACTGTATGAATTTAAATTCCTTATTTTCCTGGTCTAAATTAATGTGGCAATCATATGCAGAGCACGTTACCTGCATTGATATTTTCTCTCTTTTTCTTTCCTTCACTTTTGAACTTATTACCTTCGCATTTTTTTTTGACATTAGAAGTATAAATACATGTTCTTGTGTTGCTCGTTACTATACATATGAGGCCATGACCTTTTGCTTTACAGATGATCATCGTAAGAGTACAAATGAAGATTTATGTAACGGGGGGGGGGGGGCTAAAGTGATATATTGTTTATATTATATATCATATGGTTTATATCTTTCAACAAATGTGCTGTGGCACACGGGTATGCTATGAAGTATCTGTAGGTGTGCCATGGGAGTTTTGAGGAGGGTTGATCCTCACTCAAACAAGGACCACGAGACTGTTCCCAGAACACAAAAAATAACATTTAAATACGTTCTGACATTACTGACACTTTTATGGAGCGCATTAAACTCCCCTGATTTTTCTCAATGAATCAATGAGTAATTAAATAAACGTGTTGTCCTTTAAAGGCTCAAATGGCAGTTTTCAATTCTTTCGTGAATTCCGTACTGTAGAATTGCTGATCTCATTATTTTTCAATCAATGACATCTTGTTTCAATGTGTAGTAATGACAAATATGCACTAGACTTTTTGAAAACCATGATCAACTTGACAATAAAATCAATAAACCATTAGCTAGTTTAACACCACATAATCATAATTCATTTTTCTTCAAATGATCAAATCTATCTTTAAATACTGATAGTGGGCCTCGACCATCTCAGTGCCTGGCTCACATTGCTGTAAGATGAAAAAAGTTGAACATCATTGATTAAAGGGGTAATTCAAGAAGAGTTTGACACAAAGTCAACAATACTTTAACCTTCACCTCTATATGCAACTTCATACACCAAGCAAGAAATTTTCCTGCCATTGTGGGTGACATAGATTGCTTAGTGACAGCATTTGAATTTCGAGATTGTGTTGTCATGACAGATATACAAGTTGCTAGCTTTCAAAGTTACAAAGTGCACAAAATCTTGGCGCCCTTGAAAAAGAATACAGAGTGTTAAAGGTTAATGAGATCATGTTAGTTCAAATGATCATTGTCTTTGATCAATGCATATATGACTTACTATTTACTTACATGCATATTAACCAATGTTCTCTGTAGTTGAAATTTCTCATTTGCTTTCCATCCTTCTTCTCATTGCATTCTCCTCGCTTGAGTTATATATTTTGAAATAAAGAACTTTTATATCAATTTAAGTGAGACAGACATGGCTCTAACTCCCTACATGCAGTACTCATCCAGGCTGCTGCTGATGGCCGGTGATACCCGTCAACAACAGGCTTGGCTGATGGCTGCTATTGATACCATCCGCGTGATAGACATAGCTCTTATAACATATATGTATATGATGATTTAGTATGCTTGGGTTAGCTTTGACCCGAATCTACAAGTATGAAGCACCCAGTGAGGATTCAAGTCACTACTCATATTTTTGGAATGATAATAACTCTTGTCATGTCAAACTGTTATGTGCATTTGATCATCATTGTTTGTTGCTCAAATAGGTGTGGTCATTACTAAGCGTGTCTGGGTTGGTATACCCCAAATTAGTGTGGGTGCTGAAATGAATACTCTTTTCAGAGTGACATTGAATTGGTTTACGAATAAAAGAAAAAAGTCAGTCTTTATTTACTATCTGAGACTAGCACTGCTCGGCAATTCTTTCAAGAGGACCGCATATAGTAAATACATGTCAATCAAAGTGTTTTGTTGACAATGGATTCAACAGTCACTGTATGCTAGCAAAGCTTTGTTCTTTCAGCTACAGACACTGCTAATGAGTCAGAAGTTTGTTGAAGCATTTGCAAACATGTTGAATTCTTTCATTGCTAGAATCGATTCATCCGAGACACCCACGCCCCATGGAAACAGGCAAGGTGTCTGATCCCGGACTCACACTGACTTCTGATCATCTGTCTCCTATTTATATCAATATGTTAGGTTCCAACCACGTCATTCCCCATCTGGCATTTGCATAAAAATTTTGTCCTCGTCACCATCTTTTGTATTACGTCATCTGAATTCTTTGCATGTTGTATAGGTATTCTAAAATTTTAGAATCACTTGTTTTTGGTGTAAATACATTACAATCCCAATGACTGCTCTTATTGAATTAAACTGAAGAACTTCAATATGGCTGCCACTAGCATTGCCACCTGGTGGCACTCACTGGAATCCAGCAGATGACATCCATATACATTAACAATAGGTTTCCAAAAGTTAACTTATTCAGCCAATTTGTCATTCTAGATTTTAACCTTGACAGAATTCAGCCGTGTCACTACCAACATGAATAATTTGCTAAGTTTTTTTGTATTGATTTGAAAAATCCCCACATTGCATTGTTTTTGTTTCTAAGTTGAATACCTATTTTAAATTCAAACATTCCAATGTTGTCTTTGTTTAATATTCTGAATTTTGACCTTTTGCTAAAGTTCTTCCATTTAAACACCCTTGACTTTATCTATTTGATTTGATTATTTCAACACTAATCTATTTACCTGTATATTCTTATATTTTTCCGTTTATTTGCCACCCATAGGGGTCAGTATGATACAGTGCTATTTCATTGGGAAAACAATGAAGACAATAAGGTTTGATGCATTGGATAGGTAAGGCTAATTATCATCAAAAATTACATTGACAAAAAAAATATAGGAAAAAACCCCGAAACAACTTAGTGGGTTGCACTTAGTATACATACCAGAACTTTTAGGTACGGCAAATGTTTTTTGGAGGCCATCACTTTCATCTAGTTTCTTTCCGTTTTTTATCAAAAAGGAATCTGGATACGCTATAAAAAAAATGAATAAAGGATTTATTTATCAATTCTGATCAAAGAGCAATAAATACAATACAAGTAACTGAAGAACCATAGCCATCATGGGCGTTTGCGGCCACTTTTCCTGGGAGTGGCAAAATGGATTGGGGGCACTGAGACATGTCCTAAGCTGATAATGTTCATCAAATGCCTTATTTGTACCCCCACCCTGTAGACACCTATGGTAGCCATCAAAAATGGTTTGGGGTTCTATCTTTTTTTTTCATGTGAGAGTGCTTCTTTATGAGTTTGTTTGTATGTTAGAGCACTCCTGGACAAAACATTTTGGTTTGTCTACAGACTTCAATTAGACTTTTAAGAATCTTTGGAAAAAATGTTTTTTGATCTTTTACAGGCCTTATTTTAAAGGGTTGATGAATAACATTGAGATTCTCCAGAATCAAGATATTTCTAGATGTTTTTTAAAAAATCTATTCTAGATGTTTTCCTGTGAAAAATGCTACTGATGTCCATGAATAGAATTTATTCTGACCATACTTATTCTTTGATGAAAATTTTTACATTCATTCTAATTTTGATGCTACACTTGTTCAATTATTGCCTGTTATAAACAAATTTGAACAATTTGAAAAAATATCTTGTATATTATACAAATATACAGTATTATGAGGTTTCATATCAATATTTTTTTTATAGTGTATTTTCTTATACAATTTTTGTATAATTCAAAAACATTAATTTTTTAAACATTGCCAAAAGAATAAAGAGTAAAAATTCAAACAGATGGTTCAATGGCAGACACATTCAAAGTTATTACACAAAACCTATATACATATGTGTATGCATATATATATACACACACACACACACGTGTATGCGCATACAAAGTACTACCAAAGGGCTCAAGAAATTTGAACAGCTCATGTGAACCAGATGTATTTTGCATTGAATCTTGCAAAAACATAAGGATTGCAGTTTGCATGCCCAAGGGTACCATTTCAAAATGATTGCAATTGATTTTATATAAAAAAGAGTCATTAATTTGTGCACAATTATGAATATTTTTCTTGCAAATGCAAAGAATTTCTATCAACTCATTCAGACCTGTTTTTTTTTTTTTTAAAGAATTACAAAGCAAGGATATAATGGATGGATTCAAGTTCTCATTTTCTAAGGAACCCTGGGGAAACAAATATCATTTTGAAGGTTATAGGATATGGATTTCATTTATGGCAAATACAATGGTCATGTGACCTCATCATGTAACCAAACTGGCTGCAAAATTTACGTGAGCTGCTAGCCTGAATGAGTTAAGGACAAAAAAAAAAAAAAATATCTAAAATTAGTACTTTACTTTTCTATAAAAATGTCTGAGTATGATTATCTGAAACCAATTTCGAGTTTAAACTGCTCTTAAATATACAATAGGAATGTACAGGGCCCAATTTTGTTCCAGATACCCACCCAACACACAAACCTAAAAAAAAAAAAAAATTGATCCACATATCTAAATGCCAACAAAGACAATTACAGGAAATGTCAGACGCAGAATATTTATACATTCTACAAAAGAACAAACAAAACAGTTGAAGTCTTTCACAAAAACTGTTGTTATGAGTATTCTGATCAAAATAAACATCTTTTTGCAAATAAGTGATTAAATGAAGAAGAGAGAGATAACATAGTGGAGAAATCGTTTGCAAAATGAACTGTGTATAAAAGAAATGAAGTATCAAAAGAAAGAGTGACGAAGCAGGGTGGGAGGATAAAGTATTGATAAATAGAGGATGACCCAGACATTTGGAGATAAACGCAAGATAACAATGAAAGAGAGAAAACTTCAAAAGGTACAATGAGAATAGGAACAGAAAATTCTTTTCTTTCATTGTGTTGATTTGCTTGAACTTTTACAAAGGTCTTTTTTTTTCAGACTGAATTTTTTAGATGAGGGATTATTATGTAAAAGTGTCTTCCAACTGTTTCGAATACAATGTTTCGGCTGTTGTGCCCTATGGCCTTCTTCAGGTGGGTGCTGTAAGCCTTTTTTTTGTCTATCTACTCGCTGAGATTATAAGTAAAGTTTCTAAAGTAAATATGTTTATTACATTTTCTGTAAAGTTTTATAAGCAAATATGTTTCTATATCTTTTATAAAGTTTTATAAACAAATAATACACTCGCATTTTGGGCATTCTACAGTTGATTAGTGGTTAGTTAGTAACTCTTGGTGTAGTGAGTTTAATCCTCGTCGGATACCCCACACTTATAGCCTTAAGCTAGACTAAGCCTAATAAACATCATTTTATTATTTAGTTTCTTCAAGTAGGATGGAAGAGAAAAAAAAATCTTACATCTAAATAATTGATTCTAATCTCAACCTGTTTTCCTGACAAAATTTTTTCCAATGTCGTAACTCCAGCATAAGGTCTTTCTCATGAAAAATTGATAAAAATAGAAAGTCTTCATTGCGTGCTTATAATGGCTTTATTCTCATACGAATCAACTGAGATGTACAACAAAATATAAAAAAATGTAATGGATACATAAAAGTGTTGAAATATTTCAGTGATTCAAACGAGTGTGGAATATCTTGGAATATGGATCTATACATACCTTACATTCAGTAAACTAGTAAATACTGTCTTGCCATTTTACTGTTTGTAAACATACTTTATAATTTCTATTGGGGTTTTGTCCTGTAGTGGGAGATTAACACAATATTGTATGACAAGTTATCTGGTCTGTGGTATTGGACAGACAACTTGCTAAGTTGAATAATCTATTCCATAGCAGCAAACAGGTTAAACAAAAGAAAATGAAGAAAATTGGAATAAAATATTTCTTGATAAGTTCAGAAAAAAATTTAAAAAATAAAGAAGAGGTTTGTGATATAATAATAGAAGAGAAACTGCTCAGTTCAACTAACATCTAAATTACCCACACTTGAGCCACAAAGGCTATGATTGAATTGAAGAAATAAAAGGCTCTTGTTCATTTGTGCAAAAAAACTTTGCAAAGGAAATTATGGCAGATAAAATTTGTTACATCATAAACAGTTTATTCAAAATGCACATTCACCATTCATAAGAGAAAGGATGAAATTTGGCTTGTACCGCATTGGAATAAAATAACATTATCAATAGGGGCTTAAAATGGAATTGGATTTCTAGAGATGTGTTCAAACATCTTTATTAGTTTTTGGTTTGCCAGTCTGTCCCAGTTAAGTTAAACAACAGAAATAGGAAGGAAGAGGTGTGACATCATTAAAAGAACCCTATTTTGATCAATTTTTTTTTACCAGCTGCTAATGAAGTCATGATAGAATGTCCGATGTCTGCATTTTTGAACTTACAAAAAGCAAAAAACAACCAAAATACGATAAAAATGGCTATTCATTATTTTCATTGAAAATAATACAGGCAGAATATTCTACAAGCATGAGAATCCATTAACTCAAAGGAAAAAAAACTACTAGCTATTCTTCCCCCTCCTCTTGCTCCTCCTACCATGGATGGTGGATGTGTCATTGAACTTATGGTTCTTGTTTTTTTTAAAATTCACTGCTTGAAAAATCATGTTTAATGAAGAAAATCTTTTTGGTTAATATTATTGCAACACTATTTTCCTAAGATCTCTAATTCCAACAAAGAAATTAGCATAAGAATGTGAAGTCCAAGGATGAAAAGAAAAAATGGAGACTCCTCAGAGACTATATATATAGCTGGAAAGAAGGTATTAGTCACAGTAGTGCGCAGAGGACAAAATGAAGACACGGTGCAAAGTTATTTAATTTATGTTGTTTGGTGCAATTATTAAATTAAATTACTTTAACATGTAAAGTAATCACAACATTAATTTACATCCTTTGGCACTGAACGTGTTGAGAAATACTTTAAATGGAAAAAAAAATTATATCTATTTAAAAAGAACATAAAAGAGAAGTCATCAGTTTGTTTTAAAACTTGCTCAACATTTTAGCTTCATCTCAATACAGAAAAGAAAAATAGCTAACCATCACAAACAATAATTGAAAAAATATTGCATAGGAATTAGAAGGCATGTGAAAAAAAAATTAGAAGAATAAATATGGTCAGAATGAATTCTATTTGACATCATTGGCATTTTCCATTGGTAAAACATCTAAAATAGAGTAAAAAGAAAACAAAGAAAACATCTAGAAACTTGAATCCTAGAGAATCTAAATATTGTTAATAAACTCATCAGAATAAGCCATCCCAAGTTCAAAAAAGCTTAAAAATTTTTTTAGAAAGAACATCATCAAATTGTGATGCCAATTTTCAAGTCTGTAGAAAAAACAGTATGGCCATGAGCATTAGAACAGAATAACAAATGAAGCCTGCAGAGTAATGGCCTCAAAAGATCAAAAAAGCTTTTAAAAAAAATGATATACATTTTTAGAAGTCTTTCCAAGTCTGTAGTAAAGAAACGGAACGATGACTAGGGGTGCAGGAACAAACACACAACCAAACAAACTGAAGAACCAAAAAACATGCGAAAATATAAAAAAAGGATAGAAGCCATCTTTGATGGTTACGCTTGTTCAATGCTTCACCTAATAAGAATGAAAAAATGGAAACTTGCTTCAACGCTTGAATTTTCAAGTGCTTATTCTCAAACTTTTTTCTCCAACAATATGACCGGCAAGTGGCCATGTTTGTCATTCTGACATATATTAAGTGAAATGGCATTCTCAGATGTATAATAACAGAGACTATCAAATAAAATTTCTTTCGTAGTAGTAAATTGCGATTTTGTGCCTGGTAACATAGAATTCTGACTGAATGTGTCGCCCAAATGCTTATGCTCCAATTCTGTTAATGGCACAAATTTTGTGCGCTGTCTTTAACTGAAATTTCAAATCAACCATCTTATGAAGAACTAAATTAGACTTTTTGCATCCAATGTTTATCTATTCATAAAAGATAATTTAGATCACTCATTCTTCGTCCTTCTTATCACTTAGCTGTCTTCTGTTTGCATTTTTATGTCCTTCTATGCTTCGAGTCTTCTCTGCTTTGAATCTACAGGAAATGGAGCAGTTTCTTTGCATAATTTTTGTCTTGCGTCCTCACAATTGAAGACAGAAACCTTTGATTTATATATATATATATATATATATATATATACTGATCTCTTACTGTTAAATATGTTTTGGGGGTAATCTATGTAAATAAGCTCCGTTTATAAATAAATAAATGATATAAAGCATAAACTATCATCCATATACAATACATTTTGATAATACCCTCTATAAGATAACAATCTACATGTATGACATAAGCTATATATTAGAATCATAGCTGAAAGACGGAGGTGTTTGATCGTCACTGCAAGGGTGCCATGTTAATATAACCGTTCTGGTTTCAAAATCCCGAAGCAGTTACTTGGTAAACAACTGATGATCCCAACGAGAGGAAATTTACATATTGTACCATAATATCAAAGTATGTATAAAACAGGGGAAAAAAAAAACATTGAAGAAAATCATATAAATTGCATTGACAGATATTAGGAAAATAAGTGACTGAAGTGACAAAAAATTTTGAACGTTTTTTAATGTTCAGTGTTTAATACTAGAAAGCTTTCTATACATATATATATCATATTATATATATACATGAATATACATTTAATATCATATTATATATATATATATATATAAATATACATTTAATATCATATTATATATATATAAATATACATATAATATCATATATATAAATATACATATATCATATATATAAATATACATATAATATCATATATATAAATATACATATAATATCATATATATAAATATACATATAATATCATATATATAAATATACATATAATATCATATATATAAATATACATATAATATCATGTATATAAATATACATATAATATCATGTATATAAATATACATATAATATCATGTATATAAATATACACATAATATCATATATATAAATATACATATAATATCATATATATAAATATACATATAATATCATATATATAAATATACATATAATATCATATATATAAATATACATATAATATCACATACATAAATATACATATAATATCACATACATAAATATACATATCATATACATAAATATACATAATATCATATACATAAATATACATATCATATACATGAATATACATAATATCATATACATAAATGTACATAATATCATATACATAAATGTACATAATATCATATACATAAATATACATATAATATCATATACATAAATATACATATATCATATTATAATTATATAAATATACATAATATATTATAATTATATAAATTTACATATAATATATCATAATTATATAAATATACATATAATATATCATAATTATATAAATATACATATATCATATAATTATATAAATATACATATAATATATTATATATACTAATATACATATAATATATTATATATACTAATATACATATAATATATTATATATACTAATATACATATATCATATTATATATACAAATAATATATTATATATACAAATAATATATTATATATACAAATAATATCATATTATATATGTAAATATACATATATTATACATACAAATATACATATAATATCACATTATATATACAAATATGCATATAATATCATATTATATATACAAATATACATATAATATCATATCATATATACAAATGTACATATATCATATCATATATACAAATATACATATAATATCATATATACAAATATACATATAATATCATATATACAAATATACATATAATATCATATATATATCTGTCCTGTCAAGTACCCTAACATTTCCTGTGGCTTGCTGGGCAAGTGATAGATTTCTCAAAATCAGTTCATTTTCTGTCTCAAGTTCCCAAACATTTGGGCATTTGTGTGTGTGTGCGTGTATATTACAATGGTGTACCAATAAGTCAGTTGTTGGACAGTTATTGATCACCGTTATCTTTTAAACACTGTTTCTTGGCTCAAGTTATTCATGCATTCTGAGATTTATATGTATCTATGTATCAGGGAATGGCTAAGGCCAACCTGCTCATAGTAGATACACCTCCACCTCCAAGTTCAGGGAATGTTTTTAAAATTGAAAAGAAGAAAATCCCCTCTTCTAGGTATCTAGTGGAAGGTTCAGTTAGGAGTACTTCTTTGAAAAGGGGGAAGTGTTGGGCATTACCGTGAGATTACCTTCTATCACTTTTCATTCAGCAGAGTACCATGTATATAAAAGAGGGAGTACAGTCAAGTAGTTGATGAGCATTGAGCTTCAAGTCTTTCTTTTGAGAAGAGTCTCCCTCTGGAAGTAGAGCTTGAAGTCATTGTGAACAGGAGTGAAAGTCAAGTCATAGTCAACTGGAGTTACAGTTCAAGTAACCAGAAGTTGTTTGTTACTTTGTGCGACCATAGAATGACGAGAATGGTAGGATACCAGTCTCCTGGTCTGAAGTGAAGGTTTCAATCCTGCCTCATGGTACTGGATGGGATAATGGATTGTCTATAGCCACTCTGAAGAGTTGTAATACAACGAAACAGCCGTCTGTGGATGATACGATAATATATATACATGACAGTTGGCCAAGCAGAACTATGCTGATATATAGGCAACACAGGAAATAACAGAGAGGCTTGGCCCAAGCCTTTATAGCGCCCTAAGGAGAATTTGATTTGGGAGCTCACAATCTTGGAGGCCCACTGGAGGCCATGGGGCCATAAACATATATTTAATTCACTTATGCCTTTGGCAGACTCTGATAGAAGACAGAACAATTATTCAGACTATTGTCTTTATTTTTGCTGTTATTCACACAATACTTAAGATCACAAGGTAGCATAATACATCTGGGAGAAGACAGGAGTCAGGGAAATCATAAAATCCATTAAAAAAAAACTCAAATGGCAATGGCCTGGCCATGTCGTAAGAATGCAGACAACTGATGGACATTTTGACCCCTGACATGGATCCCCAGCCTAGCATATGGGCCGACTCTTTCAATTTTTGAATCTGAAAGAGCCAGCTCATATGCTTGGGAAGAAAAACTGCCTCAGTAATCCTAGCATTGAAATGGATACCATATGGGAACCTCTAATAATGAAAGACAGAAAACAATAACATCAAATACCAAAAACTGTCACCCGAGGTTTAAGGCTCCTAAAAATTAGCATCGGTTGTCCACATGGACACACAGCGTAGTGGTTACAGAATCAGACAAAATTACTGCAAGTAATCTGATGGTTCTAGGTTCAATCCCAGTGTGAGACAATAATAATACTACTAAGAGGGGAGTGTGGTCAATATACCCCCGTTGGGTAAACAAAGGGTTTGGTTCGTTCCCCACACCTACAAGATGATATCTGATGAAGGCCGTAGAGTACAATGGCCGAAACGTTATATGAAAAACAACCAAGATGAGGATGGTCCAAATAATAATAGAAATAAGTATGTTTTAGTTAAAAAATGAAAAAAAGTACTAAGCAAATTCTGAAAACAACATGCACCAAAGGAAGCCTGAAGAATGTATTGGCCAAAGCGTTAAAACATACACCAGATAGTCCAAATAATATATGGAAGAATGGAAATACTATCTAAGAACTTCAGAAAACAACTTGTATGATAGAAAAAAATCTTTTGATTCCATATCACCAAAAAAAAAAAAAAGAAAAAAAAAAAGAAAAAGATAAATGAAACAAATGTAGAAGTAGGTTTGGGTCAGAGAACTAATTATCAGAAATCAAAATACAAGAATAGACAGACAACAATTAGATATTTGTCTCTGAATAGTGAAGGTTGAAATGTTGGATCTTAATATGTATTATCAGTGTACTATTAGTAATAATATGTATCAATTTATCTCTAGCAAACAAGAGAGAAGAGGGAATTTAAAAACGGACTGAATGATCAACTGAACTATTCCACAACATTGCAAATGCAAGAAGCAATTAACTTCTTCATTATACGATTTTCATAGACAATTAGGAGGCTCTAGTGGAAAAATAAGAAAGTAGGAAACTATTTGATTGGGCAAGCTGAATGTAATAAAATGATGGGAACACAATCTGAAATATATGCCCCCTTACAGTGGACCGTCCAAAGTGATAAATACTTAAAATTCATGTATAAAGCTAAGCTCCTGGGCTGGGATGTATTGTGAGAGTTGGAAACAAAAAAAAAAAAAAATTGTAGTGACTCAAATTCAAATTTACAATACAGAAATATTCCAAGCAAACAGAAGTTATATCTTAGAGTGGATACAGCAGCTGTGTCGTATATTGAATTCTAGAGGCAGTTAAATGCAAGTCTTCCACTTTGGGGGGGGAGAGCATTCACAATTCTTATTTTAGGATTCATTAGTCATTTTATTTTTAAATATTGTGACTGAACTATTTAAAGATCTTGTTGGGAATTTTGACAACATTACAGACTCTAAAACCAGTAACTATTTGATAATTGAACTATCTTTTGACCCTGTACAAAGAAGAAGAGAAAGCAGTTTTCTCTTGTGTACTGAATATAAGTAATAGATCTACTTTTAGCCAAATGAAGAAAAGACTAACTATTTCTATTACTTTGATTTTTGTCAAATCGTAAATTAATTAGCAAATATTTTTTCCTCAAATATTTTCATTACCTAACCCCAAACGCATTCAAAGTGATTAAATATCAAATAACTAGAAAAGAAAAAAATGGTTTTGAATTACACTTCTGTTGCAAATGTCTTCTCATTTAACATGGAAGTTTTACAATTGGCCTTTTCTTTATATTGCCCTTGTGAAATGTAGGATGCCTACTAATATTTTGATTTTAACAAATATTGCCATACGTAATAGCGTGTCCATGTGAATTGAGTTCTAGAATTTGAAATACAATGTTAGTGTTTGCAATTAAAAAAAAAAAAGGCACATTTAAAAAAGTTTTACTACTTCCACTGAATCTAAGCTTCATTCATTTAGGCAGAAAAGACGGTGGTGAGGAAGGAAACAGGAAATAATCCACAAAGAACAATATTCATACATCTAATAAAAAAAGAGTGGAGTCATGAAAATCAATTCAAGCAATGGGATAGTTACAAAGCATTTAGTCTTGCAAAAATCAGCATATGATTCAATTTTAAAAAAATTTTCAATACTTATTCATTCAAGGACAAAATTTATTCTATAAGAAATTTTCATTGCAAATTTTGGAAAAGAATCATTTTTTTCATATGATTCCTCATCTTAACCAAGAAGCAAGAAGCGATTTTCCCAGCCTAGCTGTACCAAAATGTAAGTATTATTCAAGTTTATTCTGCACTCACTTTTACCTTCAGAAACACCAAAATATCACTAAGACTTACATATGAACACATTTAGCAAAATATGTATTTTCAAAATGAATAATGATTAATTTCCTTATGGTTGCATTCTATCTTTATTACAATCCTTTACAGCCGACCGTGCACAAACTGAAATATTCAATCTGTCACATGGTCCAAGTCTTTAATACAATTTATGACCTAATCTTAACTATCCATTATAGTTATCAGCATATCGTCATCACAGAAAGTTACTTACAAATGAATACATAGCAATATTCATATATTAATCAGAAACAGAATCATCAAAAAGAATGTAAAAAAAATTAATAAGGGAGATTAATCTGTAATTAGAGTTCAATAGTTATCTCAGCTGATAAATGTTACAGACAGAAATATGCACATACATGTGGTATATCATACGAGTTGAAGATTGTTAATAGACCCCCCCCCCTAAATCCTAAAAAAAAAAAATGAATTTCGTTAAGACTAACAGATCTCTAGAAATGATCTTATAAGTGGAAAAATTACCCAAGAACAAATTTTTCAACTGATTTTTTTTTCTTTTTTTTTAGACATTTGGTATCTTCCGAATAATCTTGATCGAATTTTATTTTATAAATCAAAATCGTGATAGATATCTCGCAATTTTCAAGTGGTTGAAGGAATGGAAGGTTTACTTTTTCATTTAGAAGCGGACCCTTGAACGGAAAGACGAACAAGAATGAAGATAGGCACATTAAAATTTGGACATTTTGAAGAGATCCGTTTTCCGGGGACCACTCACCCATTAACCAATAATCATAATGGTAATGATGTGAGGAGAACAATCAGAGCGCCAATTAAAGAGTGATCATTCATGAAAAATAATCCCAATAACAATTAAAAAAAGCACAGAGATAAAACGAGGTGCAAAGATTCGAACTAAGTTCAAGCCAAAATGTTTGTGACTTGTTAGGAAGGATTAAAGCACCGATTAGTAACCAAACGAGATAATGTCAACAAAAGAAAGAAACGAGGACAGAAAAGTGGATAAACATTGAACCAGACTATTAGGAAGTATCTGATGACGTCTCATTTTGCATAACAGCCTTCCTTTCATTGGAAAGAAGATCGGTCGTCTTCCTGCGACCATTACAGTTAGTTGACGTGGAAAGACATTGACCGAGTAGGTGACACTACAGACACCTGTTGCTGTCACTCAATCAAAGCTGCAATTGCACTTCGGATTCACAAGCAAATCAATAGTTGTATATTTGGAAAATTAAACATATACCAAGAAGAGGATAATTAAAAGGATGAAAAGTTTAAAAAGGTAAGTTATTTATTCATAAAGAAAAGTTTCTCTTTTCAAGTTGAATAAAAAAAAAGTCTGATGTAACCAAGAAATTAAACCAACTTATTTGTTGTTGTTGATTTGAATTTAATCAATTTTATTAATATTTATATATTCATTTAAAAAAACAAAACAAACTAAACTATAGTATTACCTAAAATGGCTTTAGACAGAAAAATAATAATCATAAAAATACGACCGAACGTTGATTTAAAAAAAAATTTTTAACAAGAATTTCCATATTTATTGTAGTCTGTAAATCCACAATTAACCAAATCATTCAGATGCACTATAAAAATGAATGAAAACTTGTTTGTTAGATCTTGGAATTTCAAGCTTACATACCTGACCTTTGATTTTAAACTCATTCTTCACCTGATAGAATGAACTGAATATAAACTTTGATTTCTGAAAAGTTCACCATGTGTCACGAAAAAGAAAAAAAAAAGCAAGGAAAGGTGTTTCCCGTTGTATTCGCTAATGAATGAAAATGTTATTTTAAGCCAGTTGTGAACATAGGTTAAACAACAAGGGGAAATGAATAAATAAACACTGACCAGTTGAATCTACAGTCTCCAAATTGCTAAATAATATTAAAAAAAAATATTAAGAACTTTAATGAAAAATGAAAGTTCTAAAATGTGACCGATATGTCAAAAAGTAGTTGAGAATTTTAGTGGCTTTCACAAATCTATATAAAAAGGAAGAAATACAGTATTGAAAATTATGAACTGAACTACGAAGTTCTGTCCTAACGTGATGGTGAAAGCTAAGTTCTTTCACAAAAAAAACATAAGATTACATTGTCACTAAGTGGAAGAAACCTCTCGAAAACTAACGACACTAAAAGTTATTCACTCATGTTGGAAAATGAGTTGAAAAGAAAGAACACGATGTCAAAAAAAAAAAAAAAAGTAATAATTTTCTTATTTCTCAGTAATCGATTTTTTTTACTAATTTTCTGCGAGCGAGATGAAGACGAAATCGATATTCTTTCTTTCAACAAAAAAAAAATTAGTTTTAATTTTAGTAAACCAACCAAACTCACGTGACTTATTTTCTAAACTGAGTAAGTCTTTTGAGATTTTCATTGCAGACTTTTTATTCTCTTTTTGTTCCATTGTTATTTATTCTGTTTGTTGAGCAGGCGAGAAATCTTTTTTTTTAATTGAATTCTTTTCCGCGATCGTCATAGCTTCTCTCTGTTGATATAGCACATGTTCAACCGGTGATGAAAAGCTAATGTCGCAGTTAATAAATAATCCTATCAGTAAGTCAGTCAAGAGTGTTTTAGTTAGATTTTCATGCATTTATTTGAAATAATTCTCGTAACTTTGATTAAAAATTCATCCTGTCTAAAAAAAGATTCTTGATTATATTGATAAATGACGGAAACAGTTCGACTTTTGATATCGTTATTTCGGAATTATGTTGGTACAGGACAAATGGATTTTTGACACACTTCACTTCACTTACAGCCATACATTTGTCAAGATACGTGAAAAGCAAAAAGTAATGGTATTTCTTAATTTGATGACTGTTAATCCATTCATTATACAACTAAATGCGAAAAATGGGAAAATAAATCAATAAATTGATTATCTAAGAAAATCTCTTATTGACGAGATGTGTCCGATGCAGTCGACATTTTTCGACAAGTTGGCATGTGGCTATGTTGAGTTCTCACTTGAGAGGTATTTATTTATTTATATTTTAAGAATGCTCTAAATTCCTGAAGATTTTGTCGAGTTTAGCACTTTTCATGTGTTTTTAAAAAAAATAAAATTATTGTATTGTTTTTGCTGTGAATAAGTACTTACTTTGTACGAAAATTGATAAGATATTTTGTCATTGTCAATTGCCTTTGCTTTTAAATTTAAAAAAATTGTTGAGGTTTCCATAAAAACTATCAATTTTTGGTTTATTCAATTTAAATTTTATCTCTGATAAAATGTTTAATTTCTGTAGATTCTCTTTATTTTATATATATGTATGTACTAATGTCTAAATCCGTACTACATTTTCTAAGTTTTAATTAATTATCAAATGAAATTATTTAATTTCTGTATCCTGCTTTTCAGCATATTTTTTTCTCTCTTGGGATTTTCCTACAAGGCCTTTACTCAAACTTTGTGTTACTTTACGTTTTTGTCGTGAAGTTATGACCAAAACTTGAAACTTTTTACTTGGATTTCTTTCAAAGAAATTCTTTTAGCATTATTTTTAAAGTTCGATGATTAGACTAGAGAAGTCACTAGAAAAGGATTTACTCAAATTGTGTATTTTTTGTGAAGAAAATAAATTATTTTCATGTTTGTTTTGTTTTCTTCACTGATTCCTAACAATCGTAGCTGCCACAGATGGCCAGCAAAAATTCTTTCGTAATTAATTCAACTATTAGATTACAGCGATATTTTTTTATTACGAAATATAAATGATTATTGCTTTGATTTGTTCATACTTTTTTTTAACATTAAAAAGCTTTCAGCCTGCTTGATTTTCACTCGTTTGGGCTATGATTTCAAAACTTGAATTAGTTATTAGTAAAATCTACAAAAATTGCTAATCTTTTCGATTTCACAAAAAAAAAAAAAAATATTGAATATATATACAAACGAAAAAAAAAATGATTGAGTATTAAAGGCCAACAATTTGTAATTAGTGATAAGAATCTTTGAAGGAAGGCTTTTTTAATTGAACCTAAAATGTTGGAATGAGTTGAAACATTTAGGGGAGTGTATGTGCATTGTCTATTAATTGTTGTTGTTAAGTTCGTGAACAATACTCGACACACATGTAGATTAGATTTTTTTCTTTCACTCACCTGATTGGGGAAAATATAGCATCGATCATTTCTTCCTTTCTCTCTCTCTTTTTTTCTATCATAAAAAAATAAAAAAAAAATTTCCGTGATACCGACCGTGAAGTGGCAGGTGTGACTTTTTTTTTGTTTACTGTCGGGTGTTGGGTGGGTAATAGATTGACATTATTTATCACTTATCCCTTCATTATCTGTTGTGATTTCATTTATTGTCATGACACGTACGTTACTACTGTCCCAAAATAGTTGTTACACTTCGCACTGATTTTCTCCATAGAGATGTATCAACTGTTATAAGACAGTGCTGGGAATAATTAGACGATTCTGAGAAGTGTACAATATGTTGACAAATATTTCGACTTGAATTTTCATGCACTTAATTTTCCTCTCAAACGTATTGAAATAAATTCAAATTTCTTCTTGAATTTCTAAATATCTTTTTATTACAAGGAAGATAGCACGAGTAATGTTTGCCATAAAAAAAATATTCATCAATTTCTTTGACTATGCCAAGTGAGTATTGAAAAATTCAATCCAGAGTAATTCATAATTTTTATGCCGTTGAAACTGCACCTTGAGATTACAAAAACAATAATAAAAACATAATTTTTAATTGGGTGTCTGGGTTAGTACTTCTATAGCGTGCGGTCTACTGGGCCATTCACGTCAGGGTTCTTCAAAGTATGGGTCTGGACCTATCATTGGGTCACAAGGTCCTGCTGACTGGGTCGGAGGTTCACAATAAAAAAATGGATTACGAGAAAGAGAGAAAAATATTGGTGATCATGGAATAATCAACTTTTGAAAAGTGAATTATCTTATTATTTTTTGCCATTATTAATTTAATTGTTGAACATTATTAAATCATAACAGCAATAGAGTCCTCGATGACTGGAAAAAAGTTTTGATCTCTTATTGGACTCTAAAGGTCCCATGTAGGCTCCTTGCAGAAACTATCGGAAAACATGCTCGGGTTATGAGACTGTAAGTCAACATTGGAAACATGGTGTAGAAAAATGATTAATCATAAAGAGAATTTTTTTTCTTTTCTTTTTTTTTTTTTTTTTTGAGAAGTAGATATCAACAAGTTTCATGTTTTGTACAATTCATCATGAATCTGAAAATTGATTATAAATAAAAGAATCTGAAAATTGATTATAAATAAAAACTTGGGTCTAGGGTTTCTGTTTTTTTTTTTATCGGTTTTATGGCTGCTTCTATGATATAATGTGTTTGTGGGCACATAATATGCAAGCCCGCAATAAAAATGCTAGACAGCTTGGAGATTGAATTGCACAATGAAAAAAAAAACATTCATGTCTTATTTGGAACCAAAACTGTCTAAATTGATTTCTTCAATTTTCAAGTCAGTCCGGCTGACGGGCTAGCTATGTATGCGTACAAGCTGCATCAATGGAGCTAGAGGGCTGAAAGTTTGAATATATACTCCTTTTACACTATTATGTTGTGCCTTTCGACTTTCTCCTTAGCATGAGACTCCAACTCATGTACAGGGATATTGCTGTGAAAGAGTGATGTAAAGGCTTTACCGAAATTTTCACAAGGAAACTATATATCAGGGGTTTAAAATTATGTTGAAAATATCAAATTTAAAACAGTTATATCAATTAAACATAAATGAATATACAAGTAGAATTTTCTCTTCATTTAAATCATTTGTGGTGGTTTTGTGATGAATACTATCAGATAAATGAAATGTTTCTGATTTCAGAGTGACAACTGTTGGTGCCCTTCACCTAGCAATGAGAACATTGCTGTGCAAGGAAAATGTCTTCCAGACAAGGACATGAAGGGGAAATACGTCAAAGGAAGATGGTTCCAAGAATCACTCGTAATGACTCTCTTGATAGCAATGATCTTGGAACACGGAGAGAAATAAAAACTACAACAACTTATAACTCTTGGGAAGATAGTCCTACGAGAACTACTTCAATGCCAGAGGAAATACCATTGACAGATTTCAGTGATGGGGCCTTAGGTCAGCTGAAACCACTCTCTGGAGATTGCGCTAATGGTTTACTGTCTGAACATAATGTTGATTTGACTACAGATGTGACGGCTCCGTTGTTAACTTCACATGATGAGGATGAGGATATTGTCAACACGGATGAAGTTTCTCCCGAAGTTGAAATTGTGTCTGAAGAGGATGAGAGTGCTCTGAGCATTGGTCTGCAGGTGTTTATACCTTACATCATTGCAGGATTTGGGACTGTTGGAGCTGGAATGGTTTTGGATATTGTACAGGTAAAGAAATTTTTCATAATGATAAAATCAATCTTTTACGATAATATTTTGTCAATTAATTGGGCATGCATGATAACGCCATGCCCTTAATATGATTGTGATTTTTAACTAAGCCACGGTTTTCATTTGGTAATAACTTTTGTAAAATCCAATCAATTTTTATAAAATCTATATAATCTTGTAGAGAATTTTATTGTTAGTAACTTTTTTTTCCTACTATACCAAGTCATGAAAATTGCTTTGAAAAAAGTCAGTTTTAGTAAATTTTCGTATCAAATATGGTCAAACAAAACTGTTATCATAGCTTTCTTCGGTCTTGAAGTTTTTCTAGCTGGCTAGCCATATATATATATATATATAAAGCAAGCAAGCTGCATAATGGAGCTGGAGGGTTGAAAATTTAAACATTTACTCCTTATTTTGTCTTGAAAAAACTTTTGTCTATGTTTATCGAAAATTCTCTAAATAAGTTTTTAGTTTGGGGTTTGACTTGAATTTTAAGGTTATCCATTATTTCGTGAGCAGTTGCATTCGTGATAGTTTTTTGAAAATTCAGACTTTTTGTGATCACTGCCCAACAAAAAGCAACTTATTTATTGATCACCCCTTTTTCCAATTTTTGAATTAATCACCCCTAACATGGCATGCCACCAGACTATGTTGGTCACATGATGATTTCTATTGAGTGACTTATCAAAATTAGTTGTAAGCAGTTAGGGCACACCTAAACCTCACAACTGAATAAGACAAAACTTTACAGATGTGTAACATGACGCTGTGAATGTTATAAGTTACAGAAAAATAAGTCAAATAATTTATGCTGCTATAGGAGGTATACAGAGCCGCTTATCTAGTATTACCAAAGTTTTATTATGACATACCTGTTCTGATTAATTTTAACTAAATTAAAACTGCATACTTATTTATTTTATGCAAAAAAAGAAAAAGAAAAAACAAAAAAAAAAGAACATCACAAAACCCTGTTAAAAGATAAACAATATAGCATGTAGCACTTTATTATATATATATATATATATATATATATATATATATATATATATATATATATATATATATATATATATATATATATATAAAATGAGTACTGCAAAAAGTGAGACAGACTCGGGAGTGAAGTGTTTAGTGATAGGGTTTATTAATCCTTAGATGTAAATTGTTCAGATATGTTTCCGAGAGGCAATTTAATATTAGACTCAACAATTATAGACATAGGATAAACTCACAAAACAATCGTAGCCCACTTCCCATAGAACTACACTTTTGCACACCTGACCATAATTTTGTCACAGACGCTATCTTTACCATCATAGAAAAAGTAGAAAAAACTACTCCAATTGACATACCTAAAGTTCTAGAGAAACATGAAGATATGTGGATCAACAAACTCAAAACCCTATATCCTAATGGATTAAACACTAAACTGAACAACCCTCATCACGCAGAACCTTATACACAAAACTCCTACCAATAATATCCTCACGCCCACATCTAAGACACATTCAATAATGGAAGCTTCAAAGTCACCCAGACCCATAGGAAAAATTCACCTTAGCCAGTTATAACCCCTGTCCAAATTATATATATATATATATATATATATATATGCATATGAATTATAAATTGTGTTATACAGAAACTTATCTGAAATGATCCTATCGCTACACGGTTAATATATCATTCAATTTAGACAACACAGATTGAATAAACAATTGAAGAAAATGGGGCTACTGTGGGAATTGAACCTGCCACCTCAACGTAGCGATGCATTTACCATTGTGCTAAACAGTAAAAATAATTGTATACTTTTTTCTGGATATTGTTTATAGTAGATGTTTATTGAATTAGATTGTTAAATGAAATATAGTTTAATCTACTGGTATATGGTGATGGTCTTGATATTCCGTCTGAAGTATTAGTTATAAATTGTATAGATCACCATCAGTTAAGGTTTTTAATTGGGTGGAATTATCTGGTTCTACTTTTGCAAGTCACTCCTCTCAGTCACACTGTCCCTCATTGACTCGTTTTAGTATGTTGATTTGTAGGTAAGAACGAACATTTATTAAAATGAATTGGAAATAAACGCTCAGTGACCTGTTAACTTAGTGTCATGAATGTTCAGAATGCTGTGAAATTCTTTTCCTTAAGTATATGTGGTAGGTAGATGTGTATTCACATGGCCCAAGTGAAATCCAATCAAGAATATTTTAATGATGATCTGAAAGAGAGGAAGGTATGTATGAGAGGTATCAATGAATTCATTATCTTACACACTACCTGACATCACCTGACACAGTTATTAGCTGAATTTTTATCTGAAATGTTTACTGTATGATGTTCAATCTATGTGATTAATAGAGAAGCATTGGGTTATGTGCATAAACAATGAAGGAGATTATGTTGAAAAATAGGTAGTTTTTTGTGCAAAATGAATCCTTTTTTCATCATTAGGTTACAGATTTATACCAACAGATGCATATTAACACATTCACCGCTAACTTTTTTTCACTAGCGTGTGGATTAAGAATAGAACGGTGTGGATTCCTTAAATCAAGGGTTTTCAAACTTTTTCCTCCTGCGTACCCTTTTGTTCTATGCAGCAGTGTTAGTGAACCCTTTCTGAAGAATATAGTGTAAAATATATGAATATCATCGAACAGACGATAGACCTGTTGTATCGAATAATTGTAGCTTCACAAATGGTCCACCAAACCAACCAGCCAAGTGGGCTACAGATTCTTCTCTCTTTGCTTGTCTGTGTGTCAGTTTGTGTGTGTCTCCTGGTATACCACCAGCTATCTAAAAATGTTTTTTTTTCCCCCCAAGAAGTGCTTGTTTTGGTCTGTAGTCATTTTGGACTAACAGTGTCCAAATCTTGTGCTGGTATTTTATTTTAGATAATTAATTCTGGTACACTCATGGGTTATGGTGATTCATTTATGCGAAGTATGGATGTAATGATTTGTAATTTAATGTTATATTGTTAATGAGATGGATGAGCTTGACATTTGACACTCTTGCTATGAAACCAGATCTACTACTCAGCATTGCAGGAGCTTCATCAGCTGCACAGTCGACCACCATTCTTCAAGAAAGATGACTGTAAACTGCATAGATTGGAAGTAAAGAATAAATTCCTGATTAGACTCAAACTCGCATCCCTCTTATCACTTGTTAAAAGCAGCAGCTGCTTTGCCATCTAAGCTATGGGAACCTCAATGGCTTACAGAAATTTAAATCCAACTTTTAAACTCATCTTCTATCTTGTTCTCCCCTGTGTCATGCTCTCTTTTTAGTTTTTGTACCGGTAATGTCGGTAAAGCAATCATTTTATCATTTCTTATCAGTTGAAGTATCCACTATTATTAATTTTTGATTGCTCTTTACGTCATCTTAATTTTTAGTTATTTAAAAAAAAAAAATTACAACCAATTTTTCATTCAATCAGACACAGTGTTTCCCATTTTTCCTCTTTTAGACCACATATTTCATCAGTACCCCCCCCCTCGTGGAGTTGTTGAAAAAATTTGAATTTTGATAAATTGAAAAAAGAATTCAGTATTCATATTATTACTAAAAACGTAATTGTACAAAAGTATCTGAAAATACTTGATTAATTAGTATAAAAATAATTTATGTGAAGTATCGGCTTTATGCGTTGAGACTAATTTTTCCACATCCATCTTAATATTAGTGCAGGATCCTTAAACCACCCCATTTAACAATGTAGTCGGTTTCTCTTTTTTGTCAAAAGGTCCACCACTGCACTAAATCAACACTCAACTGGATATACCAATGAAAATGCAATTACGAACTTTTCCCAATGGCTTACAATCCAGGATAAAGATTTGTAATTCGGTGTTGCAACTTGAAATGATGGTACCTGGTCCTAAATTTGACCTTCAACTCTTAGTTGTTTTTTATTGCATCGATTCCCCTTATAATTGCATTCCTGTCTCTTTAAATTTTGGAAATGTGTTAAAAACCCAATCTGGAATCTTCATAACAAGAATATCTTGCTGTCATTCAGACAGGGTTTTTATGTAATGTTTCCAAATGATGAAGGTAGACCTGAATATCATCATCTATCTTGTCCTTTAGTGCTGGAAAACTTGGAAACTGGTAGAATTATCCATGTTCCAAGTTGCGTTTGTACAGAATAAGCTTAGAAACCAAAACAGATACTACAGCCTGATCAAAACAATTCATCTTGCAAATGCAAATTCATTTCTTTAAACTTGAAATAAAGTGACACTTTTAAACTTGAATATGTCTTGTAGGAAAATATCTTTGTTTTCGAAGAATTCAAAAACTGTCTCAAAAAGATTATGAAAGTGACTCAGCCCTGCACCCTTTGACAACCAGCAAAGTTCAGTGTAGAATTATAAGCTTTTAAATTCTTCATTGTTTGATTGTTCAACTGTCTTAATGATCTTTCATTGAGAGAATTGTTAATTGCTGAAATGATGTATTGCAATGAATAATGCAAGTGATCACTAAGGTTTTTTTTACAATTTATATTCTTTGCCTCTTGTTCTCCTCATCACTGTTTATCTTCTAGCACCCTCAAGGGGGCAGTAGCACCCACTTTTAGAATCACTGATCCGACATGTCAGATATCCTGCGATGGACAGTATTGTTTAACAATGGGAGAATATTTAGTTTATTTCTGGCAATTCCCAGGACGACAGAATAGAATGCATATAGACTAGTTTTACTTTGTTGATACACCTGCCCACTCTGATCTAGCTACAGACATTTCAGATTAGATACTTCCTGCTCTGAATACAGTTGTTCAGCTAGATTATTAGTTAAGAAATACCATTTCAGATAGCTTGGCTCTCTCGAA
The DNA here is from genome assembly GCA_963457665.1 of Thysanoteuthis rhombus. Taxonomy (NCBI): domain Eukaryota; kingdom Metazoa; phylum Mollusca; class Cephalopoda; order Oegopsida; family Thysanoteuthidae; genus Thysanoteuthis; species Thysanoteuthis major. The sequence goes on from OY735198.1 coordinate 76,428,205, forward strand.
TGGTTCAATAGTTAATGTAAGATTCTTTTAAGTGCAGGAAGCCATAATTTCCTTGGATGAAAAAGTCAATATTCCAGTAGTTTGTTTGCTGAATACACAATGAGAAAGCTCATTGGTATACAATAACATCCCCTTCCCAGGAAAGAAATACAGACAGAGCAAGCAGGCCAATAATATAGATCATATTAAGAGCATTTAGTTTTCTCTATTGAAAATGGAGACTGTCAAAACCCTTGTATTAAGAGAAAAAACACATCAAGAGTATGAGAAGAAATTGAATGAACATGGATATATGTGCGAAGCAGAGATATTTGATTTTATGGAATGATCCTTATTGATTTGTGGTGTGTTTTCAACCGTATATCAGGTTTATAAGACACACGAGTTGTGTTTAATTGGTTGTGATCACTCCCTAATTCCAATGTTCTTTTTAAAACTAATCTAAATAGTATCGATGATATTGGTTACAGCAGTGTGTGGAGAACAAAATGAAGACAGAGCATGAATTCAAAAAATGGGAACGATATGTAATTAACATTGTTTGACTCTTAATGAAAAAAGTATCGAACGCATTAATTGACTTCCTTTGACGACAGATATATTAATAAACAATATCGAATCACAAATGACCTGCCTGCTCACTTGACTCATCAGTGGGCCACAAATTCTTCTCTCTTTTCTCGTTTGGGTGTCTGCCTGTGTGTTTGCCTCTAGGCGCTTCTGGTCACATTTTGGGGACTACAACCTTGAGAATTCATATGAGTGTGCCATTTGTGTCTCTATGGTCATTTTGGACCAATGCCTGAATCTTGTGCTTATAATTTTTTTTTTTTTTTTTTTGATAGAAGATTTAAAAAAAAACTAATAATTAGTTCTGGTACATGTGCAGGCTTTGGTGGTTCATTTTCAAGTAAGGTACAGATATTTGGTTTGTGTTCTCTTTTTTGGATCCATTATATTTGCATTATGTATTTTTACATAATTTTGGATTGAACTCTTTATTTCCTTGTTGGTTTTTATTTAGACTAAAATTTTACTGACTAACCATTTACTTAGATGTGTCAAGTTGTGTGCTTGATTATTCTCTTGCTGTTTTGATTAAACATTTTGTTTTTGTTTAAAGCAAGCCATTCATAACAATAGCAACTTTTTGGTTTCACTTAATTTCCTGTAAAGTTGTCTCTACTGACCATTCATATTTCTACTCTTTATACTTAATGTTATTGCTTTCTTGAAATCTAATTTCTTTCTTTTCAATCTGGCTCATTTATTTATTTATTGTGAGTGTGAACTATATGCTCATGAATTTCTTATGTAGAAGGTTAATCATTCCATAGAAACTGTCACACGTACAACATATCTTAAAAGCATGCCATGTTGAGGGTGATCTATTAAAAAATTGGAAAAAGAAGTGATCAATGGATAAATTACTTCACTTGCCTTTTGTTGGGCAGTGATCACTATAAAAGTCAAAATTGAAAAAACATACGAATAAGTGCAAATACTGCCAGACAAAAATTAAGGAACCAGTTTAGCATAAAATTTCATTGTAAAAAAACCTATGGGAGGGAGATTTTCTTTAAAAAAAAAGCCCAGAGTTTTTTCTATGACATAATAGAGAGTGAATGTTGAAAATTTCAGTCCTCTAGCTCTATTAGTGTGGCCTGTTCGTGTGATACATAGCCAGCCAGCCAGCCAAAGGAACCAAATTAGAACCTGAAGAAACCCAAGTTGACAGTTTTGTTTGATGATAGTATTGATGGCACTACTGTATTGTAATCAGGGAAGGAAATATAGCACAAATTGATATGATGATTCAAATATGACTACAATGTGAATGTAGCCTGAAAATATCATTATTATCAGCTTTTGGCCATAGACTTTCCCTCTTCATCATGGGCGTTGTGGAGCCAATACTCTCTGAACTTATTTCATTTGTCTTGTCTTGTATTTTGTTGGTTGTGGTTTTGCATGTAATCTCTTGGGATTCATGTTTTGAGTTGTGATGTCCAGCAGTTGTTTGTCTTTCTCACAACATAACCAGCCCATTGCCATTGGAGTTTTGTAATAGATTCTATGATATCTTGGACTTCTGTTTTCCATTTTGTATTGTGCTAGATTGGTCCTCAAACTGAGAACCATGCATTGTGCACTAGAGAGAATCATGCTCGACATAACATGGAGAAATCGTAAGATAGTACTGTATGAAAATATAATGCAATGCAAAGACTCAACCATTGATGAAGATAGTTGGTATAGTATGATGAAGCATACATATACAGCGTTAAGGAATCATTTTGTTGAGATATCTAGTGTGTAGGACCAAGGCAAGAAATACAGCTTTAAAACTTGATAGGAACAAGCACTTACTTCCAGTCGTATGTTAAGGGATCTGTCATCAGAATGTGTGAAGAATTGGAATTCAGTTAGAAGAATTTTGTGTAAAAATATTTACAAATGTTTTTTGAAGTTTAGTCAAGCTACTGTTGTTTTAGTTATATCATATGTGTATATATATATATATATTGAAGTTCAAAGGCATTGTCTCTATATCTATCTAAACCAGAATGCATTTTTTTATATAAGGAATATCAGGAAGTAATGAAACATTTTTTTTTTTTTTTTTCTCAAGGTCTTATGCTAAGACATAAAAACTGGGGAGAAGGCATGATCTGCCCATCATTTAATTCCATTCTTTTAAATCCCTCAGTTTTTGGTGACCATTTTACTTATTTCTTTATTTTCTTTTATTTGAGTCCCTTTTACCTAATTATATTCTCAAAGGCTCCAGTGTATGCTCAGTGTTGCCTTTTTAGTGCTTTTTGCATCAAGTTCAGTGCCTTTCACCTTTTAGCTGTGTGAAAAAGTGCTTAATTAGCGCAGATATGCTTAAACATTTTGATCACCATTGGTGTTTTTTTTTTGTTTTTTTTAATTATTTTCTTGAGTTGGCAGCTGTAGTGTCACAACTCTAGTGTCAAAAAGATTAAACATTTTTTAGTGTTCATTGAAACATTTTCTTGTAAATCACATCATCACTGGTTCATGTTCCCTTTTTTTTTTCTTTGTAAATTTTCAGAGATTCATATTTCCATTTTCTCATTACTCTTTTAAAAGCAGTGATTTGTTTACAAAATTTTTGATGTTTTCTTGTTTCTGTTTAATTACTTTCTGTTTCTTTTCACCCATGTTTTCATTTGTTGCAAATCTGCTTGCTTTTGTTTAGGTTATTAATGAAATTTTTTTCAATTTAAAAAAAAAATGCCAAATAAAATATTGTGTAATACAATAACCATCAGAATTTTACAAGTAGGATGAGTTGTATCTTGAGTCTTGAGAAGGTCTGGTTCATGTTTTGAAAAGCACTTTAGATCAGAATAACAAATCTTGTTTGCTTTACGCCTGGAGGTGACTTGATTGTTTCCCTTGATTCTCATCAGGTTTTCCTCCATGGGAAATAAAATGCAGATCCCCTGAAATTAATTACTGTTTGACTAAAGGCCACCTTTTTTACGCCTACGCTGAAAAGGAGAATTGTGTTCTTATCTGAGAGGGGGAGTGGACCAATGAGATTATGAGTATGCGGTAGGTCCAAAGACAAGTTCAAAAAGATGTTGGAATTGAATTTCAAAATTGAGAATTCCATGGTTGGTGAGGGGAAACTGATTGATTGGAGCTTTAGGTAATTATCCTTACCTGTACACTGTCACCTCACCTTGAAGTTGGTTGATCCTCATAAAATGAACTGATTTTTAGCTCCTGCAGCAGACAAAACCAGTTGCACTCGAATCCTTGTTCTTAGCAATGGCAACTTGCCGAGACGGAAGACTAGCGATGGAACCAAGAGACTGGAAAACCAAGACTTCGACTTGAAGGATTCACTCAGAAAGCAGGAATCAGTTGGCAGATGTGTGACTGGTTTCTTAGATTGCAGGTTTGAACTCTGACATCCCTGCTAGATCACTGTCTTCATCATCTTCACCACTACAAGCTCTTTCTTTCTGTCTTGCAAAGAGATTGATACCTGACCAAACTATTTAACCTTAGAGAAAAGTATGGTACTAGTCAGCTGATGAATTACTGATAATTACCAATAGAAATAAACACTCCATTTTTTATATCAATTGTTGTGGTTCTTGCTTTTTACAGGTCTTGTTTTTCCTGTTTTTTATCACCTCGATGCCTGTTCCTGACGATGCTTCAACCACAACATCAGAACTTCATCCTTCAATCTTTGGCATGATGTTGGAGGGATGATGGTTGGTGTGGGGTGTTAAACCAATGGGGTGGCATTGATTGTGTGATTTTTGGAACTTGTACCATTTCTGTTCTTGTCAAGCTCCTACTGAGTTTTGACTTTATTTTCTTCACTTGACAACAATGATAATTGCAGACTTCTGGGTGAGACTAAAAAGTGAAAAGTTTAAAATGATGGATGGAGAGAGATAGATTCTATTCCTACATCATCAATCAATGAGAGAAAGAAAGAAAGAAAGAGAAAATTAAAAGCTATAGTTGCAAGTTTTCAGTTAATATCTTAACTGCCTCGTATTATATCTAGATTTTCATACCATTTATCTAGAAAATATGTTATTAAGCCCTCTTCCATGGCTAAATTTAAAGATTTTTTTTTTCCAGTTAAAGGAAAAATGTTTTTTACAAATGTCAAAATATTTCAAAAACTCATAAACCTCTGTCAGTGGAAACTGACCCTGAAGCCACCAGTCTTGTAGATAATTAAAACTTGCAAATCCGTTAAATGACTTTCCTGAAGACTACATCCTTTCTTATGCATGTTTACAACTTGATGAAATTGTTTTTATGACCAGACTGTATAATTCTTTTTTAAGATTTCTTTTTCATGTCCTGCTCATTATTCTGCAGCTGTTATTTTATCTGATTCACTAATTATAGCTTGAAGAAAGTATGTCAGCTTATGACTGAAAGAATAGTACAAAGGACTGAGAAAACATACCAAACAATTTGTTTTTCAAGTCATTTATTATTGAAACCAATTAATCTCCAACACATTATATCTTCTGACTGTACTTATGAAATCATTGTATATATGTACAATCTTGATGTTACTTATTTATATTTTTTGTAAGAAATTAGCTGTTAAAATGTCTGTGTATCTCTGCAGCTATTTCAAGCATTGACAATTCTGAAGGTCAAGGATTGGTCTATGGTGTGAGCGTTTCTCTACTGATTTAACATAAAGTGATGCATAGGTGTTTTTTATCATTAGCCTACTTCTTTTTTTATTGTATTCTTGCTGAACTAGGACAGCCATGGTACTAAGAAAAAATTTTGTTCTTCCAATAAATGTGAGGAATATTAAGACAAATATTTTTTTTATTTTTAAAAATCTCATCCTTGTTGCATATTGAGAGTTGGTAAACTTATCTTGGGCAGCACTTGTCATATCTTTACTCTGAATTAAGTAATCAAAGTTGTATGCTGTGGTTGGTTGAATTGTATAATTGTTAATATTAGTTGACAAACTCCAGAACTTGAAGCAATGATAATTTACCACCTTCGAAACTGATCTTTGTAAGGTTAGAACTGGATCTAATCTGATCTAAATCTTCCGGGGGCCATCTAACAGCCTGTAAATATTTATGATGACCAGTTCCATTTACTATAGTTGAAGTGTGTGATAGCCCTCGATCTTATTCTTTTGGCTAAGAGTGTACAGTATTTACTATATACAGCATATTTATTGGCATCCTCATCTCTTCTGACGACTTAAACCTCTTGCATCTAATGTTCAATGTTGAAAAAAAAAAAAATGAATCCACTAGTCTTTTGAGTTTGTATACCATCTTCCAGTCAGTGGTGTATGCTGCTTTGTATCTTGGACGTGCTGTGGGCAATGGATGCACAGAAACGCTAAAAGATTTAGTGTCTGTTAAAAGCAACTGAAAGCATTTTTGTTACAATGTAGAGTGGGTGGTCCTAATTGTTGATTGTCAAGTTTCACACATTTGCTCAATAGATCTTACAATCCAGATTCTTTTTCCAAATTAAACCTTTAACTTCCATGCTTTTACAGACACCTAGATATTTTTATGTTTTTGTGCATCCATGGAACACAGCACACCCAAGATACAAAGCAACATACACCATTGCTTTCAATGGTTCTGAGCAGAGGCTTAGGTGAAAATGTTCATTAAAGATGCTGATAATTTTTTTTTTTTGCTGTTGAATCTTTTATCATTATCATTTAGAAGAGTTTGAACCTCCTGTTGAATTAACTGAGTACATTTTACTGACAGCTCCAAGTTTTGTAATGCTGTGGAAGTGAAAAAAGTTGATTACTGCAACTTTTGTATTTTATCTATTATAAATAAAAAAAATTATAAATATATATATATTTTTTGTATGTATGTATTTACTTTTTAGAATGAAATAAGCCTGTGTGTGTCTGTATGATACATCTTTGTTGATATCTAAGGCATTTCAATTTAGCTCAGTTATTGAGACAGCTTCCTGGCAATCAGTTGGTCATGAGCTCAAACGCTAGGAGAATGTGAGTTTCATATATCAGTTTACACACCTAATTTTGGTGAGGATAGATCTTGCTATGTTGAAAAAATTAAGTTTATTCGAATGTGGGAATTTGACAAAACTTTTTCATGCTTCATATTGCAAATATGGCTTATATAAAACTATTATCAATCACTATTGACAGCATTAATAATCTTTTCAAGATCAAAGAAAAAAAATTATGAAGGTTTTTGAGAAAAATTTTACAATCTAATTATGATAATAAAGTAGGTACAAACTTTCTGCCATGTTTATGGTGGCACGGATAGATGTGTGGCTTACATGAGTTATCTCATTCTAAAATAAAATATTAGAAGAATTAAAATTTTTAGATAAGTTTGAACTTTTTAGGGTTGAGGTTAATGGTGTTGAAGAAAGTATTGGAAAAATAAATAAATCATGTAAGCTGTACTTCCATCCATACTTCCATAAAAATGGTGGAAAGTATGTACCTACTTGAATATTATAGTTAAATTGTAAATAGAAGTCTCTGGTAATTTAAAAAAAAAATTTTTTCTATAAGCTAATACATTTGCACGTGGTTATAGGGTCTCGTGGATTGAAAGCACCTAAAAATTGAAAGAAAATAAACATTTCTCTAAGGAGAACTGCGTGCTTCTAAAAACCGAATCTTAACCATAAATTGTATGCATTTTACTGAGACATTTTCCTAGTTAATTTTTGTTATCTTTTTTCCCTACAACTTTACTCTACCTTAATATATGCTGGTAATTGTTATTGAGAATATCACATTTCTTCTTAGGTTAGGGTATAATAAAATGTAAACACTGAGAAATATTTAATGTTGTCAAAAAGTTAAACAAATCTTATTTACAATAGAAAGCACGGTGAAAAGTATAATTGAGTTTTTGTGTCATTTGTAGATGTGTTTGACATCTGTACATCTCACTTAGTCTGTCCCCAGTAAACAGATGTTCTGTCTTTCTTTCTTTGTTTTTTCTTTTTTTTTTAATCAATGCTAGAAAAAATATGTGAATCCCCGTTCAGTGGTTCTTATTTGAATAAAAAAGAATTATTTGTCATCAAAGAACAATCATTTCTTCTTTCTCTCCTTTTATTTTTTTTCTTTTCCAAAAATCAATTCTCGAGATGAGATAAAATTACATCATCAGCATTCATAAGCATGGGATCATGGATTAAAATTGTTTCTTTAGATGTAATTTATAGTTTCCCTTCTAGCCCTCCCCCCTTATCCGTGGTTTCTCATTCAGTGGTCATACCTTATCTGCAGTTTACCTTCCAGAGGTCTCCCTCTTATCCATGGTTTACCTTTCAGTGCCACCCTGATTTGCAAGCTCCTTTTCAGAGGTCGCTACCTGCCATTAGAATTCCTTTTTTATTTCTTTTACTGCTGTCATTTCATGTATTATATAGCTTGAAAGCCTTTCTGTTGATGCAACCATTGCTTTATTATGCTTGGTATATAATTGTATAAATAGTTATTCATTATTCTCTTGACTAAAAAAAGAACAGCTCTACAGTCTCATCAGTTTTTTTTCAAACACACCAATAAGTCTTCAGCCAAATGATGGAAAAAGTATCTATTTTACATAACAAAATTATCTTCTTCCTCGTCAATGTCAATATCAATCAAACAGTATTAGACATGCGACTGTGAAAATTTTGTATCTGAATTCAACTAATAACTACTTTGAATACATCACTGTGGATCATAGTATGCAAACCCCTGGTTTAAAGAGAGGAGTCGGCCCTGCGCATGTCGCCTTAAAACTTCATTACACAGACTGGAGTGCTACTCTGCCTCACAAGACCTGCTCTCTCAAGTCCTTTATTGGAAAGTCCTTTTATGAACATTGTGAGAATTTGGTCATATATCAAGCTGTTATTTGGGTTTTCACCATACTGGCAGACTATTCAGCCTAATGGTAAAAGCAATGCTACATTAAAGCACTTACCTATCGGTTGTAGGTTTGATTCCTGCAGAAACCCATTTTCTTTAATTGTTCATTTTATTTAGGCTGTCTAGACCAAATGATACTCAACATAACGTATTTATAATTATCTTTGTCAGATTGTATATCCATTTCTTGATCTTTTTTATATATATATATATGTATATGTGGAAAAAATTAACTTTGAGGATAGTGGAAAAAAATTGTCTTCGCTTGAATATCTTTGTAGAGAATAAACTCAAAAAAGTTTTCCTTTGTAATTGGTATTCTCGAAGGTTCTATCATAAGTTGGTTAGTACGCAGTCTGAGATTAAAACTGATACAACATTCACATGGATTGACACTCGATTGAAGGGACACAAACAGCAAGTCACATCTATTGTAATACTCACTGATCCCTTATTGTTAAATATGTTTTTTGTGTAACCTACGTAAATAAGCCCTGTTTCAAAATTCTAAATGATGCGTCGTATTAACTAACATCCATATACAGTACATTATTATCATACCTATTATGAAGTAACAAACTACTTGTATGACATAAGCTATATATTAAAAATCCTAACTGAAAGGGAGAGAGGTGGTGTTTGATCAATGCTGCTGGAGCACAATGTTAATATAACTGTTTTGTTTTCAAAATCCCCAAAACGGATACATGATAAACAACTGATGATCCTAACAAGAGAAAATTTACTCGTAGGGCTAAAGTAAGAAAATATATATAAAACATGAAAAACACTGAAGAAAATTACATGAATCATATTAACAGATATTGAGAGATAAGTGACTGAAGTGACATGAAAATTATTTTGGAGAAGTTTTTTTAATATTTAGTGTTTGAAGCTGTTAAGCTCTCTATCTATCTATCTATCTATTGCATTTCATATTTTTGGATTAATATTGAAGAGAGATTTGTTTTTCAGCACTGGGATGTCTTCCAACAAGTGTCAGAAGTATTCATCTTGGTTCCTGCTTTATTGGGGCTTAAAGGAAATTTGGAAATGACTCTTGCATCTCGGCTCTCAACGCAGGTCAGTTGCCATTTTATTTGTCCCCCCCTCCTCTTCTTTTGAAATAAAATGGATTGTATTTTAGTTAGGTTTCCTAATATGACTGATTAATCTTGTGTTAGATATTTCAAAGACATGAAGAATTTGGCTAATGGAATTTAGTTATCTAGCTAACACACTCTGGTGTTCTCATGGCCTAATTTCTTTTTGAATATGCAATAGCCAATTTTGAAAACAGATATTGAATTAGATTTTATTAAGAACTATGCAAAAAAAGTTATTTTCTATTCTTACTTGAACTAGTTTCATGTCAATTCACTAATTTTTAATATTTGATATATTTAATATTTGTTTTTATACTTTCATGTGATTATGATACATAACTAACATTCCAAGAGAAATTATGAATCACTGTCGTTCATTTTTAGCGCGTAACATATTGCAAACTGAACCCTCTACTGAAAACTCTGGGTGGAATGCATGAATTCTACTGGACACAAACTGAGGGACCAATTTAGCAGAAACTTGCGTTTTAAATTGAACCACTCCCACTAAAACCTCATTTTGAAGGGGAGTTCAAAGAAAACATTTCCTTACTCATCTAGAGGAGTGAGTGTGCAAAATTTCAAGTTTCAATTATGAACAGTTAGGGCTGGGCAAAGCCTGGGTTCATATGAATGTCAGAATACATGAATAACCTAAACCCAAATAGATACTAAGGTACAAATCAATGTCAGGACTCATGTATTTCTTACATCTCAATACAAACTCGACTGAAACTTTGGTCTTTCCAAATTTCAGCTGTTAAGGTTAAGTACCATTTTAGATTCATCCTGGACGCCCTTTTTAATTCTAGGTTCTGAAGTTTTCCAACTGAACTGACATGTCAGAAGCATAAGGAAATAAGAAGACTTGAATGATAAATGTCAATGTGAATAATTTGACACCTATGTTTTTTTTATTGCTTTTGAGTTAAATCTCTTGTTACAGGTTTTATATATCCTTGTTCTGATTAAATTTCTTTCTCTTTGTAAAAATGAAATTTCTGTATATAATGTTTCATGCTCTCACTCCTTATTCAATTGGTTTATCAAGTTTTTTCTTGATAGCAATTCTTCTAAATGTAAGTCTTTCTCGAATGATTAAAATATTTTGTTGAGGTTTATGATTTTTTTTTACCTATTCATAGCAAAAGCCATATAAACAAATTAGTATGTCTTATTGTATATTTATTTGGTTGTATGTTCTCTCTGATTCCTACTATAACCTAAAACTTATAATAGATTGGTCCACTTGAATTAGATTAACATAGCTAAAAAACGATTAAAGGGTTGTAATGAAATGAGATAGGCTGTTATGACATAACATCAAAGAATACATCACAGAGTCACTGGACGTTTTCAACTAAAATGAAAGAAAAAAAAGAGTGTAAGTGACTGAAAGAAATGTTTAGTGTTGATTTGAAACTTAATTTGTGTATTCTAACTTTTTATTATCATTATTAAAAATAGATTACTTCATACAATAGCTTTAGACACCTTAGTGATGATCTATACATAAATAACCTGGTCATTTTTTTCATATGATTATGTGCTTGTTTGTAATGACTACATTGATTAATGGTATGAATTGCACTATATACAATTTTTAGATCCTTGTTTGTTTAGTAATACATTATTATTCAATCTACAGATTCAGTATATTTCATTTGCCATTTTAAGCGTTGATTCTTTGTGACCCTTAGCTGTTGAATATTGATTTTTCTCCTCTGCTCTTATAAACATGTGAAGAATGAATAAGTTTTTAAAAAATTGAGATCTCTCATCTCTGATGATCAGCTAATTGGTCCAGCTGAAAGTCTGGAATAAGTCAATCGATTAATTTTCTTCTGAGTGTTTTTTGAAGGGCCTAGTAATTATGTTAGTGTTTAATCATTCCCATTGCTTTTGTTTTTAAGAAAATTTGCATCTTTGATTATTTAGTCCTCATTTTCATCCAAGTTATTGGTAATGAATGCACTGGACTCAGTCACAGCTGCTTGGCATGGAGGAAAAAATGTTCAAGAAAAAAAATAGACAACTTTTGAATTAATTCCTATTAACCCAAAACCCCACAAGAACAGGATGTGACACAAGGTTGGTTTAATTGAGGGGATAATATATGTGTGAAATTGCAGGTTGGAGCGCCTCAAAATTTCTCTTTAGTCCTTGTAAATATTGCCGCAAGGATATAAGAGTGCTGGTGTTAAGATCTCAGGATGAATCCTGAGCCCCGTCAAATTGCCTACATAGAGCAATAACACACCTCAAAAGGTAAAACCTCACTGGCTATGGCATCATTTCTGTATCTATCTGATTGAAGATGATTAGAATCCAAGAACTCAAGCACGAATTCCAGATATTTCAATAGATGAACGCAGTGTGTGTATTTGATTGATGTGTAAAATTATTTGAGGTTATTCAATATTGGCACTGACTAATATATATATATATATATATATATATATATATATATATATATATATATGATTTGTCTGATTGGTTTGATTATAACTGGAAATAAATCCTTGATGTCTTGATTGATCTATATTCTTGATTTCTGTAGTTATTGACATTTTGCCATCATTGACCTTGCCTTACATGACATTCACACAACTATGAATCTTAGGTTCATAGACTGATTGTAACCACTGTGGAACTCTTCAATGAATAGAATAAAAAAAGATGGAACTTTTTTGTGAATTGAATTGAAAAAAAATCCAAGTTAAAGATGGTCATCGGTTGGTAGTTATTTTCATACACCCACATTTTGAAGAGCTGGAAAAATGTGATTGTTATTAAACTTTTTTTCCAAATATCCAAGATAACCTGGTTGAAAATAAAGAGAGGATGTGGATAATGCTATATAAAACCATAAAATGATATCCATACCTCATATGAATGAATCACCATAGCCTACAGATGTACCAGAACTAATTATCTAAAAAGAAAAAAAGAAACAAATACTTTGAGCATTGACCATCAGTCCAGTTGATGGTAGCTTTTCACACACCCACATTTTGAGGAACTTGAAAAATAGGATTGTAATTAAACTAGTTTTCCTGAGTATCCAAGACAACCTGAGAAAAAAGAGAGAAAGTAAATGGCTCTATTGCAAAACATAGAATGATGTTTTAATCTAAATAAGTGCCTATGTTTTGATATTTTTTCTCTCTATCCTGCCACCAGGAAATAGAAAAGACAATGGTTTTTTTCCTGAGCATTTGGTTACAACAGTTATTTTATATTCAATCAAGTCAGAGGCTTTACTGAAATGCAAATTCATTAGAAAGAAATTCATTGTTAATGTTAAAAAGTGATATTCTGGAGCGTTCTGTATGTTCCACATAATTAAATTTGCTCATCTTAGGGATACAAAAATGCAAAAGCTTACTTACAGTTAAGTACTAATAAAGTTTTTTGTATCAGCATTTGAATTGATCTTTTTTTTTTTTTTCCACAGGAATTGTGTTACGAAATAAAAATAGATATCTTTGAAACTTGTTAAATATTGAAATTTATGATTTCCTGAAGTATCATTGCTTGTTGAAAATATGGAGAACCAAAATATTCTAATTTTTCTTTCTATTTTTGCTGCAGTCTAACTTGGGCAACATGGACACTCGTAAAGAACAGCTAAAGATGATTGGTGGAAATATGGCCCTCACGCAGGTAATAAGGCGTTAATTTTGTTTAATTTGAATACTTTATATTTCATTCAACTATTTACCTCCATCTTTATTTTTCAGTAGCTTTTTTTATTGTAACTTTACGATGACTCATCATAAGGTTGTGATTAAAAGCAACTGAATAATTCAGATGAAGGTAACTAGTAGTAAATGAAAAATAATTAATGATAATGATTGTTTATATTATAATGATATACTACTGTAATACTGTAATCAAAAAAGATTATTGCAACCAAGTCAAAAAGGCAAAAATTTAGATATGGCCACAACAAAAAGATCATGGCCAAATGCTTTTTAAAAAGGCTGGATTTTGGCTGTAATGTGGCTAACATTATAGTTTGTTTACCAACTCATTCTGCTAAAAAAATATAGTGTGAAGCAAAAGGTAATTTCAGTGTTTTAATAAAAAAGTCTTACTCCTATAATTTCCATTTTGGTGATAAATCATTTCAACTCCATATAGTTTGTTCCTGCAAACTATAAATCATCAAATTGAACTAGAGTTGTAAATCAATTCTCTAAAATTATTCAACTCAAAAAAATAATCTTCATTTTTGTATCACAATAAATTGTTTTAATTCTGTTTGTTTTTAATGGTCCTTGCTCTGAGATGTACTAAGTTATCATGCGCCAAGTTATCGGTGTTAGGTAAACTTACGTGAAGAAGTTGGGTCATGATATATATATATATATAAATAATCTTTTTTGATCACTTTTTATGTTAGAACATTTTTGCTTAGAAACAGTTTGTGTCTGATTCTGGTTGGATTAATTTTCTATTTCATATCATGCATAAAAATGCCAAGACTCAAATTAAAAATGTTATCTTTTTGTGTTTATTTTTAGGCTCAAGCTATTGTAGTTGGTTTTTTAGCCTCTTTGGCCGCCATGGTGATGGGTTGGATTCCTGAGGGCAAATTCAATCTCTACCATGGTCTTCTTTTATGTGCTAGCAGTATGCTCACTGCATCAGTGGCTAGTTTTATTTTAGGTAAGGAAGATTTAATTTCTTTTTTTTGTTTTAATTTTTTTCAATTCTTATCTTTTTGTTTTGATTTATTTAAAGATGGAATATTCACACCTACTCTTTTAGCCTCTGTTCTCACAGGATGTTCGGATACATTTTTTTTCATACCTAAAAAAAAAATAGTATGTCAAGTCTCAATATTTATTTTCAGACTCGCAAAAAGGACCTGTGAAAAAAAAATGGGATTTTTTTTAATGGATTGGCACTTCTGCTGAGGATCAGAGTATCTATGCACTCTGCCTTGAATCAAAGAGTCGCTCCTTAGCACTTCTGCTCAGAGTGTAGTATCTGCTTGCAGTACACTCTTTTGTAGCTTAGTATCGGTGCAATACAGTGGTCGATAATGGCCTACTGAGGCTCAGTATTGCGTAAGAGGCTGAGGATTTGTCCTGTGGCCTCAACAAATATCTCTGCCCAGTCTCAGGTGATCAGTGAGCCCCAGCTGTGGGAACTGGAGAAATTTTTCAAGCTTTCCATACAGAACCCTACATTAAAATGACTGTGTCACATCTTGCTCTTGTGGGAAAGAGAGCAAATACAGATCAGAGTGTAGCATCTTTCCATTCATTGAGAAGTGTTACACTATTTATACATGGATAAAAATTGTTTTATGTATGTGGATAATTAGTTTGGTTTTTATAATCAGCTACAATTTCAATGTTTTTAAAAAAATTTTTTTATCAGTTTTACAAAAAGATAAACTTTTCAAAATGCAAAAGTCTATAAGTGTGTTCAGCAGTATGCATTATTTATTATCAGATAACCATAACAAGAGAATACATACAGTAACAAGTGAAATCAACATGGAGGTGCTAAAGTTGATTGTGAGAGCGTGTCTATTATATGAATTTAAACTTGGAACAAAAGCAGCAGAAGCAGCCCATTGAATACATCTTCAGTTTGTGGAATTTAGTGTTTATCTACCAATTTTAGTTTATTTAAGAATGCATTTTATCAGCAAACAGATTAATATATTTTTTATTGCAGTGCTGACTGCCTGAATTATTTTATGCAAGGCCTTTAGAAAAAGTGATTAAACTTCCTGTATGTCCTAAGCATTGTTTGTTACCTCTGTCAACAGAAACAGAGTTTGTTTATCTGTTTGTCCACACAATATCTCCAAAGTTCCTGAATGAATTTCAGTGACGCTTTGTGGAAGGGTGAACTCTGAGCCAAGGAACAACTGATTACATTTCGGGATGGATCAAGGAATTTTTTTTTTTTTGTGATTTCGTTAACATTGTGAGATACGACATATACAATATTTTTCAGCTTTACAGATTAGATAAAACAGGAATGACATCATCATGGCGATGGCATCTATCCATATAAAAGCCATTTATGCAAATAAGTATGTATAATCATCTGTAGTGTCCTGTTCTGTTATAACCTAAAAGTCATAATAGATCGGTCCATATGAAATATATCAACAGAGCTAATAAAACAATAACAGGGTTCTACAATGAGATAGGCTGTTACAGAAAAGCTGATCATCAGAAAATAAAATAAGAGTGTGTTTGTTTATTTTGTCATGAAATAAGCTTTATCTTTAATAAAATAAGTTTATTTTCATGACTTTTTTTATTTTCGTACCACATGATACTGGTGGTGATTTTTATTCTTATTTCTTTATTTTTTTATAACATTTTGTCTTGAGACTATGTCCGATCACTCTTTGAAACAGCTTGATTTGAGTTGAGACTTGAAAAAAAACTTAAAATTAGGTTATTTGAATCATTAGGAATAAATTACCTAATAAAATAGCTCTAGGCTCCTTATTGCTGATCCATACAAAAATAACCACGTTATTTTTGATGGGTATGTGGGAATACTAAGTAAATATGATAAAGTGCATTATAGCTGTTTTTCAAACTATTGATGATATGTCTCTGATAAATAATCATTAGGATCTGTAACCTGATCGTTCAATTTTTAGTGACGATGACATTAGTGGACTTATGCTTTATAGTTGAAAATAAGTAAATGCATAGCCAGGACAGTTACAATGAGAAATGTAATGAAGTTATTTTTATTTAAAGCTTGTACTGTAAGGGCAACAGACGAATTTGTTTACCTTATTTGGGCCAGTAGCTTTTTTTTTTTTCCTGACAAAGTCCAATCATGAGGAAATGGGGAAAGTGGCTTAACCGCAATGAAATGATTCATGTAAACAGCTTTTTTTCCCCCCAAGCTGCTTATTGATTGGCATGTCAGGGCAGCTTGCTTTGTTTTATTTTTTATTTCCTAGTGTTATTTTGACTGCTGCTACTTTCTTGTCAGGTTGTTGTCATTCCTTCTAAATTAAAAATGGTTGTACAGACTAAAAAAAAAACAAAAACAAAAAAAAAAAGTATCCGCCAAAACTGTTACCATAGGTTTCTCCAATTTTTAAGCTGGTTTGGCTGGCTATGTATGTGTGTATGTATATATGTATGTACAGGCTACACCAATGAGTGCAGTACTGAAAATTTTGAAATTTACTCCTTGTGTTTAAAAACCTTTTTTTTTAATTTATTTATCTATTTTTAAAAAAAATTCTCTTCCTAAATAAGTTTTGAAGGGGGGGGATGTCGATTTGCAATGTTAGTTTATGCTAAATTGATTCCTTATTTTGAGCTTGCATTTAAGAAAAAAAAAATCCAGATTTTAATTTCGTGATCACTGCCCTATAAAAGAGGAGAAGTAACTTATTCATTGACCACATTTATTTCCAATTGATTTTTTTAAATTGATCATCCCAACACAGCATGTTGCCGAAAGAAGCTGATCTGGTGACAGTTTCTATTGTGTGA
Organism: Thysanoteuthis rhombus; assembly: GCA_963457665.1. Taxonomy (NCBI): domain Eukaryota; kingdom Metazoa; phylum Mollusca; class Cephalopoda; order Oegopsida; family Thysanoteuthidae; genus Thysanoteuthis; species Thysanoteuthis major. The sequence goes on from OY735198.1 coordinate 76,445,244, forward strand.
CTAACCAGATCTGTCTTTGTTTTGTTTTATAAGAGAAATAAACATTTAATTTGATCTAAAGAAAAAAAAAATGTAGATTTTATTCTATGTAGTTCAAGAAATGTGTGACACTGTAACAATGAAGAAAAATAAGATTTTTGATAGAGAAATAAAAGGAGTTTGAGGTATAGGATCCATTAGAAAACTCAAATGACGATGGGTTGTACGTTGTGACAATGACAGACAACTGCTGGACATCATGACTCACAACATGGATCCCCAGAAATCCCACGTAAAATTGTGGCTGACGAAATATAAGATGGCATAAAAATCTAAACAAGATGCATTTTGGGGAAGGTCTATGTGCAATGATGGCTGCTAAAAGGCTGATGATGAACCAATATTTGAAGTGAAATCTTGCATTTTACTTCCAGACAGTAATGATGAATATTGCAACTGTATTTTCTCAGATTGTCATTCCACAACTGATAAGTAAACAGAATGGATCGGAAATAAAGTAACCTATAACAAAATTTTGATAATGAGGGGGTGGGAATTCAAATCTCACCAGCGACTTATCATTTATTTTCAATGGTTTTAGAATAATGACCTTGGAGTTGGAATAACAAGCCTGAAAGTCAGACCATAGATGTGCGAGTTCTCTATCTTGCACTTTCAGACATAAAGGAATGGGAGGTAACAAGACGGTGGAAGTTTTTCGGTATGATAGTCTGTCACTTAGTCTATAGTCTCTTAGTGATGGCAATTGTTATAAGAGATGCTCACACGTTTAAAATACATCTGATATAAGATGAAAAATGAACTAGTCAAAACAAAATAATGATTGAGAATGGTTCATCAAAGCTTATAGAAATGAAATTATCTATCCATCTTCTTTTAAAGTTGAAATAAAAGTTGAATAAAATGTTATGAATCATAATAAATGCTTTTTGTAAAAGCTCCTTATTGTCAGTTGCTTCAGAGTTTTGGCCAGAAAAAAAAACGAACTTGACATTGACTTGTTTTGATCTATTTCTTGTGATTATTATGATTCAGTGTTTTTTTTCTGTAGCCAAGGACTTTTTCAGACTCAATGTGATATTTTCTCTGAAATATGCTCTTTGCAAGCAGTCAAAACCATTAATGCTATTATACACTGTTAAAGCCATACGCTGTTGATACTTAATCACTGGTTCAGGATTGTAATTGAACTTTTGCCATTTCAGATTTAATTCCAGCTTCGTATTTCTCTGAAAGCTTAGGGATTGTGATTTCTGAGAAAAAAAAATGCCAAGCTGACTGATGTCACCTATCAAATATTTTGATTTGACAAATACAGATGTGGTGCTGTAGTTGATGGGGTTTTAGGTTTGGTATTCAGGGGTTGATGTTGAATTGGAAATAATTGGAATGAGGGACCATTGAATCTGAATCTTCTCCACTGGACCTCATCACTAACCTCCATGGGCTGTTGATAATTTTCTGATCTTGATAAATATTCGCTGATCGAATGTATGATTAAGAAGAATCCTCAAATTATAGCCGTTACCTATTGTACATTTGTATTTAGTTGTACTTTAAAAAGATAATTCAGTTATTTGTGCCGTCCTTCTCTAAATAATAGAGTAGAATGTATTTTGTGAAGTAATCATAACCATTTCTGATGAATGTATCATTGCTCTTGTTATTTGAGTGGCTGCACATGATAAGTGTCCAACGGGCCATTTAAAAGTAGTGAAAATCAAAGTTTGACGAATTTTTGCTTGTGATATTTTCATTATTTTTTTAGGTTTTTTATTTTTATTTTGAAGCTTGAACATTGTACAATATGATTTAGATGCATATTACATTAATGAATCTTGAATATTCAAAAAGTTACAACACATGAAGTGGGATTTTTTTTCCTTTTTTTTTCCCCCTACAAACAAAAAACAAAGGCTCCCATATTCTGCTTATTCACGTCATAATTAAAAACCAAGTATCACAGCTTTGAAAAAACTAAACTGAGCACCCTAACCATAAAAATAACTATATAGTGAATGGAACTTGGTCAAAAAATGACGTGATTTTCAGCAATTTCAACAAAATTGATATCTGTGATTATACTCAAATAACATGATGTATTCACATGAGATTCATTGTAATATGCATCAAAATCATAATGCTGAGAGTTCATGCTTTAGTGTTAAAAAAAAAATGAGCATTGCAGCCCTAAAAATAATTAAAACCTTGCAAGCAAAAGATTGTCAAAAAATGAAACAATTATCAGTTGTATTTTCATGTTGATTGTTTTTGAATGTGATACTCAAGATTTGGCTCATTGTTGCTGCATGATGACTTTTCTGTTACTCTATCACTCCCCCACTCAACATTAGTCATTTTCTGCACTCACAGATTAAATATTTCTGGTGGTTGCAAAAAAAATGACAATTAAGAAGAGGACTGTTATCTCATAGTAATGGAAAAAAAAATTCATGTGAGATTATTTTTGATAGAAGAACAATGGAAAATGAAAAATTAAAGGTTTCTAGATAGAAGAATAGCTTTTTTGATAATATTGGTGGATCGTATTGTTAATTGAAACAAGCTGCAAAAAGAAATATGTTCCTATTTACTGGGTCCCTCAGGCTTGGTAGACAGACAACTCTGATTCCTAACCAAGAGAGTCCAACCCCTAGTCCAGCATAGTGAGAGGTGGGCAGTTAACAGAGTAGGGAACATATTCCCGAAATGTATGGTCAATGGGGCTCTGGTGAAACTTTGATGGGCCCAGATGGGACAAATAGATTATGATGAATTGTGCTAGTAAAATAAATGAAAAAGGGAGGGATGAAATAATACAACGGTACAAGTGGAAGACTTGGAACCCCCCACCTCCTGGTCTTGTTTGTCACTTAATAGAAACTGTTACGTAACCCACATCTTTTGGCAGCATGCCATATTGAGGGTGATCCATTAAAATATTTGAAAAAAGGGGTGATCAATGAATGAGTTCTTCTCTCACCTTTTGTTGGATCACTAAAAAGTGCATTTTCAAAAAACAAGTGTGGATGCAGCTAGACACAAATTAAGGGACCAATTTAGCCTGAACTTAAATTGTAAATTAGGCACCTCCAATGAAAACCTATTTTGATAGAGAAGATTTTCAAAGAGCAAAAAAGTTTTTTTCTAGACATAATGAATAAATTTTCAAAGATGTAATTCCATTGGTGCTGCCTGTAGGCATACATACATAGCCAGACCAGCTTGAAAACTGAGGGAACCCATGTTGATTGTTTCAATGACAGTTTTGGTTGACTGTCACTTAAAAAAAAAGTAACCCATCCTAATCTACCTAATTGTATAGCTCAATCCTTTTGAGAACGGTCTCCTATCCATAATACTATCACATTAGACACAGTGTCATATCTGGATACTTTTATTTATGAATTTCTCTATTTCTTGCTATCTAACTTTCTGTCAACCATAATTTTGCATACGATCTTTGGGTATCCACATTGTGAGTTGTGATGTTGAGCGGTTGTCTGACATTCTTGCAAGAATAATCCAGTCCATTGCTAATTGAGTTTTTTTGTTTTTATGATGACTCGAACAACTGTCTTTTCTCTAATATACTGTACTGTCTTATGATCTCTCATGTTAGGTTGAACTTGATTCTCTCATGTACTCATTGCATGGTTCTCAGTTTGAGGGTCAATCTCTTGGTTAGATTCCATGTTTCAGCTCCATAGGTGACTATCAGTAGGATGCATTGGTTATATACCCTTCTTTTTAGGTCTAATGGGATTCTTGTGTGGGCTAATTGAAATTTAGCAAATGTGAAAGATTATATTTTTCTCTTTTTCTGCAGGTTCTGTGATGGTACTTGTAATACTCATGTCCCGGAAATGTAATATCAATCCAGATAATGTTGCAACACCAATAGCAGCCAGTTTGGGTGACTTGACAACTCTATCTCTATTAGCCGGCATCAGTCATCTTCTGTTTCATTCAATTGGTGAGTCAGTAGCTAATTTTAATCACTTTTTTATTGCCCAACTTTTTTCCAATCCTTAAACTACTTGGTGAAAGTTGAATATTGAAAATATCTCAAATGATTCTGTCTTTCAAAGAAGGAACCAGTTTCTGATGGACCTTGAAAGATTACATCATTTTTTTGATAGATTGTTTATATTGATGTGCATGTTGAGGGGAAGTTTGTGATGAAATTGTTGCTCTTGTTTTGTTGATATCTTTATTATAGTTCACTCAATTTATGGAGAATCAGCCTTTGTATTTTTTTTTTCACACATACCAGATTAGTGATAATGAATCTATGACACTCCACAGGTTTTTTGGTATTTTTTTTGAAAATTCAGATTTTTAGTGATCACTGCCCAGCAAGAGATAAGAGAGTAACTTATTTATTGATCCCCCCCAACACAGCATGTTGCTAAGAGACATTGATCATGTGACAGTTTCTATTGACTGACTAGCAGACCTGTCTTTGAGTTATTGTTTGGAAATTGCTGTACTGGATAGTTATCTTAATACAAAATAAAGAGAAGTGAATAAATGTCACCAGAAAGAAATTCATGATGTAAAATATTTATTTCATTGAAAGATGTTTCTTCTATTTCAGAAAAACATTTGTGGTTGAGTCCATCTATAATAATTTCATTTTTGTTAATAACCCCACTTTGGATATGGGTTTCTTTGAAAAATAAGTATACCTCTGAAGTGATATATTCAGGCTGGACACCAGTAATTTCTGCTATGGTCATCAGTAGGTAAGTAAAAAAAAAAAATCTCAGCCTCACTTAAGTGAAATTTGTTTTATGGTAGTGTTATTAGATTCTAATTAAGTATAGAATTTTCATCTTCAAAATTTAAAACAAAAGATTTCAAGTCATTTTTTTAAAATGGTAGCGGCTTAGATATTCATTGAAAGCAATTTTGAAAAGTATTTATTTTTTTTTCAAAGGAAATGCCATTCTGCTTCTACACCTTTCTAAAGTTTGGTAACTTTTCAAAAAGTTACCAAGTGCTTCAGACTTGATTAATATCTTTTATTTTTGTAAAAAAAATATTTGTAAACAATAAATAAATATTGTATTTTTTCAAAATGTATTCGCTATGTATCATCTATCTTGATGATATCAATTGTAATTCTTCATTTTTGTGAGGGTAAAAACTTATCAATTATTTCTATTTCTCTTATTCATCTTTCAATGTCATTTTTCTGATTCCGTTTATTGGAGTGTTCAGAAAATGAACAGTGACAATAAAACATGTATAAAGCAATGCATGAAATTGTGTGATGAAATAAAAAGAAAATGTCTGAATGAATTTCATCCATCGAAAATACTTGACTGCTTTTTGACTGAATATGAGCATAAATCAGGAACTATGTCTGTTTTTAAATTTTCTGATTCTCTTTATACATGCATGTATACATTTAAAATTTGGAAAAATTATGTTTCAGTATAGTGATATTGAAAATTCTAACTTGTTTCTTTTCTTCAAATAGTTTTGGTGGTCTTATACTGGATTTTACAGTTGCCAATTATCATGGAATTGCTGTGTTTCAGCCTGTTATTAATGGTAAATATTCATTTTTCAAATTGTGATGAGTATATTTATCTATTTATTGAAAATGCCTCTATGGATATCTCTATAAACAATTTACATGAGAAATTCAACATTGAAGTTCACATTCATTCAAGTTATAAAAATGTATGGAACTTGATAAAAAAATCAAAAAATAAAATTACAAGCTTACCAGTACAAAGAAACATTTACCAGGCAAATTTTATTTATTTATTTATTTTTCCTAAATCCTTTTATGTATTTCCGATGATTACTCCCCTAATTGCTCTATTAATTTATTTTCTATCCCCTATGATCTAAATTCTAAGTCATTCTTAAAATCATTTATTCTTGTACAATTTTTTTTTTTACATATACCATTTCAGTATTTCAAAATCCTTCCTGAGAAAAAATCTAATTGCTTTTGCAATAGACTTAGCTAGTAAATTTCCCTTCTTATTTGACTTTACAAACATTACAATTCCATAATTTGTATGATTATTAAAAATTGTCTCTTTCTTTTGTAAGATCATTGCATGCAGTCATGACTAACATATTAACTGTAAAGAACAAAAAGGTTTTAATTTTGTAAATATATTGTTACAAATGTACACAATTTCATCACTGGTGAGTTTATACAAAACAGTTTTATGCACTTTGATTGATTTTAGAATATGACATTGTCATTCGTACATTGTTTTTTGTTTTGGAATTTGTCTTTTTTTCAGAATAAATATCTTCTGCTTTTTTTTATTTTTCAGGTGTTGGTGGAAACTTAGTAGCTGTTCAAGCTAGCCGCTTGTCAACAGGACTACACAAAGTTAGTGTACCGGGACGTCTACCAGCCAATGTAGTCAATGGGTGTACAAATCCTTTCAAAACGTTTTGTGGTTCAGGTATGCATTTTTTTTTTTTTTTTTTGAGTAGGTCTAAATTTTGACCAGAACATTTGTGGAGGAAAAAAAAAATTATAATATTGGTACCTTGCGTAAATGAATCATGATTGCCCGCCCTTGTACCAGAACTAATTATCCAAAAATTTATCTAAAATTATCTAAAAAAAAATACCAGCACAAAATTTGGGCATTGTTGATTCAACTTGACCCTAGAGACTCAGAAAAACAATTTGAAAAAAAAAATCAAAAAAAAAAAAATCTTTAGATGGTGCATAGTGGTGTAATCATGCTAATTTTCAAGGTTGTAACCCCTAAAATGTGACCAGGAGTAGCTGAAGACAAATTCTATCAGAATAGCATGAAGGGAAATTGGTCAAGCTCACGACCTGTAGAACAGAGTGAGGAGTGTCACAGCCAATTTGAGTGACTACGCTCTAAAGCTCCAAACATACAACAAAATTACACAAAAATAAAGATAAGGGAAGCACTTGAAATACAATTAGAAAAAATTTTAAATAAAACACTTGTGAATCAAGATGGCGGGAAATTCGCAACAATGATATCTTTGATTCTTTTCCTGAAGAGAGTGACTAGACTATTACATCATGAGAATGACCACTTTACAAGAATTTTGTAACATTCTTAATTCAGTTAGAAAATAGTGTTGACCAGTAAGGCCAAAATATCAATAAAAAATTAAATATAGTAGTATATTTGCCGGAAGAAAAAACAAATATATATTTACTTGCATTTTCAGTTATGTCCCTTGAGTTGCTTGTCATAACATTTCTCTACTGAGTCTAAATGGCTTATTTACTCTTGTTGGGTGTTAGATTTTAGAAAAAACATTTATACAAAAAATACATTCAAGCAGGATGCTTGAATATATTTTTCTCTTTTCTGCTTTTATAGTCTACTTGACATCGTATTGTTACAAGCAAAATCCCATTTGATATCTGATAAAAAATATCATCATCATCATCAGTCTTTAATAGTCCATCGTTGGGCATAGATCTTCATCAGGATTTGGCAGACCTCTCTATCACAAGTGTTGTAGAGCCAATGCTTTCTGAACTTGTCTAGTTCGTCTCTACATCTTGTATTCAGCCTGCCTCAGTTTTGCATGTAATCTCTGGGTATCCATATTGTGAGTAGTGATGTCCAGCGGTTGTCTGCCATTCTTGCAACATGACCAGCCCATTGCCATTTGAGTTTTATAATGGATTCTATGACGTCTCGGACTCCTGTTATTCCCTAATATATTGTGCTGTTTTATGATCTCTCCTTGTAAGGTTGAGCATGTTTCTTTCATGTACACATTGCATGCTTCTCAGTTTGTTGGTCAGTCTCTCAGTTAGGCTCCATGTTTCATCGGGAGGATGTTTTGGTTGTATACTCTTCTTTTTTGGACTAATGGGATTTTCTTCTTATTGAAAGTTGCACTTGTTCTGCACCGAAGTCTTGCCATCCTAGGGTGATTATATAAGCCATTAAAAAAGAAAAGCGTCTGAAGCGTTTTTTCTGTAATTTTTCCATTTGTGGTTCTATTTATTGTTAATTGCTGTTATATTTTGGGTATTGTTAACAAGGACAATTCTTACCTAAATTAGGGATATTGACCTATGTGTAAAATTCACATTCCCCTACTGTGATTTGAACTCACAACCAACTGATTACCAAGAGGCTCACTGATGGAGCTAATTTGACGAGTCTTAGATGCTAACAAAAATTATCATACAGATATGCATAGGCATATTTTAATAAATAAATGAATAAGTAGATTTATACAAAAAAAATGTTTTTATAATTGTTTTTACTTATATATAAAAAAGCAATAATCCTCTTCAGTCAGACTAGAAGTAGGACTGAGTTTGACCCTGTAGCAGCCTAGCATGTTTTCTAATCTATATACTAAATAAATCCCTGTTAGGCCATGTCCACTTTATTATTGTTTTTAAAGTTGAAATTTAAAAAAAAAATTCTCTGATTATGATATAAAAAAAAAAAAAAAAAAATTGAATATCATAAGATTCAAGAAGCTATCAACATATGTCACTAATTGAGTGCACATAATGAATGTATATTGGTGTCAAATATTCTTTTTATCTTAAGCTAGCTGATATAGATCAGTGTTCAATTCAGAACAACTATTTTTTATATAAATCTTGATAACTCAATGAGTTATTTGTGCAATCAAAAATGTTAAAACCTGGAATGTTTTCTTTTCAGCTGTCAGTTCCAGATCGTCTCGTGTGCTGTTGTTTTTGGTGATCCCCGGCCACCTCATCTTCATGTATACCATTTCTTTTATGATGGCTGGCCACACCACTGTCACATTCATCTTTGCTGCTATTTACCTAGCAGCTGCTCTTTTACAGGTAAAAACTTTGCCAGAAATCAAAAGTTGAAATTGTTTTGCATTTTTCCCCTCTAGAATATGTTTGAAAAAAATACCTATAACCAATATCTTACACAAATTGACCTCCATTTAAGAAAATATAGTGACAATGATCTGGGCTAAAATCATCAAAAAATATTTCATTGGATTATATTCATGAATTATTGTCTACTCAATTAGATTTTATTGTCTGCTCTGTAAATATCATTTGTACTTGCTGGCTACTCTATAAGTATTGAATGTTGATTTAATTTTTCTGACCTATGTAACACTTTTTTAAAATTGTTTAGTTTGTCACACCATCTAATTTTTTTGCTGTCCACTATTTTGCATACGATCTCTGGGTATCTATGTTGTTAGTTATGATGTCCAGCAGTTGTTTGACATTCTTGCTACATGACCAGCCCATTACCATTGCAGTTTTCTAATGGATTCTATGATAACCTCTGACCTGTTTTTTTTCTCTAATTTGCTGTCTTGTGATCTGTCGATCTGAAGTTGAGCATGATTCTCTTTTGTGCACATTGCAAGTTTCTTATTTTTAGGAGCAATCTTTTGGTTAGAGGTTTCAAGTTTCAGCTTCATACAATCAATGCATCTTCCCAATGGTCACTATTGGGAAGATGCATTGGTTGTATACCCTTCATTTTAGGTCTAATGAGATGTTCTTGTCCTTGAAGGTTGAGCTTGCTCTATCAAAAGCTTGCCAACCTAGAGTAGACGTTAAAAATCCTGACCCCCCCTTTTTTTTTCAATTTCCAAAAATTTAATTGCTTACCGTACTTAGTTGAAGATAAAAACCTTTTAGAAAAAGTCCAGAGACAAGTAACTAAGTTTCTACCAGAATTAAAAAGCATGAATTATGAGGATAGGTTGAAAAAAGTTAGAACAAAGCAGGGATTGAGAAGACTTATCAGAAATATTCAAGATCATGCATGATATAGAATTAATAGATCTTCATGTATTTTTTGTCAAAAGGGAGTACAAGTGACTGAGAAGCCATATGATAGAAGTGAATTATAGAATATCAGAATTCTTTTTTTAGTAGCAGGGTGAGAAGATAATGGAATAGATTACTGGAATATATAGTGCTATCAACAAATGTTGATGAGTTCTGGAATAATTATGATACTTATTACACCACCTCTAACACTAAAGTTTAATGACTTAGATATTGTGTAAATATGATTATTTGATGTGTGCTTTAATGTACATTTCTTCACTCTATAATAAATGTTTTGAATCTAATTCTTGCTTTGCTTATTTTTTCAGGTTGCCTTACTTTTATACATTGCCAACTGGATGGTAATAAATATGTGGAAAAAGGGTGATGATCCAGACAATTTTGCCATCCCTTATTTGACTGCGATCGGTGATTTATTGGGGACTGCATTCCTGGCACTGGCCTTCCATATTCTTTATTTAATTGGAGACCGCGATGCAGATGTAGGAGACTGAACAGAACCACTTATGGATCATTTATCTCTCTTTTTTTTTGCTCTCCCTTTTTTTATTTTTTCTCGTGCATCAGCTGAACACTAAATCTTGGGAAAATGAAATTTATAAACACACACACACACATGCAAACGATTCCCTACATACATCGATAAATTGGTATATCCTTTCCTTCAATGAAGATGTATGAAAAGAAGAAGAAAAAAAGAATAAATTACCTTATCTCTGTTATGTCTCATTAAATAAATTCCATGACATATCCAACTTGAATACGATTTGAACAGGTGGAAAGAGTACTGATAAACTCGTGATGATGTCCATCCTCGTCTAAAACTGGGACTCTGTGGTTGGATATTTGGCATAATTATTAATGATTCTTTTATCATCAACACATTCACCATTGAAATCATCCTCATCATCATTGATTATTATTAATAAAATCATTTATTTTTAATGAATGCAATCTTCTTCAAGCAGTTTGAGACGTTATTCAAGAATGGCTCTGAAGAATTTTGGAGGATTATTTCTACTCAGGCGTCTCCACTTCCTGGAACTTGTCAAATTTTTCGAGACATTGGCAGGTGTAATCCTATTGTGGAGAGTTGTTTGAAGAGTATCGATTTGAGCATTGGAGTCTTTTTTTTTTTTTTTTTTTCCCCCGATCTTGAGTACGGGGCGCTTCTAATGTAAATAACAATAAGCATTAACGAGAAGTTTGGAAGAAAATTGGCCAAATGTATTCTTCCGCCATAGCCCGGCTGCTGTTATTATTGTTCTTAAAGACCCCCTTCCCGATGCAGGAAAACTGACCGTCAATGATTGTTCGGAGAAATGCAAATGAACATTGCACAGATATTTGTTTGGGGGAGATTTAAAATTATTTTACAAATTCTTTTTTTCTTTGTTTTGTATTTCATCAAAATATAAAGAAGGAAACATGCTTCCAAATCATCAGAAAAAATATATTCCTTATTAAAGTCATATTGTTCCAATCTTTTTAAACATTTTGCTGTCATAACTTCTTTGCTTTTTTTCATTATTGTTCTCATTTACCTATTGATTCATGGTAGCCATGATCACCGACCCAATCAAATACAAAGTGCTACCCAAAACTTACTTTTTCATACCTAGTTTCAGCTGTCTCTTATGAAGTAGTCTCTTTCAAATGTATATGGGGATTTGACAAAGGGTACTGCTCAAATAGTAGTTGCAAAAGTCCATATGACATTCAGTTTTTGTACAATATTCATGTTCTCCAAATTTAAAAAAAAATTCTCTTATTGCTTTTCAATCTTAAGTATTTCCAACCTTCTTATTGCTTTTTTTTTTTTTTTTTTAGTCATATTTAGTCTTCATTTCAAACTTGGCATATATTAGTGTTTCCAACTTTACAATTTTAACACTAATAAGCTATTTTAACATATTTTAATTTTTGAGATTTTAAAAAAAAAATTTTTTCCTTTTTAAAAATTTTTTTCTTACTGGTTTTAATTCTGTGGCATAAATAACTCCCTCCTTACTAAGCATTTGATGTGAAAAGTGACTGAAAGTGATCTTTTTTTTCTTATTGGTCTTCATTTTTAGTCTTTTTTACTCTTACATTATTTTAACTCACTTATTGCCTTTTTAGTCATTTTTGTCTTCATTTCGAACATGTTATGTTTTAGTGTTTCCAACTTTAAGAACAGTTGGCTATTTTAACATTTTTTTTAACTATTCCTAATTCTGTGACATAAATAACTCTATTCTTACTGAGCCTAGATGTAAAAAGTGGCTGAAAGGATTCGCTTAGGCTCACTGAGAGTAAACAGAAAAATAAAGCTCTTTGCATGTACGTGCACACACTCAAATACTTTTTTTGAAAGCTCACTTTACTCCTGTTTTTTTTTGCTTTTATGACAAGATGAAACGTAAATATTGCTTTTCTTTTTTTTTTTTTTTTTTTTTTTTTAGCAGCAAAACCATTAAAGAAGCAGTGTGCACCCTTCCCTAACGTCTGATGACTCTGCTTAATACACCGTCATTGACATTTTGGGTGTCTGGTAATTCTCAAAAATTTTTCCAATATAAATTAATTGGAATCGCTTCTTCACTTTATGTCATTTTGGCTTAGGGTTTTTATATGAATGCTCCACTTTCAGAATGTGGGGGAAGCCTGTTAGAAACATGTAAGTTTCTTTTGATGGGTGACAATTTTAACAACGTAACAATTTTCAAAGGAATTTAACAACTGTGGCTGTCGAAGAAGGATTTTATATATATATATATATATATATATATATATATATATGTTCCAGTGCTCCTGGACATACTGTTTTATTTACAGATTGAAAAATTGGCACCAGTACTCCACTAGATTTCTTCTAAAAAAATTTTTTTCCTAATATTTGGAGGAAAAGCTTTTTTGACCTTTTTGGGGCCTTATTTTAAACGGGTTTATTAATGATATGAAAAATACATAAAATCCATTCTGTCCATATTTATTCTTAGATAGAATTTTTTGTACGTAAAATCAAATTTTAACGCTACAGTTGTTCAATTACTGACTGTGATTGTGAGTTACATTCTTATCCATTATGTAAACATAGCTGCTTAGGACTTCCAATCCAGCCTTCTGTTATCTTATATGTTAGTATAGATGTAACTCTATTTGAATGAATGCAAGTCGACTATTATAGGCAACCTGTAAGATTTAACTGGACCTCTCAGCTTGGTCGAGTCAATTCTCTCTCAGGCATAATATATTATATTTTTGAATGTTTAACTGAATTGTTGCAAGGGATAGACTGACCGCAAATAAACATCCTCAAAGATTTCTTGTTTTCTTGAATTTCAGAGAGACAATGCCTATGTATCTCACTATGTAACCGTTTTTCTTAAAAACAATGAGATTAAAGTCATCATAGTTGAATACACTATATGATTCTTTTCTTTTAGGCATGAGTCAATTTTCTTTGTATTAGTATTTTGGTTGAGACAGATTATTTTTGGGCCAGTGAACTTTCTCTCTAATTTGACTTGTGATCAAGTTATTTCATTTTTGAAAAATATTACAGACTGATTATTGGATTTGTCAATCACACCATAGAATTAACCTTCTTCTTTTGATATTTTGATCAGTTGTAAAGAGTAAGAAAGCAATTATTGTTTGAATTTAGTTAGATGGACTCTATTAATATATGGTCAGACAATTTTCCGCCTCTATGTGTTAATTTTTTTCACAATGTTTTTGCTGTGTCTCCCAGGTCTTTGCCGTGTGTTGTCAGTTCTAGAATGTGGTATCACTTTTCAAAGTGCTTCTTCAATTGGACTCTACATTTCGCATTCGTTTTTGTATATCCAGGTTGTATTATTGTAGTACTTCCAAGTTGCCTCCCTTACATTGGATAATCGGTTTTTGTTTTTTTTTCTTTTAATTTTTCTTTTAATTTTTCTTTTAATTTTTCAGTCTCTTATAAGACTCCTAGATACTATTGGTATCAATGCTTGGAAAGAAGTATGCGTGCCACTTCCTTGAGTTATCTGACCAGGATATACAAAAAAAGGATGTGATGTGTCAAGTCCAATCTTTTATGCCTGAAAGAAGTGGAAAGAAGAAAAGATGTACATGTATTCTAAAACTTGGAAAAAATTATTTTTTTTAGATTCTTTTATTTGAAAAAAATTTTTTTAGTCTGGTATGCATTGATCATCAGTTAGCTCAAAATCTGTTTTGTTTTTTTTTTTTTTTTTTTATTTGGTATTATACATATGTATTCAGACCTACCATCCTCTGGAGTGCAAAAATCTTAATATTCGTAGCTGGGGATTTGTGGATAATGCTGTAAAGTAAGAAGTAAAACACATGATCTCACTTATTGGAAAAAGGTAATGTGAATGCAGATGGACCAATGTTATGATCAAATGAACAGGCCTCAAAAGAACTAATCTAAAGTTGTCAAAATTGTCTGAAATGGTTGTTGTTGAATGTTTACCACAAAAATGTCATAAACTATGTGAAAGGAACATCAAATCATGAGATCTTAAGTAAAAATCCTGAGAGTTGGTGGGTCTGTGTATTTTCATTTTGTTCATCAAGTCATTAAGAATTCTGCAATATTTCTGTTCTTCAGCCTCTTAAAAAAAAACAGCACTAAATTGGAAAAATATTTAACTGTTAAATCATGTTTGATGATTTCAGAAGTTTAAAGCTAATATCAATTTTAGTGTTAATATTTTTTACCGGTTTAGTTTTAACGTAATTTTGGACATAGTGAAATGTATGTTTCTATGTATATTTACGATTTTGAAGCTAATAGGATGATTAAAAAAAATAACCGTTTTTTTTTCTTACAAGAGTTACCCCCCTTAGGTTAAGCTATTCAGCTTTTCTAAATCTTACAGAAGATCATGATGTGGGGTAGGCACAATACCTCTTTGAAGGAACCAGTTTGAACCATCTGAAAGACTGCTTATGTGGTAAGCTATATAAAAAATAATTCACGCAGTTCTGTCCAAACTGAAACTTCAAATTTATGCTGCTGCTCTTTTGCCAAAAATTTAATTTAATTTTATCTCCCCAAAATATGCCGCAATGAAAATTTTATGTAATTTAACAAGAATGATATGTTGAATTCAAAACCCTTTAACAACATGAATATACTATTTCTTCACAATATTCTAACAAAATTTGAAATGATTTAATCAAATTAGAATTGTGCAATTGAATAAACAAAAACACTGAAGACTTGCTTGGTAACCATTGCTCTGCTGAGTGTTTCCCAACTATTCATAGTTTGTAAGTTGAAGCCAAAATAAGATTTCAATACTGCCGTGTTGTTTGACCTGACTTGATTATGCTTATATTTTAAACAGGTAATTATTATAATTTTTTCTGACTAGTATTTTTAAAATCTTTATTTCTGTCCCAACTTCCAGATCTTCATGCTATAATTGTTAATATCTAGAATCAGGAATAAAGAATATGTTTCCGGCTAGACTCCAACTGATTAGGCTCTGAATGTAACTACCTGGCCTTCAGGCTGGGATGCTAGTGTAGTAACAGTTACTTTGTAATGATCTCTTCTTCAAACAGAGGGAGGTCTGAAGAAGGTAAACTTAGTTCTGGGGATTCTGATCTGAGGGCAGTACCGTCCCATTGCACTGTAGGGGGAGGGTTAGAAAGGTATTCTGACATTTTTGTGACACTGGTCACTGGCACTGGGCAATTTTTTTCTTACGCATGTGGGCCCCGACATTAACTAACTGTCACATTCCACCCTCATGGGGAGGTGGTTGAATATTAGCAAACGTTTCTGTCTGAATTTTTTTGATGAGAGATTATCATTATGTATCAATGTTTTCAAACTATTACCCTCATCTTGATTCGTTTCTTGAAACAACTTTTTGACTTTTATGAACTAAGATGAGGACAATTATCTGTAAATATTTATACATTGAACTAATGATCAATCGATTTGCAAGTGGTTGGTTTTCTAAGAGCAGGTTTTAATGTTCTTTTACGACTTCACTGCATGGTATCAATTCTTTATTTTGATAAAAGGTAAAAGTCAACTGTACCCCCAGTCACCCTCAATATTCTTTATGGATCGTGACCCTTACTTTCAATGCACTGCTGAGGTCACCCATGGGCAGGCTATATTGAAAAATCAATTATGCTGTAATAGGACATGTGTTTAAAATTGAAAATGCCTTAATGATTAAACATAAATTCTTTCAAAGATGGCTTAGTAGCAGACCAAGTGGAGCCAAGTGAATACCTGAATTTCAATGACCTTGAAAAGTAAATATAGACAGAATGAGTATTTATGAATAAGTGTAGCACCCATGTAAAGCTGTTAATAATAAGGGAAGCCTATAGAACTATATATTTTGTAATTATTATATTTGACTAGATTTGGCTGATTAAAGAAATGAAAATTGATTATTACTTAAAATAAATTATGCTTACTATGATTTGAAAAATCTGTTTGTGTGTTGATGGATGCACCAAGATAACTCGACAACTGGCCATTGTATGAAGTTGATATGCACCAGATCTATTGGTCTGTTCACTGGACATTGTAGTGTCAAGTTTGAAGTCATTTTTATTCATGGTTCTCGATATGAGGTGGGTACTAATAAAAATTCAATTTAGAATAGGTATAGTTTTTTGCTCGAATATGAATTATGTCATCAGCGTTCATGAGTGTGAGTTTATAGATTCAAAATGTTCGGAGAGAAAGAACCTTTTTTTTTTTTTTTTTTTTCCTCTTTCATGTAATGAATTCTTCCATAGAACGAGATTAAATTATCGAGGATGTAACAGCATTTAAAAAAAAATTCTCTTTTGACTTGCTATTAATGATATCATGAATATGAATAGCATTATTTCAAATTTAAGCACAAAGATTTCCATGGAATAGGATGTACCTTTTTGAATGGGTATGCCTTAGTATTTTCTAGTAACAGAATAAAAAGATTCAATTGAATATCTCAGGAATTATCTCAATCTTATAATCACGAAATGTTTCTCAAGAAAATTGAACAATCAGTCTCCAAAGGGTTCTATCCTTTTTATGTGCCTGTGTTTGTGTGTTCCAGCACTCTTGGCCATACTGTTTTGGCTGCAGACTTGAAAATTTGCATCAGTACTCTATTCGAGCTCTTTTAAAAATGTTTTAATTTGTTTTATTTTTGAAAAAAAAGTTTTTTGACCCTTAGTTTGACAGGTTCATTAAGGACATCTTAGATTTCTCCAGACACTTTTTTTCTCTCTCCATTTCAGATGTTTTCCAGTGAAAAATGCCTGTGATGTCATAAATAGAATTCATTCTGACCATATTTATCCTTTGATGGAATTATTTTTAAAAAAATCCATTTATTCATTTTTTTTAACATCAAATTTAAATGCTATGGTTGTCCAATTATTGACTGTGATGGCGTGTTCATATTATTTTCACCATGATCAAAATGTTAATGTCGTCTCATTCTGTTAGTGTTTTATAGAAATGAAAGCTGGAAATAGTTTTGGATGTTAAGGTTAATCTTTTATAACGTTCAAATCAAATAATTATAGCTTCAGTTTTTTCAAATAAATATTTCCCATTTGTTAATATGCTTGTATCTTTTGGTCAACAAATCAGTAGGAGACTTTCATTTTGCATGTTTGGAACAGCCTTTCTAAAACTGATGTGAGTTTGAAAATATAATCTAAATGATTTTTTGAAATTCAGCATATACCTAAACATATCATCAATAGCAACATTAGTGGATGCACATGACAAGTGTCCAATGAAACTTTTTTTTTTTTTTTAAAAAATCTTGATATTTTCGTCATTTTTAGAGCTACAATACGCAATTTTTATTTTAAAGCTTGCACACTCTTTGAATCACAATGCAGAGTGTCCATGCTCCAAAAAACTCCAGCTTTAAAAATAATGAAAATATCAACTTTTTAAAAATGGTTTGTTGGGCACTTATCATGCGTGGACACTCATGTTCTCAGCAACAATGATATAATCATGGGAAATAGAATTGTAAAAGAAGAATTGTACTTGACAGAACATAACTCCCCTTCCCCTGAAAATTCCTGGGAAAAAAAACGTAACTTTTTTTATCCAGTCCCACATTGGCCAGAACTTGGTAATTTGAAAAATGCATGATATACCTAATCAAGGAAATTCATTTTTCTTGATATTTTCTACTGAAATAGGGTGAAGGGTCGAGGGTCTTATGCACCATAAAATTAGGTAAATTCTGTGATCGTTGTTGTCAGTTATTTCACTTCCGGATTTGATTTGGCTGTGCTGTGTTGAGTTATGTTTGGATGAGTCAAAACAGCTTCAAGTATCTTGAGTTGAGATTTCGAAACTTTCCAACCTGATCCACCATTCTCAAACTTTCTCCTTAGAAAATCTGAATTTTTTTAGCAATAAAGTTTTATGGGCATTGAAAAAAAATCTTCATAGGAAAATGTTATACAGATATATCACGTTTTACTGGATCTAACAGTTACAAGTAAAAACGTCCAATTTATAAAAGGTCTAATTTATAAAAGGTCCTGTGAACATGAGGTCCAATGTACAATGTGAAAAGGGCCTATTTTTACTCTGTGCATTTCATACGTTTTCGTCGTACATCAACCAATAAAGGTAACACTATTGACACCACAGCATCAGTTACTGCGCCTGGGCTAGAGAACATCGCCATTGAACCGAGGAAGACCGGGGTAGTGTCGCCTGGTCAGACGAGTCACGTTTCCTGCTCTTGCAGTCGAGTTCATGTACGGAGGAGACCGCATGAGGCTATGGATCCAGTCTCACAGCAGATTGTTGTGCAAGCTAGGAGTGGCCCTGTAATGGTATTATGGGGGAGTATTCTGTTAAGAGTTCGCAAGGACCTGTAGTGTAACGAGTCTTGACAGGTGTGACATACACAGCTATTGTTGCAGACCATTTTCAACCTTTATATGCTTATGTTTCCGGCGGTGAGGTTAGTTCCAGTAAGATAATACAATCAAATCGCACAAGGGTGACATGCAACTGATTCTAGGAACACTGTTGACTCAAAGGTAATCTAAGGAACACTAAATTCCAACTCATAGACTCCATGCCACGTCACCTAACCGAAGCAAAAAGCTTCACGTTAATAGGTAGCTCTCTCGAAATTTTTGACATTTTCAGTTTATTTTCGCTGCATTCATTTCTTTGCCTGGCATTGAGCCTCTACTCGGAGAGTATCTGGTGATCAGCAAGACTATAATGTCAACCATCACGCTACGGTAGGTGTCTGGTACATATTATTAATCTAATATAAAAATGTCAACTTCCTGAGGAACAAGTTTCGACTTGGGGGGCATATTTGTAACGACGGTTAGTCTATTAGAAGTAATAAATTCATATTAAAATATTTCCACCGGCGAGAACCAAGCTATTGCTGCAGCTAATATAAATTTATATATACACGAAGCACTTTGGCCCACCTTTTTTACAACCTAACCAATAAAACAATTACTGAGACAATTGGAGTGATTTATGGAATCACAAATGGCGTCGGTGACTTATTTGTTTTACCAGTGGAAGGTAAGCGGGGAGATCAACTACATCAATTGGCTGAAACTCCTTATAAGTGAATTCGTTATTACAGGTTTCCCGGAGGCGTCCTGTAATAAGACCAAATATTCACAGCTTTTAGATTGATTTTTAATTTCACGCAGACGCTGTTTGCATAATCATTCAAAATCATCCAACACTTATTGTGACGAAGGCGTACTTGTAAACAGTTCTTGAAAAGAAGTGTTATTATAAAAAAAAGAACAAAAAAAGTAAAATGTTAAATCTGTTCGTAAAACATCAAGCAAAAATTATTCGAGTTTCTCCAATAATCGCTGCCATTTGAATATGGATTGGGGCGGGGGGTTCTTCCGAGAGCACACTGCCATGTACCCCTCTGCCTCCTTTGAACAGCTTGTGCTTAAGAGAGGGACCGGTGTACAGCACTGTCCTAGCTTGGCAAGGTGTTCTGTTGATTGACAGCTGGGTACAGGCTAAGACAGTAGCAGAACAATATTGTTCCTACGTCCGGCGCCCAGTATTCCCAGACAATCACCCAATGCGATTTGGCTTTTTACCAGTAATTCATTAATTTTTGATAAGTAAGTATTTCTATCACCTTAATTTCAGCTGCTTTTTATTGCAACTCCCAGATCGTCATTCTACGATCGTCAAGTGAGCAGTGCACATTGGACAAAAATAGATGGCTTACACCTCGTTTCTTATCCACGTTGCTTTCCAAACGATCGTAGAATGACGATCTGGGATTTGCGATGAAAAGCAACTGAAATTAAGATGTGGCATACCTTGTATTCCCCCAGCTCTCTGTTCCTCCCTGGTATCCAAATTATATGTTAGATGAACTTCTCTAAATTGGTAGATTAGAAAATGGTCTAAAAAAACTAATTTTTCATGGAAAAAAAAAAATCCCATTCGACGACGATTATGTAACGCTGCTATCGCCGTAGCGTATATTTTGGGGGTTTGATAAAGAATGGGAAGTGCCAAGTGAACGTGAATGACAGGAACATGAAAAACGTGGAGATATCAACGAGGTGATAGAAGCCTTCTCCATTTAATGAGGTAAGAAAGACAGCTATCAACACTTACATAAGTAACAGAAGCCCAGCCAAGCCAATGTTGGAGCCAGCAACGTTTATTTAACGTCAGCGTTTCTGTAAGATCACAGCCAGTGCCAATTCTTACACTCTTTATTCGTTCTCTCGTTCGCTACTTGGCGCTGGAAGGCAAGATTCTTTATTGTGCTACTGATAAATCAACTCCTTCGTCACCACGTCGAACTCTACCCGAGAATGCTTCTCACTTTATATTTTTAGCTTCAAATTAAAAAAAAAAGTTGTACTTCAACTTAAAACAATACTTTATCTTTAATAACACGAGTTCATAAATGTTGAGAGATACAGTATTGGTTCAAAAACATAAACTAACAAACAATATGATCACAAGTACAAATAATTAGAAACTAAAACCAGTTCACACATTGTCCCCCATTTGGAGATCTTGTCGTGCCAAGGTTGGAGCAAAATGCTTCTGTACATGATTGTATGTTTTCTTACATAAAAGTGGGGTAATCGCAGTCATTGCTTAATCGATTGCTTTTTAGAGTTAGCGCAACCTGTACTCCGTTTGAGTAACACCATGTGCCTTAGTGATCCTATCCCGGCAGGCATAACAATGCAATCGTGATGCTCGTTGGTTAATCCTTTAATATTACCAATTTAATTACCCAGAAAGATAGAAAATAATACAGTGAAAGCTCTATGCAAAAAATGAGAGGTGTGGAAATAATATTTGAATAAAATGAGAAAAAATCAACCGTTGATCGTGCGAGCAATATTTTACCATTGAGGGTTGTAATAATTGCAACATTACGCAATAAAATAACGATAATAGATTATTTGAAGGTGTATAGGATGCACGTTTTCTTTCTCCAACGAAATAAGTAAAAGACCTCATCCTGCTTGCTCTACGTAAAGGTGAGGCCCCTCCATTGTTTTTCTGAAGGATGAAACATTGTCATCGTTTGCTGCGTGGACCTTTTCTACCTCTGAGCTTGTCCTAGAATCCAGTTTGAATTAATTTCCCGTGGATCCTTGGATCAGCATACGAGTCCCCTGCTTTGTTTGCTCTGTTTATATCCTGACCAGCTTGACGACGAAACAATTAACGTACTTCATGCAGCAGGGAATGGTTTTGGGGTTGCCGAGGATTCGTTTTGCCAACCAAATACTTCTGGTAAAAATCACTGATAGTTGAGCTACCACCTCCTTGAGGATGCAACTGGAAAAGACGTTGGATAAATAGCATTCCTTTATCTATTTTCCTATCAAATAGATAGGCGATCATAGGATGAAACAATAGCTTGATTAGGTGAGAAATGGGCTTGGGATATTCCTGAAGAAGGCAGGGATGTTTGTAGATTCCGGGATGTCAGATTCTTTGATAGTTATGGTAGTATCCCCGATGATACAATAAGAAAAGAGAAAACTTGGGATTATGTAATGACAATACACTGGGAAATCTTTTTTACGTTGGAGATTACCAGCGATGAATAAGAACAAAATCACCTGTTTGACGGCTGGTTTTTTTCTTTTGACAAAGAACTGAGTGAACGGAACCCAAGTCAATACAAAAATACTCGTGATGTATTATATAAGTAGATTTACATTACCCTAACCCTTGTACATAAAGGAGGTATGTGCTTTCATTCGAAGTTAATATGCATTGAGTGTCAAATGCTATCTGCCGCTGACACTGTCAGGCAGTAGAATAGCATTGATTTACATTACGTTTTATAGTTTATGACAGCTCTGAAAAATTTATAGTTTTTGAAAGACTAAATTCGGATTTGATAACATAATTTTAAACACATTATCTATCTCTCAACTTATCACGTAATATGAATAGATTGATATACATAGGTTGATAGATAAAATATATACTACTGTGGCCTTTTTGGTATCTTGAGCAAACTTACTAGTTCTCCTGGGACGCTGAACCGTTTTCTGGTGCAATTAGCAGACAACAGTTTTTTTTTCTTTTCACCAAGAATCGCGTGAACGGAATCAAAATCAACCTTTCAAGAATAGTCCATATAATCGTGCAAAAACAGCAGTTTGAAAAACAAAAGAACAATTATCTTTCAGAGTTTTATATACAATCACAGGAAAATATTTACTTATCACCTGGTTAATCTATTTAGTAGTTTACCTTTGCTGCAAAGTATTTAGATAATTTTACGATTGCATTGTACTTATGAAGTACCAAAAACATGTTACTCAGTATTTTCTTGTTTATGATCAATCAGAATGAACCCAGACTTTTTATGCATTCGTACTCGGGAGACAATAATAATTATTAACATTTGATAGTTATCTCCTTGTCAAATGTTACAGACAAAAATATCGACACACACGTAGCGTATCATATGAGTAGATTTATAACCAGTAATGGAGAATTACTTATTCAGCTGATTGTTATGAATCACTGCTTTCTCGACAGCACCAGACCATTTTTGGAGTTGTTGCTGGAAAAATAGACCCATTTTCATAATATTTGAAAACCCCAGAGTCATCGATGCAATCATATTGCAAGACGGAGACTTCGTATACGTCAGAGTTTTATAACACATCTTCCGACTGGGCAGTTCCTTTATCAGGCTACATGAAGACTCGGGGCCATTCCTGTTCGAAAAAGGAGAAAGACAAGGCGCTACCAGCTCATCCAAACTCTTCACAGCTTGCCACGGAATGATATTCCAAATGTTAGACTGGAAAAATAGAACAACAAAGAAAACAAAAAAGTCGATCTCCACACGAAACAAATGTCATGTGCAATAAGTACGTAGAGAGTAAAGACTCAACAATCAAAATCGAAAGCTCTGAGCTAGAGGAAGTAAACTACTACATCAACTTGGGACAACGAATCTCCATGAAATCCCTATGGGCAGAATCATCCAAGGTTGGTAGGCTTTCGACAGAGCAAGCTCAACCTTTAAGAATAAGATGACCCCATTAGTCTTAAAAAAGAGGGTTTACGACCAATGTAACATCTCGTACGCCAGCTGAAACATCCAATCTGACCAAAGGAGTGACTCTCAAACTAAGAACAACACAATCTGAGGATCATACTCAACACGGAGTGAAAAAAAAACAAGAGTCAGAGATATAATAAAATCAATTAGTTAACTCAAATGGCAATGGTCATGTGAGAATTTCAGATAATCGCTGGACGACTCACAACATGTATCCACAAAGATGATATGAGAAACAGTCGTCATCATAATCATCATCATCAGTCTTTTATCGTCTGTCGTTGCACATAGACCTCCCCCAGGATTCGCCACACCTCTCTATCATGGGCGTCGCGGAGCCAGTACTCACTGAATTTGTCTAGCTCGTCTCTCCACTAACTTACAATATGAGTAACTGTAGCCGGTAAAAAATAAGACGGCGTGACGAAGTTTAGAAAGTATTGGCTGCGCGACGTCCACGAAATAGATGTCTAGTGATTCTTGGCCATTGTATACGTCCAACGACGGACGTTAAAATGTCGCTGATGATGAATCTGTGCTGTACGACGAGACGTCCTAATACTTATCAAGCTTAGCTTAGTCAGGCAGGTGGCCAGAAATCTAACACACCCAGTGAGAATCAAATTCCCTCGCAATAGCCCGTGAGATTAAGTTTGCTCTACGTCAGGCGACCACACAGGAGAACGCGACATTAGTGACATTACTCACGTCCATGTTTGTTGAAATAATTGGCCAGTGGGTAGGTACGTTGCTAACGCAGTAGCCACGCAGGGAAAGTTTCTTTCTTTGTTCAAGACAAATGCTGAGAATTATGACTTCGCCAGAGAATGATTTATCATTTCGTCCCCTACCTAACACTTAGATAAGAAATATACTATTGACAGAAGGTTTGAGTTAGTAGATACCTATAGGTACTTACACTCGCGCCTTCACGTAATGAACACATGTGTACGTTCTCTGTCAGCTTTGTTCACGTGTCTCTGAATGTTTAGAGAAATGCAAGTCAACATTGAATTTTTGTCAGGAGCGAAATTGACATTAAGATTAATTTCACTTTGATTAAGTAAACCTTCGATCGTAAAGAAATAGTTGTTTCATATCCTTGTTTTGATTAAATAAACTTTTGATCAAATCAAAACTACGTATTAACTTATTTTTTTGCTAAAAAGAAGGTTTGATTTACAAATTTTTGATCGCAAAGAAATGATTGTTTTGATATCCTTGTTTTGAACTTTTGATCAAATTAGAAATACATATCTATTCATTTTTCGTAAAAAAGAAAAAATCAAGCTAATTGGGTAATTTATCCAAATCGGCGTAACATATATATAACAAGTAAACATTTTAAAAGTGTATACATTTTATATATATATATATATATATATATATATATATAGAGAGAGAGAGAGAGAGAGAGAGAGATAGAGAGATAGAGAGATAGAGAGATGCACAGTCTTATTTCATTTCTATTTAGGGTTGAGCACTCTTTAAGTGAGGTAACTCATCCATTGTAAGCTTATGCAATGCTCTTCCATAGGAATAGAGCACTCTGTTGGATGAGGAATTTCTGTGTAAATAGATATATCGCTTAAATTCAGCCTTACTGACCGTCCAGTTCCGTAGCCCAGAGTTAGGATATCGGCCTCTGGGTCTGTAGCGAAGGTTTCAAACCTGCCTCGCGGTCCTGGTTGGGATAATGGAAAGTTTAAAGCCACACTGATATATAAAAAAAATCTGTAATCTCAATGATGATAACTCCGACTTGTCAATTTAGTTCAGTCAGTAAGACAACCTTCTAATGGTCGTGAGTTCAAATCATGGTAGGGCAATGTGTATTTTACATATCGGTTTACACCACTCATTTTGGTGAGGATTTTTCATATTGTTCTTGTTCTCGTTACGGTGGAAAAATGAAGTCAACTCCAATTTTGAAGTTTTACAATTAAGTGGGACGCTTATGTTGTTGCAATGGTTAACAAGCAACTCTGATCCTTGACCAGCCACTATGCTCATGAGAGTTCGATCCTCAAGATCAAACAAGTATGAACTTGTGCCAGAGTAAGCTACGCTTGGTAAATAACTAGGTTCTTTTCCGTTATTCCCGTTAACACTAAATAATTATGGCTCTAACAGCTCACCGTATTTTTTTCCATGCTTAGTGAGTGTAAATATAAAAAAAAACTTTAGGGCATTCCAGCGAAATCGGCGATCATCATATTATCGAAATTATAACAAAGGTGGCGGTTAAGGACAGTGTGTAAGCCAGGGGAAATGTTAGTTTGTGTTTGGAGCTTTTAACTAAAAAAGTACGATATGCTGTAATAGCTATAATTATTGAGTGTGATGGAAACTAACGAAAAGGGCCCAATAATTACAGATAACAGCTTGTCTCGTTGTCAAAATAAATAGATAGATCGATAGCCAGCCAGACACACAGATCCACTTAATGTTGACACGTTTGGTAACAGTTTTGGTTCATGGTTGCTTTACTACAAGTTTCTGCGAAGATTGGAAAACTTTAAACAAAATATACCAAAAAACGTTATATTTTCAATCAAGAACAAACGTGCAAGGTTATTATAAAAAAAGTCTGAAGTGTAATGATATAGGAGATGAATATTTATTACACGAGAGAAAGAGTAAAGTTGAAAGAAAGAGAGAGGGAGAGAGATGGAGAGAAAAAGAGATAGTAAATTAGGAGGAAGAGTGATAAATGGAGTGAAAGAGAGATAGAGAGAATAGGTCGTGGGGGGAATAAGTAGGAGGGGGTGAAAGAGAGATAGAGAAGAGATGAAAGGTGCATAGGGAAAAAGGAGAGGAAGTATGTGAAAGGAGGAGAAAACAGAGAAAGGGGGAGTAGATGAGAGGGAGAAAATGTAGGTGAAAGCTGAGATAGTTAGATGAAGTGAGAGAGATAGAGAGAGTAGGTTGAAGGAGAGAGAAAGGAAAGGCGACGCCTGTCTAGCTCAATGGCAAGAGCATTGCAACGTTGAAGCGGCTACCCTATCGGTGGCAGGTTCAATTCCTGCTGCAGCCCCATTTTATTCTATTTGCATTGTCTAAATTGAGTGCAATATTAATCGCGTAACGGCGGAAGATCATTTCAAAATACTTTTCTGTATAATACAATGCAATTTATAATTCATTCCGTCGGACTAAATATGTCCATTTCTTATATATATATATATATATATATATATATATATATATATAGAGAGAGAGAGAGAGAGAGAGAGTGGTGGAGAGATAGAGAAAGAGAGACAATCAAGATTGTAAAGAAGGAAACCTCCAAGAACAGAATAGAAGCAGAATTTATTGTCTTTTGAAAGACAAAGCAACAAATAACAAGGAAGATTTATTGCAAAGCCATCGACAGAAGTTGCGTCTAACAATGAAAAGAGAAGGAAATAAAAAGAATGTATGTTTTATTCAATTGTATAGGCATTTCAACATTGAACGTCACATGGCTGTACATTTATGAAGCAAAGGAAATACACGGAACCAACGAACAAATCAACTCCATGCAAATGTTTCTCCTTTTTAGTGTCCCTTGATTTATTGACCAGCTATTCCGATTTTTCAACAAAACGACTGGGTGTAAATCAGCTGGCGCACACAACAAACCATTATTAACAAGTTGATATTTTCGTTATTTCCAGAGCTACGATGCTCATTTTCTCATTTTGAAGTTTGAACAATTCGCATCATGACTCATAGACTATTCAAGCTTAAAAAAAAGAATAAAACAAAGCAAAAACAAAACAAAACAAAAGAGCAACTGATTACCGTAGCTCTAAAAATAACGAAAATTTCGACTTGAAAAAAAAAAAAAATGGTTCATGGGGCACTTATGTGCGTCCACACAAATATAAAAAGAGACAAGACTTGGATTTGATATTTTATTATGCCTCTATAGAAATATCCATCCATACACAATTCTATACACAATATTTACACATCAACTTTCAAACGAATTCACAATTCATGAAAACATATTCAATATACATACATACAAACAAAATCGACAGTTTAACACAATTCACAGGTCAGATTCCCTTTAGAATGTCATCAGATTTCAAGAATGTCCTCGTGAAATCATGTCCTTTCCATAATTTCTAAACTAATCTGAATTATTTTTAAA
The DNA here is from genome assembly GCA_963457665.1 of Thysanoteuthis rhombus. Lineage (NCBI taxonomy): Eukaryota > Metazoa > Mollusca > Cephalopoda > Oegopsida > Thysanoteuthidae > Thysanoteuthis > Thysanoteuthis major. Next base: position 76,472,767 of record OY735198.1, read on the forward strand.
ACTCGGAACATTACTGCTATTTCTATCAAGATTAGGCAACTTATTCCCAGAATGAATTACTCCGTGAAAAGAAAAAATCTAATGCTTTCAATAGAAGAAAAAAATTGCTTATATTGGTCTACATAAAGTTTTAGCCCAGTACTCTGTGTATAGGTCGACTTATTCGAAAGTAACTTGCAGATTTTTACTTTAAAAAAATGCAAAAAGCAAAACAAGAAAAACAAAAACAAAAAACAAAAACAAAACAAAAACCCCAACCCCAAAATAAAAACAGACCCAAACATCTATCCCAGAGCATTCTTTAGCATTGTGATCCTTAGTTTATATACCCCTCCACCTCTGATCAAATTCCGGTATTTCTAGCTATTTCCATTGTGCGAACCATGGGGCACCAGAGATCACGAAGCCGGCAGAAGAATACAAGATGTAGAGACGAACTAGACAGATTCTGAAAGTACTGGCTCTGCAACGCCCACGATAGAGAGGTGTGGCAAATTCTGGGGAAGGTCTATGTCCAACAATAGACGATAAAAGACTGATGATGATGATGATGATGATGATGATGATGATGATTTTTAGTTATATATTCTTGCCAGTGTAAGAGATGGTGAGTTACTGAATTCCTCTTCAAGTGTAAAAAGCCAGCGAGGAATACCAGGAAAGTTATTGGAGCTGAACAAACAAGAAGTCTGAGACGGTAGGACTTTTCAAATACAACAGGAAAATAGGAAAATGAATAATTAAAACGGAATAATAGTCAAAGTAAAATCTGAAACTCTGACGCTGTGTTGAAACGGATATTTTTTTACCAGATTAATGTAATAAACCTTTTATTACTATACATTTATTTTTTTCAATGTAAAACCAGAGGGGGGGGGGATTAAGATAGGTCTGGTTAGTCATTCACTAGAAACTGTTATGAAACCAACGGTTTTTTTTTGGCAGCATGCCGTGTTGGGAGTAACCAATGAGAAAAAAGTGAAAAAGGCATGGTGCATTGATCGCTAAAATGGTTCAAGCTTTCAAAAAAGCAAGCAGACACAAACTAAGGGATCAATTTAGCATAAACTTACATTGTAGACTGCCCCTCCCCACAAAAAATATTTAGGTGGAATTGAAATAAACAAACGAACAGGGTTTTTCTCGACATGATAAGGGGTAAACGATTAAATTTTTAGCCCTTTAGCTTCACTGGAACGGCCTGTACACGTGGGACAAGGACAGTTTCGATTGACGGTTTCTAATAATACTTCATTTAGCACCAGGAAGCCCCCCACACCCATATATATATATATATATATATATATATATATATATATATATATATATATATATATATATATATATATATATATATATATATATATATATATATATAGTTAATATGCAATACGTAAGACAGCTGACCAACCCCGTCTTACACTGTCCCGGGTCACTCTTTGGACAACGTGTAGGCATGATCAGTTTTATAACATTTCCAAAGTTTGCACTGGTAAATTTATCGTTGAGTTTATCATGAGCCTGTCTTGTAGCTGGGATAGTTGTGGATTTCTAACAAACGCCGGTGGTCGGTGTATAAATCTAAGTTTTGAATGCTGAGTTTCAAGGCTGGTGAGCTCTTTTTATATTGGCACGACACAGCCTTTCCACAAAGATTTTGTTCGGTATTAAGCTAAGCTTAGCAAAATCAAAATGACTATACAGGGAGTAACATAGTCATCACCATCATTACTTTTTTAGAGTTCGTCCGACGTAGAATTACCCTAGATTAATTAGACCTCTGTATCATGGGAGTCGCAGAGCCAATAATTTCTGAACTTGTATAGTTCTGGTCATGTTGCAAGAATGGCAAACAACCATCATAACTCACAGCATGGATCCCTAGAGATCACATGCGCAACCGAGGCCGGCAAAGCACTAAATGGAGAGGCGAACTAGACAAATTCAGAAAGCACTGGTTCTGCGACGCCTACGATAGAGAAGTGTCACGAATCGTGGGGAAGGTCTATGTCCAATGACAAACTTTGAAAGACTGATGATGATGATAGTTCATCACACCATCTTTTTTTGTGCCGGCTGCAATTTCGTATATGATCTCCGGAAATCCACATTATAAGTCGTCAGCTGCCAGACTTCTGATCTCCAGCTCATTGCCACCCGAAATTTCTTATGAATTCTATGATATCTTTGATTCCTGTTTTCTCTCTAATGTGATGCGGATAATTTTCTTCTGTGCATGTTGCATGTTCCCAGTTTAAAGGTCAGTCCTTTGGTTAAGTTCCACGTGGGTGACTATCAGGAGGATGCATTGGTGGTATACTCTTCTCTTTGGGACTAATTTTCTTGTTTTTGAAGGTTGAGCTTACTCTACCGAATAATCACAGTATTAGTAAAATATTACGTATAGATTGGCATTTCTGCTTAGGATCAGAGTGTCTGTGCAATCTTACAGGGAGGAAATTGTTGCTCCCAGCTCTAACAATATTCATAACTTTGGGGTTTAGTTGCATTGGGGTAGCATTTATAACTTTTGGATAAAGTTGAAGTTTTAAATTAGGAACCTCATTGGAGAGTGAAAAGATTGAAGCTGCATGTATACTAATAGCTATCCAAAAGCTCAGGAAATGCAAAATATTGGATCTTTTTCGCGACTCCCCGCCGTACTAAATAATTGTAGCTTTCACAGCCCACCGTGTTTTTGTTTGCTAAAAAAATGTGAATAAAAAAATGAAAAGCTACCAACATAAACTTATCTTTGTCCTGATTGATTGACTAACCTTAATCTTAAGCCTAGATCATTGTCTTGATGAGATAATTATAGCCGAGTTGAGGAAATGTCCTCAGCATTTTAAGAAAAATACATTTATTTTGCAAACGGTTTCATTCTTAACTAATTAAACATATATACACATATTTATGTGTGTACAGTATTGACAATTTAGCGCGTTTTGCGCTAGATTTTGCGCGTTTATTGTTTTGGCTGGGAAAAATTTAATATCTAGCGCTATTTTTCAGCAATCTTAACCAAACTTGATTTCTTAGCCATCTTAAGCTAATCTAGCATTTTTAGGTATCAATAATTACCACAGAATTACTAGCAATGTTTTGCGCTTTTTAATGCCTTTTCGAAGTCGATTTAGCGCGAAAAATATTTCTAGTCGGCAACACTGCGTGTGCACATCATAAATACAAAATATTAGTTTACAACTTGGACCTTCCTTTTTTCCCCGTGCTATTTCCCACTTACTGGGTTTTTGAATTAGTAAACGTTAATTTCTTGCAAGCTTCAACCTGTGTGGAGAGGGACATTGAGTCATTTTTATCACTAGGGCACAACAGCGAATTTTTGAATGGATAATTGCAGAATATTTGACCCACTCTTTAGAGGCTTGCTTGAACCTGAACAACGTGATTAAAGAATCAATGTTTTTGACAACACCAACGGTAGCCTAAAAAGTAGCCTAAAAAGGGTGACTGTTTCAATGAATGCTTTATTCAAATTCAAAGAATGCATTTATTTTACATACCAAGAGATATAAAACACCGTAGAAGGTATTTTTGGTGTAAATATTTCACTGACATAATTGAAGATACGAAATATGGCAAAAGGTTCTTTTTATTCCAAACTAAGGAGTGGAGTCCCTTGGAGGCGATTTGACACCCAATCTAATGTCTTTCCGGCAGCTCCTGCAGCTTAGCTGATACCAGATATATCATCCTCTGTTTTCTTCTGTATATCAGAAGGTTGAGATGTTGATTAAGACGTCTGAGCATTCCAAGATCTCTATACGCTTCGCCCAGGCATGGAAGGAATCTCAGTGTCTATAGAGACGGAACGGAGGCCTTTCAGTTTTTACCTAATACCTGAATCCTCCCGTCTTCTATATCGCCATCAGGGTATTTATTCGCGTCCACACAATGTCAAATAGACACAGAGTCAGGTTTAATAAATTGAACAACCGTAGCGTCAAAATTTGGAGTCGTGTAAAAAATTTAATCGAAGAATAAACATGGTCATAATGAATTCTATTAATGATATCACTGGCGTTTCCCACTGAAAAACATCTCAAATAGGGTTAAAAAAAATATGGAGAATCAAGATGCTATTATTAAACCCGTTAAAATAAAGCCCCCAAAGCTCAAAAATGCTTTTTTCTCAGAAGTTGGAAAGTTTATCAAGTCTGTAGACAAAACGACATGACCAGGAGCGCTGGAACACACAAATACGTGCACGTATAAAAAGGGATAGAACCTTTCGTTACCTTTGGTGACTACGGTTGTTCAACACTTACAGCCTCATTCAGAATTGACCGATAAGATTGTCCTAAGTGGAAAAGCAATGAATTATCATTGATAAGTGCAAAGACGTAGGACAGGACCTCATAAACCTTGGGATTATCAAGTACTATTCCATGATGAACTGGGATTAAGCTGGATTTTCTAATCATTTTATTTCCAAGGTGCATTAATCTTTTTAATCAGTCTATAAACAAAACGCAGGAAAGGAATAAGAGAAGCAGAACTTTTTGGTCTCTTGGAAGAACGATATGAAGCTTTCGCATGCATTCTTTAAAACTCCTTAACGACAGTTCGATTTGAATTGAACAAAAGCAAGTTTACTTAATGATATCTTATTGCTTATTCATCCAATTCTTTCCAGTGAATCCCATAACAGGTAAAAGTGAAAAGGTTTAAACATTTTCTGGCTTTTAACAATAACTGATTCATTTGGTTGGGTTTTCGAATACAAACAAATAGTTCCTTTAAGGTTGAAAAGCAAAAGAGTAAGATTTTTTTGTCAATCATCACCCCACAAAATAACTATAGCTATTATAACTCACCATATTTTTGTTTGCTATATAAAACCATTGGGGAATGCATGAACCCATCTCTTCTCCTTTCAGCTATTGCTAAAAAAAACGGGCGGATTGGGCTCTCCAGCATTGGGAAGGCAACCAGTCAAGGAGAAGGACAAATCCGATTCCCAAACTAGGGAGTGAAGTCCCTTTCAGGTGGTTGGACGCCTAATTAGACACCTTTCTGGCAAAACCTGCAGTCAAGCTGATACAAGACGTAACGCGCTCTTTTTTGCTCTGGACTACATCAACATGACCGAAAGGGCTATCCTGACGACTGGGCATCCGAGGATCTCCATACACTTTGCTCAGGCATGAGTCCTGGATGAAGACGTTCCATTGTCTGTAGTGACAGAACGAAGAACATTCATACATCAAATAAATGTAAATAAAAATAAACGAACAAAACAACTATGCTAGTAAAATAATATCATCAAATATGATATTATGATATGATAATTTTCCCATTATAAAATCAACTAGCTGGACCCTTGGGAATTCCATGGGTGTTGACAACTAAGATTTCCATTATTCTGTGCCTCTGCTTTTCTCTCACCCTATGCCTGTATCTTCTCATTCACTCCCTTATCCCTTCAAAAATATATGCAAACATGGATTAGTTTCATATACCAAAATGTTTATACCTCTCCATTAAAGTACCCAACTTTCTTTTATTCTCTCTTCCTTACTATCCCCTTAATAAATAATTACCTTCCTTTCGTGTCCTCTCCCTTCCCACCCTTTTATCAAACTATTTGACCCCTTTAATTGACAACCTTTCATTTTCAGCCAAATATTTGAATTACCTTCCCCCTCATTATTTTGTTTATCTTCTTTGATTTTAGCGGAAGTGGCTCTCCCTTGATAAGCATCGTCATACGTATATTATTTTTGATTAATTTAAAAGAGCAATGTATTATGAGTATATATTCGAAAATATTCCCTTTAAAACTTATTATGGTTGCTTTAGATCTCAATGTATGCAAATTACCTAACTTGGTCATTTTGTTTCAAGCTGAATTTGTGAGTTTATATATTAGTTTAGTCTTGCGTAAGTTAGTATTCCTTTCTGACGGAGAAAGATCATAAGGTGTATTTCATTTCTTTCTTTGCAATTTCCACGTTCTAGATTCACCTCTCCTCTTCTTCCACGCTATGAATATATGTGTGTGTGTAGAGAGAAGGGATGGAGTGCTAAAGGTGAGATACGTAAAATGAAGGAGGAAGAAAAAAAAAAAAGGGAAAGTTTGCTGATATAGCTTCATTCTTTTACTTCTTGTGAATTACCAAAAACAAATATTCTCAGCTGCAATAATTCAATCAAATATATTCTATTTTTATGGAATGTTTCACCGAACTACCTTTCCAATAAAAAAGACTCTTGGTCAGCGTAGCTTGAAAAGCATTCGCGACATAAACAGCCTGGCCTGACACGACAATTTAGGGGCAAGTTCCAACCTGCCTCCAAGCCCAATTGTAGCTTGCAACACGATTTATTCACCTTTTACCTTTATTATTAATACCATAGATTGTTGTTGTTGTTGTTGTTGTTGTTGTTGTTGTTGTTGTTGTTTATTATTATTATTATTATTATTATTATTATTATTATTATTATTATTATTATTATTATTATTATTATTATTATTATTATTATTATTATTATTATTATTATTATTATTATTATTATTATTATTATTATTATTATTATTATTATTATTATTATTATTATTATTATTATTATTATTATTATTATTATTATTATTATTATTATTATTATTATTATTATTATTATTATTATTATTATTATTATTATTATTATTATTATTATTATTATTATTATTATTATTATTATTATTATTATTATTATTATTATTATTATTATTATTATTATTATTATTATTATTATTATTATTATTATTATTATTATTATTATTATTATTATTATTATTATTATTATTATTATTATTATTATTATTATTATTATTATTATTATTATTATTATTATTATTATTATTATTATTATTATTATTATTATTATTATTATTATTATTATTATTATTATTATTATTATTATTATTATTATTATTATTATTATTATTATTATTATTATTATTATTATTATTATTATTATTATTATTATTATTATTATTATTATTATTATTATTATTATTATTATTATTATTATTATTATTATTATTATTATTATTATTATTATTATTATTATTATTATTATTATTATTATTATTATTATTATTATTATTATTATTATTATTATTATTATTATTATTATTATTATTATTATTATTATTATTATTATTATTATTATTATTATTATTATTATTATTATTATTATTATTATTATTATTATTATTATTATTATTATTATTATTATTATTATTATTATTATTATTATTATTATTATTATTATTATTATTATTATTATTATTATTATTATTATTATTATTATTATTATTATTATTATTATTATTATTATTATTATTATTATTATTATTATTATTATTATTATTATTATTATTATTATTATTATTATTATTATTATTATTATTATTATTATTATTATTATTATTATTATTATTATTATTATTATTATTATTATTATTATTATTATTATTATTATTATTATTATTATTATTATTATTATTATTATTATTATTATTATTATTATTATTATTATTATTATTATTATTATTATTATTATTATTATTATTATTATTATTATTATTATTATTATTATTATTATTATTATTATTATTATTATTATTATTATTATTATTATTATTATTATTATTATTATTATTATTATTATTATTATTATTATTATTATTATTATTATTATTATTATTATTATTATTATTATTATTATTATTATTATTATTATTATTATTATTATTATTATTATTATTATTATTATTATTATTATTATTATTATTATTATTATTATTATTATTATTATTATTATTATTATTATTATTATTATTATTATTATTATTATTATTATTATTATTATTATTATTATTATTATTATTATTATTATTATTATTATTATTATTATTATTATTATTATTATTATTATTATTATTATTATTATTATTATTATTATTATTATTATTATTATTATTATTATTATTATTATTATTATTATTATTATTATTATTATTATTATTATTATTATTATTATTATTATTATTATTATTATTATTATTATTATTATTATTATTATTATTATTATTATTATTATTATTATTATTATTATTATTATTATTATTATTATTATTATTATTATTATTATTATTATTATTATTATTATTATTATTATTATTATTATTATTATTATTATTATTATTATTATTATTATTATTATTATTATTATTATTATTATTATTATTATTATTATTATTATTATTATTATTATTATTATTATTATTATTATTATTATTATTATTATTATTATTATTATTATTATTATTATTATTATTATTATTATTATTATTATTATTATTATTATTATTATTATTATTATTATTATTATTATTATTATTATTATTATTATTATTATTATTATTATTATTATTATTATTATTATTATTATTATTATTATTCCCGTTTCAAAATGGCCGCTGCTCCCGCTGCAGGGTCGGTGTTTTTTTATAGGGTGAGTGTATTTTTTTTCTAGGATTAGTGTTTTTAGGGATAGTATTTTTAGGAATTGGGAATTATTTTCATGGTTAGTGTAATGGATACTGTTATCTGCTTCTTTAACATTAAATTCGGCATCAGTGCAACCACTCTACAGCTGGAGTAATGGCCATTTTGAAACGAGTAAGGTAATAATAATGATAATGATAATTTATTATTATCATTATTATTATTTGGAATCTCACACCAGTTGCCTGGTGGTAACCGCTGGAGTTTGAGTGACAGCAAGTCTCCTCAAGTCTCAAGCCCCCCCTCTCCTAGTACTTATAGGTCGCAGTAATTCTGCGATTTACAGTTTCACACCGGTTGCCCAGTGGTTATCACTAAAGGCTGAGTGACAATAAGTCTCCTCAGGTCTTCAGCTAACGTCTCCTCTCTCTTTCACCTATCATGTCAGGGCTAAAATTCGTTGCAGTCCTTATATCTCTAGCACCTTCCTCAGTATCCGTGCAGTTCCTAGTAGTGCTGTGGTCTATACGGTCTCTATCCTTCCCCTAATCCCGATCTCCTCCAGTCTCTCCCTCAGCGTTTTGGGAACTGTTCCTAGTGCGCCCACTATGACCGGTACTACCCTGGTTTTCATGTTCCACATCTTCCTTAACTCTCTTGCTTGGTCCTGGTATTTTCCCCGTTTTTCACTCTCCTTCTTTTTTACTCTATGGTCTGCAGGTACAGCAACGTCTACTATTTGGCAGGCCTTCCTTTTTTTTGTCTACTATTACTAAGTCCGGTCTTCTTGCCTGGATGAGGTGGTCAGTTTGGATGTCGAAGTCCCAGAGTAGTTTGTGGTTGTCATTCTCCAAAACTACCTCTGGCTTGTGCTGATACCACTTTTCCACATGGTTGAATCCCATTTGTTTGCTTAGTTCCCAGTGTATCATCGTTGCCACTCTATCGTGTCAATGCTTATACTCCTTCTGGGCGAGCTGGGTACATTCACTAGTTATGTGGTTTACTGTCTCATCTCTTTCACTGCACATGCAGCATTTGCTGTTTGTGTGTGTTCTGTCGTTTTTTGTTTTTATGTAGTTTGTCCTTATGCTTTTGTTTTGATGATGATTATTATTATTATTATTATTATTATTATTATTATTATTATTATTATTATTATTATTATTATTATTATTATTCACCCAATCGTTATATAAATCCTTTTGGGGTATAATTCATTTCTCAGAAGTGATTTTTCCGATCTAATATTACTGTTGTGGGAGATTAAGTACAAATAGATTAAAAGAAAACGTTATAAGAGTTCTTGTCAAGAATTAACATGATTAATTCAGGCGTGGCAATCCCCTATTGACAGCTAAATAAAATCGGCTTTGCAAATAAACCCTCGTAGGAACTCAAGCGTGACAAAGCGATTTGCGTTTGTGCAACGAACTGAATCTTTAAAATCAGGGGACGCGTTCGCTGGAATTGTTCAGCTAACGAGTCTCCAAAATTTGATGTCTATATTTCCAGAATTTTCATTTTTTCCTGAGTACAATTGATAGTTTATCACTCTTCGTAAGTAAGGGACACCAGCAAACAAATAATCTAATTCTTCTTAGTCATAACTCTGTGTGACGGTGTGCTCTTCAAACAGAAACGTATGATATTCGTAACTCCACTTACATTTTCCAATGGGATATTTAAAGTAAATATCGCAGAAATAAAAACGAAAAAATGTATCGTAAAGTTTGTATAGAGAGTACAGGAAGCTTTTGGCAGTGTAAGCTCAATCTTTACGACCCCCCCCCAAATCTGCTTGTACTGAAAAGAAGGGTATACAACCAATGTATCCACCTGATAGTCACCCACGGAGCTGAAACATGGAGCCTAATCAAAAGACTAACCCTTACTTAACTGCACAAGAGAGAATCGTGCTCAACCTCACATGGAGAGATCACAAGACAGCACAGTATATTAGAGGAAAAACAAGAGCCTGAGATATAGAATCCATAAGAAAACTTAAATGGCAATGGGCTGGTCATGTTGCGAGAAGGTCAGACAACTGTGGGACATCACAACTCACAACGTGGATCCCCAGAGATCACACATGAAATTGGGTCCGACAAAATATATGATGACGGGACGAACTAGATAAGTTCAGTAAGAACTGACTCTGTGACGCCCACGATAGAGAGGCCAGGCAAATCTTGGGGAAAGTCAGTCCAACGACGGACGCTAAAAGGCTGCTGCTGCTGATGATGATGATGAGATCTATCGACACCTAATTTTTACGGCTGCTAATCTATCCGTGTATTTTAAAAAAGTTAATGGCATTCTTTTCCTGGTAAATACACGAACATTCATTGCTCCAGCAAACATTTATATATTTTAAAAAACTTGAGAAAATGACAATCTTATGATTTTCCTAATTGTTTCATCAGTTCAACAGTTTTCGATACAAAAATATCAGACGTATCAACGTCAGTCTATTGGTTGTTTTCAACATGATGTCCAAGAAGTTAAAGAAATTGGAAAAAAAAACCCAAAACAAAAAAAAAAAACAAAACAAAAAACAGATTTCCTATAAACGTGAAATATCAGCGTCTTTGACGTTTGGAGCCGTCAATCGGTTCCTAGACATAGAAATAGTTTAGTTCCAATTGAGTGAATGAAGTACGGTAACCCTTCGGTTTAACGTTGACTGCGAATGTCCTTTAAATCGAATTTAATCAGGCATTTTTTAAAACCTTTTTCTTGCTCTTTTTGAATTCAAATATTTTGATGCAGAAATTGTTTCAATACAACATTGAGCACATTACAGTTTCAGCTGAAATATAGAGAACAAATTAGGAAAAATGAATGAATGTATCCGGTAAATGTTTCTCTGTACAGGTAGGTTTATACCTTTAAAAAAAAAGAAAGTTTAATTCATTGAATTGATATAAATTTCAATGTTGAAAATGTATTTCTAATGTAAATTGTTCACAGAGATGCCTATACAGGTATTCATAATCATGAAATTAATATTATTAACTATGAAATATTCAGTTGACACCGGTTGTCAGCATTCTTACTCAAAAGTAAACAAATCTTTGTGAAATTTGCCAGAATCTTCCTTAATAAAAGATGAATAAAAAGTTAGTTTTAATTAAATCATAATAAGAAAGTGAAAAGTCGATGTTTCAGTAAAAGAAAAAAAAATAGAAAAATCTTACGCAAGTATTTTTTTGTGCTTCTAATCTTTAAAGCTAATTTACCATCGGGAATTCGTCAGTTTTGAGAAAGAAAACTAATTTAATTAATCTTATTTTAAGTTAAAATTACTTGAAATTTTATCAAATGAATAAAACTATAAACAAAACTAAGTCCACGTGTTTAAACAGATTGTTAAGAGGGAGAGATATTGAACAAACACTTACTTAAGTTTTGCTGATACACAGTAGTGAGTAAATTCCTCACGGATTATAAATACGAAAACAAATGATGATTCTGTAAGGAATTATTCAATATACAAAGAAAACATCCACTTGAAAAACAAGGCATGATTATGACTGAGACAAAAACCGAATGCAAGTTTATTGCCCGTAGGGTAGCCAACTCAAATTTGATTTGTTTTCTGCTAAAACTGGCTAAATCTTTTCCACTTTCTGCAAACTTTGGAGCCAGAATTTTTTTCATCAATGATCAAATAAAATAACTGTATACTAATACCCTGAAACAAATGATTAATGAAAATTGTACGTTCATTTTTTATCAAACTCGATTTTTCGTGGATTTGCTGAACAAAAAATCATCATCTGACTTCTCGTTGCAAAAGTTTCCGTTAAGATTCCGTTCCGTAAATAAAAGAGAAAAAAAAAAAAATTATGAAAATTTTTTTTCCACTATGTAGTTTGATTCGCTTTGACTGACCTTCTAAAATGGCTAAAATCGGCTAAATCCATTGCTATAACCTAAAATCATTCATCTATCTCTCTATCTATCTATCTATATATCTATATATTATATATATATATATATATATATATATATATATATATATGTGTGTGTGTGTGTGTGTGTGTGTGTGTGTGTGTGTGTGTGTGTGTGTGTTGGTGTGTGTGTGTGTGTATGTGTGTTTGAGTTAGCAATAAAAGAAAATAATTTAATTTGAATGACTGGATTTTCGGCAACTTGCTATCAATGATTTTTATTGATTAAATAGAAGAAAATCGGTTAGATCTAGCTGGAGAAATGGCTGATTTTCCATCAAAACATGATAATATGACAGAATAAGAATTAAGACTTTGCTTTGTCTTCGTCACACTGGTACGCACACACACACACACACACACACACACATTAGTATATATATGTATATAGTGAGGAAGGGTGGTGGTGTTTCATCAACACTGCTTTGGAGCCATGATGATAAAACTGTTTTGTTTTCAAAATCCCTGAAACAGTAGATGGTAAACAACTGATGATCCCAACAAGTATATGTAAAACAGGGGAAAAAACAAGGAAGAAAATTACATAAATTGCATTGACAGATATTGGGAAACAGGGGACTGAAGGGACACAAAAATGTTTTGAAATTTCTCTCCAATGTATAGTGTTTAAAACTGTAAAGCTCTCTCTCTCTCTCTCTCTCTCTCTCTCTCTCTCTCTCTCTCTCTCTATATATATATATATATATATATATATATATATATATATATTATATGCACACGTCTATTGCAAAAGTTAGCCGGATTATTTAGCGGACTCATTCGTTGGTGCAACGAATTCGATCCTCGCTAGATGCTTCAGTACTGTGGCCTTGTGCCAGACTAAGCTGATTTTAGTAAATAACTATATACATACGAGATGCCATTAGTTCTAAAATCGAGGGAATTCGAACACATTGATCAATATGTTCATCTGTCAAGTTACAGTGTTTCCCCTGTCTCGCTTGACATTTCATACAACTTATTGAACCTTATTTTCTATCAACATCTGATTTATTTAGGAACGTCATTTCATGCATCCCTGCTCGCACACACACGCACATACACCACACACGCTCACACACCACACATGCACATATTTGATACTTACATATATATATATATATATATATATATATATATATATATATATATATATATATATATATATATACATATATATATATATAAATAGATAGATATATAGATATATAGATATAGATAGTGCATAATATAATTTCAATTTGTAAAAATACAAAAAGAAAATATAGAATGATTGGATGGTATGAAAATACGTTATCAAAATGTAAATGGGCCTTTTGTTTTTATGATTACAGGAAAAACATTGTTGGTAACTGATGATTGCGTTGGGCATGAAATGTTAACATTCACCGGGTATAAATCCTTGTAATTCTTTAAATATATATATATATATATATATATATATATATATATATATATATATATATATATATATATATATATATGAACAATAGTGAATGTGACAGACTCAGGAGTAAAAGTATCTGATGCAGACTTTATTCGTTAATTGATTCCTTGATTAATTTGTTATTATACTATACCAATTTCGGGAGGTATTCCCATCTCTTTCTCTCTCTCTCTCTCTCTCTCTCTCTCTACATATATATATATATATATATATATATATATATATATATATATATATATATATATATATATATATATTTATATATATATATATTACTTACTCACCACGCTACGGTAGGCTCCCATATTTACTCACACACACACGCACACACACACATACACACACATATAAATAAATATATATATATGTATATATATATATATATATATATATATATATATATATATATATATATATATATATGTATATGTTTGTGTGTTTGTGTGGGGATGTGTGAGACAGAGAGTATTAATTCCAAGAATCATAATGACTAAAACCATTCCGGTTTGTATCTTACTATGATAGAAAATAAAATCATTCATAATCTTGTTTAAGATTTCAAATGGTTGTGAAAAAAATGTTAATCCAATCGGACCTCTCCCTCTTGGCTCTGTTCCAGAGCAGGAGGGCCAATCACTTCTTTATAACAGCGAGTCAAACCTGTCATCAGTCGCCAACAACTTGTCGATTTATTCAATGCGTATTAAGTATCTAAGCTTATATATGCGACCCAGGTGTTTGCTTACGTGTATGTGTTTGTTTCTCTATGAACGTCCTTTTCTGTTTCGGCTCTCGCTTTATTTCACACCCCTCCGTTCGGCTAAGACCAAGGAAGCTTTTGGCGCCTGGTATGTTATGTTAAGCTGCCAGAAAGAAAAGGAAAGAGAGCAGATTCATATCGAAAGGAGGAACAGTCATGTGGCTGAGGAAGCGTATACAACAGCCACAGGAAGAACAACTCGAAATGTTATATATTGAGAAAACTTCAAAAAGAGATTGAATTAGGGAAGAGAAAACTGAATAAGACAATGATTGAAAATTGGATTTATCACAACATCAAGTGATTTGAATATATGTAATACTCACGAGTATTTATTCATTTCTGAACACATTCGCGTGCATTTAAAGAAGACCATGCCGTTGCACCAACTTCGGGAAAAGGTAAGAATTTCATTGCATTTCTAAAACTTGAACGTTGAATTTTGATGCTTTCTCAAGATTAGTTTCTTGTGTACAGGAAATATTTCACTTTTGCAGTTGTTTATAATACCAGAATATCTATATCAGCCTTTGTCTATCTATCTATCTATCTGTCTATCTCCAAGTGGATTCTACCTTAACTAGAGAGCACGACCTGCTTTTGGTTTAGACTTCAGATTCTTTTAAGCCAAATGATTGAAATTAAATAGTTTAATTCTCGGCACTGCAAAATAGATATGAAACTTTTCTCATCAGAAATTTTGTTCTAGAAACAGTTATTTTGAAACTGGGACCTGGGGACCACTAGGGGTCCATCAAATATTGCCTGGGGGTTCGCAGTAATGCCCCCCTTGAACCTGACATAGTAAATCTTGTGGCAGAGAAACATTATCATCCATCGCATAGCTATCAAATGCATAATTATCGCACTCAGACCTGTAACATATATTCAAATGAATGTAATGAATATGATTTTTAAAGGTCAAAAATATTCTTTCATTATATTTCATTAATTAGTTTGAAAATTAACTGCTGAAATAGGAGCCCGTCGAAATGTTTCCTTTGTAGGAAGTGTCCTTGAGTTTTCAAAGGAAAGAGGTAATGGCAAAAAGTCAAGAATCAATGATCTAACTACAAAGCACCCAGAGAGCACATAGCTACGTCAATGCTATTGTTACTGAAAATTGAATGAAAATCAGTTCATAAATATAGCAATGATGCAAGGGAGGTGAGCGTAGAAAAATCATCTGGCACTTCATTCCTATCTGCTAATTTAGCATATTTGATTCCTTGCACCGGATCAAATTACCTCACACCTTCAACCCCACTGCCAACCATATCCATATGTTATCAATGATGTTGAAATCCAGGCTGTTGGCTGGCCAGACCACAACGTTTACACTTAACTCGTGAATGTATTGTTGCATGACTTTTCCAGCACGAATAGGAGCATTATCCTTCTGAAACTTGAACTGTTGGCCACCGATCTGAACAACTTCAGCTACTGAATTCTCATTTCTTTGTATATCCACGTATTCTGATGTATTTAGTCGCCTCTTAACGAACTGGAGAGCCGTCCTCGGACCATATCCTACAGAACCCAAAATCGTGAACCTACCATTTCCACAAGCCTGATTTGAAGAAAGCTACCTTCTGGCAATCATAGGTCATGCCGATAACATTGGTTGCCATCTGGGTAATCAAGGAACAATGGAGGCCATTTGGGTAATAAAGGAACACTGAAGGCCATCTGGGCAATCAAAGTTCGCTGGAGGCCATTTGGGTAATCAAGGAACACTGGAGACCATCTGGGTAATCAAGGAACACCGGAGGCTATCTGAATAATCAAGGAACACTGGAGGCCATCTGGATTATCAAAGGACACCGGACCCCATTTGGGTAATCAAGGAACACTGAAGGCCATCTGGGTAATCAAGGAACACTGGAGGTCATTTGGGTAATCAAAGGACACTGGAGACCATCTGGGTAATCAAGGAATACTGGAGGCCATTTGGGTAATCAAGGAACACTGGAGGCTATCTGAGTAATCAAATGACACTGGAGGCCATTGGGGTAATCAAGGAACACTGGAGGCTATCTGGGTAATCAAGGAACACTGGAGGCCATCTGGGTAATCAAGGAATACTGGAGGCCATCTGGGTATTCGGTGTTAAATTTCTTCTCGTCCATGAAGACAACACTCGGCCAGTTCTTATTCCACATCTGATGAAGTCTTGCAAATTACAGTCTAGATTGTTCGGGGCTAATTTTCAGAACTGTACGCTGCAATCCTTTCCTGTGCATGTATCCTGAATTCTAAAATTGTTTGTCTGGTAGTCTCTCTGTGAACTTTGTTTTTTATTTTCAAACAGGCCATGGACTTATCTAAAAGTTACTGAAACGCTCTGATTACTACCCTCTGATCACGATTGAACATCATCTTGGGTCTAGTACGTCTGTTCTTGGCTCTATAATTTTCTGGATTAACCCCCCTCCCCACGAAAACTTTCACAAGTATCTTACTTTTCGCTCAGTAATTGTGTGTCGAGACCCCCCCCCCTAATATCAAGGCTCAACAATCTTACCGTATTCAAAATCGGGCAGCTTTGACGTCTTTCTCGATCTACATAGATTGTATTGTCCTCAAACTAATTCAGAAACTGACAAATTGAACTTTGAACTCTTTGTATCACGTATCAATTGTCGTTGAGTTTGAAGTTTGATCGCAATGGGAATTCCCACTGATTTAAAATTACTTGAAACATGGCCGCCTTTTATGATTTCAAGCTACATTCAGTCTTACTAGTGTCAACTTCAGGTGTAACAAATAATGCTTCAAGAGCACTTGACATCGGAGTGATACCACCTCACCAATTTTACAAGCTATTGTTGAAGAGTTCCTTTCTAGTTGTCAGCAAAGCCTAATTCGGAGAGCACCCACGAATTTGGCCTTGCCTTCTGACAAGTTCACGTTGTGAAGTGATTGGTAGCTATTGCCCGTAAGTGTGAGAGGCTTGTGTTAAATTCGGCTTCACGCAATAAATGTCTAAATATTACACTAGTGCGGCGTACATTCTGTAATCAGATAATCTAGATATTAGTTAGACAAGGCCAACATCAACGCAAGACAACATTAGCAATGGATAAGAAACAAACTTATTGACAATGACCTGTGATAAATGAACTCGCCAATTATGTTCCGCTAACTTGGCCTGTTAATCAACGTCAGATACTCAGCAGCCATTTTCATTTAGATTATTCTTGAAATTGCATTATTTCTACTTGAAAGAAAAATATATATCGAAATGGTTCACATACGCTTATTGGATATTAACAGTTTAAAAATCGGTCTAAAAGCCGTAAAATCCATCAATGAAAACAATACACGAGACGGATCTGTGTTTGTAAGAATTGGGAGCTTTTGTTTAAAAAAAAGATTAAACATTTTTAGAATTTTAAAAACAGTTCAAAAACAAACGTCTAAAAACATTGAAACAAAAAAATATCCATTTTTATCATTTATTGTATGCATAGAAATATCATTTTCTGAAACTACCATCAGCATCAAATATTGATGAGTTGCCATTGTCGTTTGACAAATTTCTTTTCAACAACATTCTGTTAAATAAACCATAATTTCTTTCCCGACGTTTATTCAGGGAATGTCCAGGATAATAATCGCTCGGGAATAAGACTCTTTTTCGTACCAAACGGTTCAAGTAAAGTAGAGAGTTGAATGTATTATTTACGTTATGGTGACTCAACACAATTTTGCCGAATAAGAAGTCGTTGTTATCAGTATTAAATTTTTCTTAAGTATACATAACCTGGAAAATTGCTTTGCGTAACCTTCCTGGTGCGTTCATGGGCCGATAAAATAGAATTCACTGTTTATGTACTACACCTATTTTACTGTCATTGATAAGAGTGAAAAAAAAAAAAAGAAGAAAGATAGGTACTGATTTACCTCACTATCCGAAATGAAAAAGTCTCAATAAAAAACAAAAAAACATTTGTAAGCTGAAATGGCGTAAAGCAAAGAAGCAATCGACAATAATTTACGTGGGGGAAACTTTTGAGCGTTCCGTACGTCAGAAAATGAAGAGTGTGATTCCAAAACGCGATAAACACCATTCAAAAAATAAATGTGTTTAATTAAATTAAAAATCAATTAATTTATATGAACTTTTCATCGTAATAATAGACTTATAGACTGCATATATATATATATATATATATATATATATATATATATATATATATATATATATATATATTATATATATATATATATATATATATATATATATATATATTGCGCTCTATCATATAGAAATTTATTTGTGATGATCTCCCGTCATTACACGGCTAATGTAACACTCGCCCCTGACATCATAAATAGAATGAACAATCATTTCCTTTAATTGTTTATTCTATTTACGTTGACTAAGGCGAGCAATGCATTAACCGAGTAATGACAGGAAATCATCTCGAGTAAGTTTCTATATTATTTAACACAATTCATAATCATTCTGTCGGATAATATATATCCATTTCCTTATACATATATAATGGTTGTAACTGAATACAAACATTCAATTCCAGAATTTGATTTTTAATTTGATTAAGCACATTTATTCTTTAGATAGCGCTTATCGCGTTTTGGAACCACACTCTTCAAATGGTGATGATGGTATGTTGGGCTGAGTCGTTGGAGGTTGAGATGGTGGAAGGTACTGGAGACTTAGACGTAGGACAAACACAGCGAGGGGGTACGGTCTCTCCTTGACAGTTCAGTGTGAAAAAAGCATTGGACATTAAATTCACTTTTTGCCAAATTAAAGGAAACGTGGTGTGATGCGAACTTTCAAAAAGCAGGGTATACCTGTAATTACTAAGCTTAGATTATTTGGTAAAAGACAAAATGGAAGACAGGGAAGTTGTGTTTGATGGGGGCTTTCCTACCCTAAAAATCAATCATCGAAATCTACCTTTTACTAGATCTCCACCACCGATCTCTGATACCGGTTGCAAATGCATTGATATCTCAGGCATGAGGCAGACCTCAGAATAGCAATTCTTACAAGATAAGAAAATTCTTCACCTTAACAGCGACATTTGAAAGTATCCTGCATGTAATTACGTGCATGTCATTTCGAAGAATCTTTGGGTCTTTTCTGTTAATCCCCATCACACTTAATGATTGTAGCTATTACAGCACATCGTATTTTTGTTTGCAATGCCTTGTCACTATTGTATTGCAGGTGAAATGAAGTACCCAGGATTTGTCTTGATCTTCAATAGGCATGCCGACGAGGTGTAACCCAAAAGTTCGGGGACATTTCACTCTTCTCACGACATCATTCCACTAGGAAATTAAAAAAAAAACGAAACAAAACGTTTTACCCTTTTTTTGAGAATCTAATTTCTTAGCTTAATTCACCTGAACCTTTTGGTGGTTCCTTGTACACGTTCTCTTTTGTGCCTATCATTGCATCAAACAGAGTGTAGATATTTTTTTGATCTTTGTGTTCTTTAAGGAAGTTGTTCTACACTTTAAATCCACTAAGTAAACATAAGACAGGACAGCATTAGAATTGGAAAGAACAGTATTTTCCGGAGTTGACTTTGTTTTCCTGCCATAACTACAAGAATACGAATAATCCTCACCAAAATGAGGATCGTAAGCCGATATGTAATTCTCTACTGTGATCTAAACTCAAGATCCACTGATTGTCAGCAGGCGGTCTTACTGACTGAGCTAAATTGACGAGTGTTAAATATTGACAGAAATGTATCACACAGATACACAAAATCTTATTTCATTCAAATAGATTAATGCATTTATACAAAAATTAATTTTTATATTTAAAAAAAATTATCATACAATATAAAAGTTGCAGTAATCCAGTTGGAATAAACGTAGGAGTAAGTTTGACCCTGTAGCAGCCAGGATTGCTCTTTTTTAGTCCTCATCAGTTATTTTAATTTTTAGTTTAGTTAATAATTTTTTGTGAACGAGAAGTTTTAATCACTGGATTTTCATTATGCTAATTGTCTATATCAATGTGTCATGTTACTTAACACAAAAGAAATTAGTAGGTATAAAAAAGTTCTTTCGTCACGGGTTTAAGGATAGTTTAAAAGACTAGAAGGTGTGGTAAATTAATTCATAAATCTGTTAGGTATGCTCGGTCTGAAACGGATATCAAACATTTCAAGCAATTGTGTAAATGGTGACCATTCAAAAAATCTTACTTTTTTTGTCAATGATTCAATTAATTAGACATGCTTATGTGATTTAGAAATGTTCCATTATATTCAAGTGGCGTGTTTTCTTTAAACAGAGCGTAACATCGGATAAGTTGAATTCAATAAGCTTATTAGAAACCATCTCCCAAAACTGTTTACATCAACGTAAGTCTCGTCATTGCTTTAGTTGGTTTGGCTTGCTTGCTATCGATGTATGGTGCGCACAGGCTGCACCAATGGAGTGACTGGGGAGCAAATTTCAACATTTACTCTTCATGTCTAAAAGAAAAGTTCAATTTATCATGTATGTTTATGCTAAATTGACCTCTTAGTTTATATCAACGCTTGTTTTTTTCTACAGGTTGCAGCAATAAAGTTAGAGGACTGACAATTTAAATATTCACCTCTTATTATGTCTAGGACTTAAAAAAAAATATTTTCCCCTAAATTTCCCCCAAAGAAGGTTTTTAGTGGTGTTGAGGGGCTCATTTTACAAAGATTATTTATTCTTACTTAAATCTTTTCCCCAGTGTTGGGGTTCACTTTCACATAGTAGTTAGTTCAACTATTCTGAGTT
Organism: Thysanoteuthis rhombus; assembly: GCA_963457665.1. NCBI lineage: Eukaryota > Metazoa > Mollusca > Cephalopoda > Oegopsida > Thysanoteuthidae > Thysanoteuthis > Thysanoteuthis major. The sequence continues at coordinate 76,494,220 of OY735198.1, forward strand.
TGGTATATCTCTATATATCTAAGATAGATATGAAAAGGTCGAATCGATTTCTCAATATATATATATATATATATATATATATATATATATATATATATATATATATATATATATATATATATGTATATGTATATATATATATATATACATATATACATATATATATATATGTATATATATATATATATATATATATATATATATATATATATATATGTATACAATACTGTTCAATGTGCGCACAGATACAACAGTGGGCCCATGATGAAGCGCTGGGGAGCAACACTTTGATCTTAGGCAGAGTGTACGGATTCTTTGATCCTAGGCAGAGATACTGGTCCACTGATCTCGTCATTTTAACGGGTACTCTACTAGTAATGACGATAATATAGCAGTTGAATGACAAATCGTGGATCAGAAAACTCCCAAACGAGCACAACATTTTGGAGACAAAAATGATTTTCAGATGAGAAAACAGGGACATGGTTGCGACGAGGATATTTGAAGAGAGAAACCGAATCCATGGAATTTTCAGATTCGTACCTTTCTTTTTAGCATTAGCCTGAAAACAACAGATATTTTCACACTTCTCCCAAATAGATGAAAACAGGTCTGGATGGTCACTTAATAGAAACATTCACGTCGCCAATGTCGTTCAGCAGCATGCCATGTTGCGGGTGATCAATTGAAAAATTAGGGAAAACGAGTGATCAATCAATAAGTTGCTTATCTTGGATTTTGGGGGCCAATGTGACCACTGAAAAAGTCCGAATTTTAAAAAAATAATTTATTTAGGGGTAAGATTTCAAGAAAAAAAAAGCAAGAAAGTTCTCTTCTGGACGTAATAAGGAATAAATGTTGGAATTTCCAGCCCTCTAGCTCAATTGGTGCGGCCCGTACACGTGATAAATACGTGTAAAGTCAGCTGGACCAACTTGAAATTTGAAGAAACTCATGTTGACAGTTTTGGTTGACGGTTTCTAGTGAAAGCAAGTCTCGAGTAATGTTGGCAGTTGCAAGGTCTAAGCTCACAGCTAAACCAGATCGAGACGACCTAATTTGCCGGAATATATTCCGAACGACATTGTTCAACACACACTATCAATTTATGCCTTTTTATATCTTATATAAATGTTCATAGATTTTTTTATGATTTGTTGATATTTAATTATAATTCAGTTCTTATTTCACTTGGTGGAAATTGTTTTTTTTTTCAACATT